>JAKSZT010037307.1:2030860-2266846 GCA_026826555.1 Tolypeutes matacus
GACCCGGAGCAGCCCACCCCTCGGCGCCGAGCGCGGGCGGGCCGCGAGCTGGGGGGCTGGGCCCGGGCCCCCCGGGCGGCGAAGGCAGCGGCTTCCGCCGCGGGGCCCTTGTGGCCCCGTGCGCGAGAGCGGGCGCTGCCCCGGAGCGCGGGGAGCGCACGTGCGGACCCCGCGGGGAGGTGAGCGCCCCGCGGCGCGGCGGTCCCGCTCCTGAGGCGGCCACGACAATTCCTGGAAGTGAGGGCAGGGCGGCCAGGGCCCTCGGAGGAGTCGGCGCCGGGGCAGGCACGCGGGACCTGCGGTCTGCGCAGGGGCCCGCGGCCGCCAAGGCCCGGCCCCCGCCTTCCGCCGCCAGCCTCTCCGCGGAGCGGGGCGGGGCGCCCCCTGGCGGGGAGCACGCGCTTAGCTGCTGGTGCAGCTGCCCCGAGCGTCACCCGCAGCTCCCGGCGCGCCAGCCGGTCTGTGGGCACCGCGTGCCGGGAGGGAAGGGGCTCTCTGGCTGGAAGGATCAGGACGGACCCCCTGAGGCTCCTCCGTGATCAGCCGGAGGCTGGTGGACGCAGCCTAGACATGTTAGCAGGCAGGAAAATACCTGGGCTAGCGCGGGCAAGGGGGAGAGACTCAGAGGAGGTGGTCCTCAGCACGGGGCCTGGAAGAGCCACCGAAGCAGGAACAGAGCTGGACAGGGCAGAACATAAAGAAGGTCTAATTGTCTGTGATTGGGAGGGGCGCATGAAGTCAGCAAAATCAGGCTCCAGGCAGCCGTAGAGAGAAATAAGGGTTTGCTCTGTGTTCCATGGGGCACACTGGGGGCTTCTGAGCAGGGAATGGCCTGGCCTGGGTCCTCCTTAGAGACTCCTGGCTACTGCCAACTCAGTAATCAGAGTGGAGGCTCCTGCCCTCGTTCAGGAAACTGGGACGGGGTCGGCCTAGCCCAGGGGGCGGGTGCACAGAAGGGGCGGGGCTGAGGCAGGTTTTGGAGCTAAACTCAAGCCTTGCTGATGCGTGGATGGTGGGGAAAGAGACGCACCACACGCGGCTCCTGGGCTTCTGGCCTGAACAGCCGCGCAGGTGGAATTGCAATGAATTGACCCGGGAAAGGCTGGAAAACAGTGAGCTTGGGGAGGAAAATAAAGTGATCATTGTGGACAGTGTGATCTTTGAGATGACTGTTAGACATCCAAAAAGAGATGTGGGGTCGGTGTGACTCTGGAGTTTGTGAGAGAGGCCAGCACTGAGCCTTGGATCTGGGAGGCAAAGCCACCATCCTGGATGAGGTGGGGGAGGTGAGACTAGACAGAGGCAGGCAACAATCGTTACTGAGCCCTGGAACATCCACTGTTTGGAGGTTAGGGAGATGAAGCAAAACCAGCAAAGACGCTGAGCAGGAGCAGCTGGGGAGGTGGGAGGAAACCTGAGAGTCGGGAGACCGGAGCCAAGGGGAGCAAGCATCAAATGCTGCCAAGGATGTGAGGTTGGAGAATGGTGTGCTGGACAGTTTTGTGGAGGGAAGGGCAAGCCTGACTGAAGGGGTAGAGGAAAGTGAGAGGTGAGGAACTGGAGAAAGCAAGTGTAGACAACTTTTTTTTTTTTTTTAAGATTTATTTTATTTATCCCCCCCAACCCCTGTTGTGGGAGGAAGGCACCCAGTGGCTATAGTCATCTCCAATCCTGCTTGTTGTTTCCTTATTGCGTCTCTTTGTTGCATCATCTCATTGCGTCATCTTGTTGCTTTCAGCTCACCATGCCAGCCATCGCATCAGCTCGCTGTCTTGCTTGTCCTCTTTAGGAAGCACTGGAGTCTGAACCCCAGACCTCCCATGTGGTAGGTGGGCACCCAACTGCTCGAGCCACATCCGCTTTCTGACAACTTTTTAAAAACTGACAGATAACAAGTACAATAAATGGACAAATCTCAAAGATACCTCAATAAACGTGCATCTGCCACCCAGATAAAGATATAGAACATTCCTAGCCCTCCCAGAGAGGACAATCTTGCATTCTCTCTGACTGATATCCACAAAGATAACCACTATTTTGATTTCTGTTACCAAGGATTCCTTTTGCTTATTGAATGTAGACAGAGGTTTTTTGGGCTTGGATTTCATAGGCAGATTATGTTCTAATGGTGGGGATGGTGCAGCTGGAGTTTGGACTCTTTGTCAAGTAACAGGTCCTGGGCCCAATTTTCCAGTGTGCTGTGCTTGCCCTAAGGACTGCCTGACTTGGACTTCCTGAGCCTCAGTGTTCTCGTGTGAAGCTTGACCCTCCTCCTCTCACATCCCCTCAGGCTGGAGGTAGTGGAAAATGCAGTTGTCCAGGGCCTCCAGGTGTCTGCTTGGGATCTAGAGCTCAGTCGCCAGGGATGGGTGGAGCTGGAATCCGGGAGGCCCAGGAGTCCTGCCTGCCTAGTTATGTCTGAGCAACGGACCTGGCAACGGTTTGGGTCTGACAAACACACCTGGCCTTCTGGAGCCTCCTTTGCTGTCTGTCCTGGGGCCACCATGGTGCGGCTCAGGCCCCTGGTGCTTCTCCTTGTTCTGGGTGTCTCTGGTAAGGAGCTGGTGGTGGGGTGGGGAGCCCCAGTTCTCACTGCGCCACGCAGATAAGCCACCATGCAGGGCAGGGCTTGAGGGAGAGCCAGGGACCAGCAAGTGCCTGAACCTCTGACCCTCATTCCTCATCCTGCCACTGCCTCCACCAAGTCCTCACTCCTCGTCTGTGACATGAGCTGACCTACGTGCTGCCCCGGGAGAAAAGGAAGGGCCGGGCCCCAAGGTGTGGCCAGGCGCAGCGGTAGAGGCAGAGCTAGTGTGCTTGTGTGTGTACTTCCGTGACATGCGGGTCTTCACCCTAATCTCCTGCCCCTCACAGACCGCCACAGTCTGCCCTGGTTCACGAATGTCTCTGAGAGCCTGGGCCCCGGGGCCATCCTTCAGTCTTTTGTTTTCAACTGCTCCTCCCACATGCCCACCCTGGAATTGCTCCGTGTGCAGCCACCCAGCACCTTCTTCAACCCGCCCAGCCTGACTAGGTTTCAGGGGCAATATTTGGGCAAGGTGGGGCTGTGGACACAGCTGGAGGTGGGGGGACACGGGGAAGACTGGAAATTCCCAAAGCCCCATGGTGCTGACCCTGGCTCTAGGTGACCCTGAGCAGCTCTGCCCGGCTGGATGCTCTGGCTGTGAATCACTACGAGCTGCAGCTGCGGTTCACGTGTGGCAACTATGTGACGGAGGGGCCACTCTCTGTGGACGTACAGCAGGACCTGGGTCGTGTCCGGTGTGCTGGCCGATTTGCCAGCCCAGGTGAGGCCTGGGGCAGCAGGTAGGGGGCAGGCAGGCCTGGCCTGGAAAGAACCTCCTCGACTTCCTCTCTGGCCAGCTGGGGAAATCATTCAGGTACAGGAGACGGTCACACCCAGGGCAAGGTTGTACACTCTGCTGCTCCCAGGCCTGGAACACCAGGGAGCCCAGGTGAGCCCAGCAAACACAGGATGGAGAAGGTGGGGGGGGGGTCGTGGGGACTGAGCCCAGCCCCTGCCTGGCCAGGCACAACCTGCAGAGGGATCCTGCAGTGCACAGCTGAGCCTACTGCATGATGCTTGTCCTTGGAAAGAGCCACTGAGGGCTGCCCACCCCCCCCCCCCCAGTCACTATAGCTGTTCCCAAAGGGACATCTCGGGGGCTGAGTTCTTCTCTTGGGCTCTCCCATGCGTTCTGAGTTCTCCATGACAATTCTCTATTACTTTTGCAATCCCCCCAAAAAGAAATGCAGTTGCAAACACAGTAATTGGTTTAAAAGCAGAGAGGATTGTGAACCAGGGCTGGGGTCAGGGTGGAGGGAGAGGAGCCCTGGTTGGGTGTGAGTAGATACCTGCTAGGTTGTTGGAGAATGTTGACAGGTGTGCTTGGGGCACGGGGGCTGGATGGGGCCTTCAGCACTTCTGTCCTGTCAGATGAGCATCACCAGTGCCCAGGACCCTCCATACTTCCCTGGACCTTTCTCCATCAATGGGCGGGGTTGGCTGCAGGCACCAGCCCAGGGCCTCAAAGGCCAGGCTCATAAGGTGAGCATGACATGGGACCTGAGGGTTTTTATGGATTGGGCATGCAATGGGTAGAGCCTCCACCTCCTGGAGGTTTGTTTGTTTGTTCTTGGCCTCCTAGACCTCCTTGACTACACTGCCTCTCCCAGATCTAGCCCACACCCTGCACCTGCTGCCCCATGTTGGCTCTCCTCCCACTTTGGCCCTGAGTCCCAGCAAGAAGAGGGTCCCTGGCTCTGGGAGCTCACAGCCCCCCTCTAATAGAAAGGAGAGCATTCAGGGCAATCACACAAGAACAGAAGTTCAGGATAAAGTGGCCAGTGTTGTCTGGAAGAGGTTAGAGAAGCTCCCACTTTAAAACTTCTTGGTGACTGGTTCTTGGCACTTCTAAGATTGTAATTCCTATTAAGTTGCAAATGACTCAGATGTCACTCTTTCTTGGACTATTTGCAGAATTATGAAAGAATTTTTGGCCCAAAAGAATGGGGTTCAAAGATGTACCTGTCAGCAGTGACAGGTCATGGGGAGGGGTGGGTGTTGGGGGCTCCTTGGGGAGGCCCCAAGGGGCTGCCTGGTTGAGGAAGAACTGAGCACAGACGTACAGGTGGTCCCCTCCCTGTTCTATGTGCACCACAGCTCTTCCGGCTGTGGGTCCTGGTGACCTTTGGACAAGGTCGAAGCTGCCAGGGGATGCTCACCGTGAAGGTTTTGCCTGCTCTCTCCAGCCAGGTCTCCTTCCTGTAAGGCTCCCCATCCTGGGAACTGTGGGGAGGCCTGGCCCCAAGAAATCAGGGGTAGAAGTGGAGGCAGGGCTGGGGTGTGGGGCAGCTGGAACGTTCACAGCTGTCTGCCAACGCCCAGAGATGGGGCCTGCGGATCAGGCCCGGGGTAGGGTAGGCAGGAGTGGATGGGAGCCGGTGTCACCTTTCTGATCCAGGCAGCAGAACCAGAACGTCACTATCCCGGAGGACCTGGTCCTTGGGAGCGAAGTGGTTCAGGTGCAGACCCGCGGCTTCCACGTGCGCTATGAAATCCTCTCCCCAGTGCCCTGCCCGCTCTTCTCCATCGGACGCGGTGAGGGCCGTGGGGGGGGGGGGGGCGGGGCGTAGGAACACACGACCCGGAGGCCTCTGGACGTCACCTGCGCTATCTCCTAGCCCCTGTGGGAAACGGGGGCAGGGTCGGGGCCAGAACTGCAACCAGGTGGGATCTGAAAGGAGCACCAGAATAAGATGCAGTCCTGAAAGGGGTGGCGGGCCGGGCCAGGCTCAGTGTGCCCCCCACCCCCCCACACCACCTAGGGGGTCTGGTGGTGGGGATGGGGTCGGCCTCTGCATCCCCTCACCCTGCCCCCCTGCCCAGTGGATGGAGTGGTCCGGACCACCGCGCCCTTGGAGAGGGCCCGGGCCACCGGTGCGGCGGTCACCAGGCTGCGGGTGAAGGCCTCCGAGCTGTTCCGGCCCTGGGCCAGCGCTGAGCTCGAATTCATCGTGAATGTGCGGTCGGTCAACCGCTGGCCTCCGCGCTGCCGCCCGGCACTGCTGGTGTGAGTACGCGGGACCCTTTGCCTGGGGTGCTGGGGCCCCAGCCCTGGCTCACGTCCTGCCCTGCTGTTCACCCTCGGTCCCAGGACTCAAGTCCCAGAGACCGCACCTGCAGGCACTGTGCTGACTACCGTCACTTGCATGGACCCCGACGCAGGCCCAGACACCCTCGACTACCAGCTGCTGTTCCACAGCCCTCCAGGCCCGGCCAGCCTCTGCCTTCGCGACAGGGTCCTGGAGGTGCCCAGCCTCTGCTCCCAGACCCACCTGCGGGATCCTTGGGGCAAGGAGGGGCGGGGGGCCCAAAGGCCTGTGGGAACTGAATTGGAGACCCTCTGGGATGGGGGCATAGTGGGGGAGTTAAACTGTTTGCAGTTTGGGAAAGGGAGGGTCAGGGTAGACTGCTCTGCGCATGCCCTGCAGTGAGGCAGCCCAGTGTGCTGCAGATTCTCCCAGGCCTGGCCGGGCCTCACTCTGGCACCTCTGGCCAGGTGAACACCTCACTGGATTGTGACACTCCTGGGGCCTGTTTCCAGCGTGCAGCCTCCATTATGGTGCTGGATGGAGGACAGCCTCTGATGACCAGTGAGTGACCAAAACAGGCCAGCCCATGTGGCCTCAGATAAAGCCTCCTGCCTGGACACTCAGGACAGGGCTGCCCCCTCACATCCCCAGGACAAGGTCGTCTCTTCTTAGGTGCCTAGCAGGGAAAGGGCTGTTGCCCCCTATCTCCCCAGACCCTTTCCCTCTTTAGACCCCAGGGAAGGGTCCTGTCTCCCTCCTCAGACCCCCAGGGAAGGGCTGGACATCACAGGCCAGCTCCTTGATTGCCAAACGGCCCCCAGCTGAGGTGCCAGTACTGGTGATGGTGACACCCGTCAACGAGTTCTCCCCAGCCTGTGCCCCACGCACATTTCGGGTTCGGGAGAACGCAGGGCCCCACACGCTGCTGGGCTCCGTGGTGGGCACGGACATGGATTACCCACGTGACAGCATTGAGTACCACGCCTCCGGTGGGCCCGCCGCCTTTGCCGTGGACCGTCTCAGCGGTACTCCCACACCAGGGCTGGGGTGGAGGGTGGACTCTGGGGCGCTGGTTCTGTAGGCCGAGTCCATGGCCACCCCCTCTAGGGGAGGTTCACCTCCTGACACCTTTGGACTACGAGCAGCAGAGGCTGTACAGGCTCACTGTCCTGCTGACTGACTATGGCCAAGACTGGGACCCCACCTGCCACCGCTCAGGTTCCTGCACCATTACCATTGAGGTTGAGGTAATGAGCCCTGGAGAGAGTCAAGACAAGGGTTCAAATCTCCCTCTGTATGCTGCCTTTCCATTCTGTGCCTCAGTTTCCTCAATTGGTTGGTTGAAATGGGGGGGGCTCATAGTGGAAAGCTTTGGAGCCTGATGCCTGAGCTCTGGCTGGGTGTAGTGGGAGGAGGCTGAGGGGCTGGCCCTGGGGGTTTGGGGACTAGGTTGCCCCCATCTCTGATCCAGCTGCCCTCCTGCAGGATGTGAATGACCATGCACCTGAATGTGAGCCCCCGTTCCAAGAACTCACCATCCACACACACTCAGGCCGTAGCGTGGAGGTGACCAAGCTGTCGTGCCGGATCCCCCAGGAGCCACAGCGCTTGACCTTTTCCTATAGCATCATGGGAGGTTGGGCCATGGGGACCACTAGGCTGTGGAAGAGGGTCAGGCCAAGGCCAGCAATGGACCCCTCCTCCTGCCATTCTCCTTGCAGGGAATAGCCAGAGCCGATTCAGTCTGCAAGGCGCTGTCCTGGTGCACAGCGATCCTGTGTTGGGGCCTCCCTGGCCAGAGCAGCCACGCACCTATGAGCTATTGATCCGCGTGGCCGATGCAGGTCCCTCCACCCCCCACTTCAGCACCACAGCCACTATCATTGTGCATCTAGTTCCCTGGAGGGCCGGCACAGTGGCCACCAGCACTCACAGAACCACAGTGAGAGGGGGCTCCTCAGGCCACTGGGGGTGGGGAGAAAGGACCTTGGAGGGCAAGGAGACCCAGTTTTCCATGCAGAACAATGGGGGGAAGGTATTCTAGAGAGAACCATGAATGCAAAGAACCTGGCAATACAGAAAGCAAATCTGGGGTATTGGGTGGCTCAGCCCAGGGAGGGGTTTGAAGGCTGGATGGCTGGCATTTCGGCAGGGAAGTGGTAAGGCTGTGGCCTCCATTTCAGGTGTCCTCAATGATGACACCCCTGCTTGTGACACACACAGAGGCTTTCTGGCAGCCAGAGCCCTGGTTTGTGGTGGTGATGACGGTGACCAGTGCCCTTCTCCTCTTGGCTCTGGGCTGGCTCCTTAGCTGCCTCCTTGGGAGGTATGTCTTCTACCCCTGTGCTCACTACCTCCTCCTGCCTGCCTGCCTAAGGGTCTGAGCTATGGCTAGGTGGTTTCACCCAAGACCCAAGATTCTTATTAGGAGGTACTGGGGATTGAACTAGGACCTCAGACATGCGAAGGAGGCGGTCAACCACTGAGCTCCACCCGTTCCACCAAACTGATAGCATTGAGGAGGGCTGTCCTCCCTCCAGAGGTTTTCAGATTGGAGTCACAGTGACGGTAGGAGGAAGCTGCCCCCAACCTTAGTGGAGCCTGTGCTGGGAACAACATGGGTATAGATGAGGCCCAGGGCTCGAGACTGATTCTGTCGTGCCATGGGCATTTACTCCTGTTCCTGACCCTTGCCCTGATTCGAAACCTGCCCTGAGTTTCTTGTGGGCACAGGACTGAGCCCAGGGAGTGGTGGGGTAACAACGTGGGCATTGCATATAGACATTGGTTGTCCTGGGTATAAACGGGTAGCTGCATGGTACCGGTTCCTGGAGCTAGCAGGCCTGCTGCTCTCATTACTTGGTCCCTCTTTGTGGAATTTCAGGGTGGCCCAGGTGCTGCAGGCACGGAAAAAACCAGCCCAGGCTCTGCTGCTGAACAGGTCAGCTGCCTTTGCTCTATCCCTGGGAACCTGCCTCTTAAACTCAGGCTAGACTCAAGAGCCTTAATCTGTATCCCCTGCCCCAACTTTGCCCCAGCATTCAGGGAACTGAGGGGTCCGTTGAGGGGTTCATGGAGGCACCCAGGATGGAGACGTCCCAGGCCCCCAGCAGCGTCATGAGCCTGGTATGGCAACTCACCATCCCAAGTAGTGGGCGCTGAGTACCTCCTACCCCCTTCAAGCCTGCCCGCTTCCTGGTGAGCGCCCATGCCAGCTCCATCAGGATGGAGGCAGGTGGGCTCCTGTCGGAAGGGTCCAACTTATGGCACCCTCTTATTTTTCCTCTCAGCAGCATTTTGATGGCAGAGCACAGGACTCCCGTAAGTCCCCCTTTTCCCAAACCATACTCCACCTGGGCCTCATCTCCTCCTATTCCTAGGCAACCACCATCTACTCTTTCTCTGAATGGGGTCTGCTCTCATCCCTACTCGCTTCTCAGACAATGTTTTGTCAAACACATGTGGTGCCAGCTGATGATTCAGACCTGATCTGTTCTCTGTCCACAGTCACCAGTGAATTATGGCAGAGGGATCTGGCACTGGCCTTAGGGGAGTTGGCACCCAATGTGGGGGAAGCAAGGCAGCTTCCTGTGCATTTGTTTTGTTTTTTTTTTTTTAAAGATTTATTTATTTATTTATTCATTTATACCCCCCTTGCTGCTTGTGCTTGCTGGGTCAGCTAACCACGCCGCGCGGGTGGGCTTGCCTTCACCAGGAGGCCCCGGGAACTGAACCCGGGGCCTCCCATATGGTAAACGGGAGCCCTACTGATTGAGCCACAGCCGCTTCCCAGCTTCCTGTGCATTTGAACCAGGCCTCAGAGGACTTGCTGAGATGAGGAGAGAGGGGTCAGGTTGAGTCCTAGCAGAAGGGGGTGTCACACCCAGAGATGGGGGGGCAGTTCTGTTGAGGCTGCCAATGTCTCTATTCTCTCTTGCCACCTGGACTCAGGTACAGGCAGAGATTACCTGTTCAATACGCGCACGGGAGCCCGGCGGTGGCTCTGAGGGCAAGCAGCTTCCTCACTACCTGTAGAGTTTCTTCTTCGCATGATCATGGTCTGTTTTCAAGTTGATTCAATAATAAAATTACGAACCCCAAAGTCCCAGTATATGTGGGAGAAGCTCCGAGATCTGTGCTCCCTTGTTGTCACTTGGAGAATGCCCTAACTTGTGGGCACACTCGAGGGAGTAGCAAGGTTATTTCTCTTTTAAGAAGGCATCATACATCAACAGATGAATGGATAAACAAACTGTGGTCTATTCACATGATGGAATATTATGCAGCTATAAGAAGAAATGAAATTGTAAAGCATATGACAACATGGATAAATCTGGAGGACATAATGTTGAAAGAAGCAAGCCGGACACAAAAGGACAAATACTGTATGAATGTGTTACTATGAACCAAATATATTGTGTAACATATTGTTTGATTCATAAAATTTTTTTTTATATGTATCCATTACATTTAAAAAAAAAAAAGAAAGAAAAGATTATACTTTTTTTTTTTTTTTTTTTAATTTATTTATTCATTTATCTCCCCCCTGCTGCCCGCGCTCGCCGGGTCAGCCAACCATGCCGCGCGGGCGGACCCGCCCCCACCAGGAGGCCCCGGGAACCGAACCCGGGGCCTCCCATATGGCAAACGGGAGCCCCACTGACTGAGCCACAGCCACCTCCCAGATTATACTTTTTATGTGAGGGGAAAGATAAAAAGAACCTCCCCCAACTTTCAGCAGTGAGTGTGTCTGTATTTAATTGGAGACATATAAAAGAGGGTAGATCATGTAAATTGTAAAACATAAGTCACTTTTCTATTTTACGCCACCATTAAAAATCACAAGTTTTTCATCAATGTTATATATATGTATTAGGTGATAAAAATACTTTATGTATATGTGTGTATATATATATATATATATACATACACACACACACATATATATATACATATATATATGTATATATATATATAAAAGGAAGGCATCATATGATGTTCTGCCAGTAAATGATGCCCTGTGGAGGTAAGGGGACCTCCATTCTGAACATCCCTTCAGAGGCCACCTAGCTCTGGCAAGTTGGGAGAGTCCAGGAGCTTTCTTTTTCCACCAGGATAGGACGGAGTTGCTGTTTGATAGCCCCACCAATTTCCATGGCAATTGGCTCAATATGTATGGGCCTATTTGGGAAGGAGCTGGAGCCTTTGCACTAGGGAGACGGATGGCAGACTTGAGAAGCCTGTGGCTGGCTGTGGAGGGGTTGATGGCAGCACCCTTCTAAGGAGGTGTACCCATTTCCTCCTGATGTTTCTTCTTGCTCCTCAGCCCATGATCGTCCCCATGCTGAGATGAGCTATTGCACTTAGCCAGGTAACCCACAGCAACCTGCAGGAGAACAGGTCCCCCTGGGTGCAGTGCTGGCCCATTCCCCAAGCCAGCCTGCAATCAGGTCTCAGGCTACTGCCAATTCTCCAACAGAACCTGCTTTCTGGGTGAGACTACCCTTACTAGGATGCCCCCAGGTTCTCTGTCTTCTCCCCCACCCCCCTGGCAGAAGTCTGTGGGCCTGAACCTTATATTGCCGGAGGACTTTCCTTCTTGACTTCAGTGATAGAGACCCAGGCTGTGGAGTAACAGGCCCTGGAAGAAGCCAAGTGCTTACTGCGAGGAGAAAAACATCCTTCACAGGCTCCCACTAAAGTAAGGGCATTTAGAGCAGGCCTCAGGGACAGCAAACTGGGAGCAGGCTGTTACAGGAAGTGTCTGCAGGTGGACTTTTCCTGAGCACTTATTCTGCTCTAAAGGGCTCCTTAAACCTTCAGTCATCTCTAAGATGCCTGATGGTTATCCTCCTTTTACAGGTGGGGCAAACAAAGCTTAAAAGTCACAGACCTAGCTAGTTGCGGCAATTGGATGTGGGCCCCAGGTGGTTTGACTGTGCCTGGGCTCTAAAGCCGGGAGCCAAGCCCAGTCCTTTGTGTGAAAGACCAGAGACTTTGGACTCAAATTGCCATGCAAGGGTGCTTCCAAGGCAGGTCATGACAGACCAGGGCAAAAGATGCTGTCATAGGAACTCAAGACGAGATGCTCCAGGGCAGAGAGGAGGGAGTGTCCTCTATGTGCCAGGGCTTGTTTTGGGGATGAGTTCCAGGCAGCAGGCACAGCGTAAGCAAAGGGCCAGGGGCTGCTGGGGCAGCACAGACAGCTGCGCCTCCGTACTGGTGAGGAGGAAAGCTGAGGAAGCCGTTGGGATGAGGGCATTATACTCTGGAGTCAGTAAGAGTAGATGCTAGTGACATGAACAGACATCTGCACATGGATGTTCATAGCAGCATTATTCAGGATTGTCAAAAGATGGAAACAACCCCGGTGTCCATTAACCAATGAATGAATAAACAAACTGTGGTGTATTCACACAATCGAATATTATGCAGCTGTAAGAAAACATATGACAACATGGATGAACCTGGAGGGCATTATGTTGAGTGAAGCAAGCCAGACACAAAAGGACAAATACTGTATGGTTGCGCTATTATGAATTAAATATATTGTGTAAACTCATGGAGTTAGTAACTAGAATATGTGTCACCAGAAAATTAGAATGAGGTTAGATAATGGTAAGCTGAGGGTTAACCTGTGCAGAATTGGTAAAAAGGTTGTGTGTTAGTCTTTGGAAATGAATAGAAAAGGTGAAAGCACAACATAATGTTTGTAACTAGCAATGCTGTTATTTGAGTGTGACAGTGGTTGAAAGGGAAGGTTTAAGGTCATGTATATGACTAAAAGAAAAGCTAAAAAATGTAACATGGGACTGTACAGCATAGTAAAACCTCATGTGAAATATGAATATTGGTAATATTCCATATAATAAAACTGTTTTTCTTTTAAACTGAACAGATGTACGTATGTTACAGGATGTTAATATCAGGCAAAAAAAATTATGCTAAGTGAAAGAAATCAGACAAAGTACAACATATTGTATGATTCCATTTATATAATATAAATATATAATGTAAATATAAATCAATTATAAAGATGGAATTAGATTAGCAGTTATGTAGGGCTGGGGAAGTATAGAGGGATTGAGAGGTGACTGCTAAGGGGTGTAGAGTTTTTCTTTTGGAGTCATGAAATTGTCCTGAAATTTCTTGTGGTGATGAAGAGACAACACTGTGATTATATTAAAAGCCATTGATTGTAAAAAAAAAAAATAATAAAAAAAATTAGTTACCTCAAAAAAAAAAAAAAAAAAAGTAGATGCTAGACCCCGCGTCTCTACTTCCATGGGTGGAGTGACCTTGGCCTGGGCTTCCCTCTCTGCGCCTCAGTTTTCTCATCAGTGAACCGGGGACAACTCGTCCCTGCCAGCGTGGATGATTAAGCAAATAGCAGACAGCAGGCATTGCCTAAGTGTGCGCGCGCGTGTGAGAAGACGCTACCGGCAGAGCACAGGAGCCGCGCGAGCAGAGAAACCAAGGGCGCTCGATCCTCCCAGTCGCCTGCAAGCACTCCGCCGCCAGCGACTACAAGCAGCGCGCGCAGGCGCCCACCCATGCCGTCATAGTCACGTGCCCGGGGCGTTCGGCAGGGCCCTAGAGGGGCACGCGCTAACTGACAGGCTGGCTAACCTATCAGCGGGAAGCACCGCCCGGGCGGCGGACTCAGAGGCCGTTGATTGGCGACAGCCTCAGTCAGGGGCGGGTTCTTCGCCGCCCTGGTTGCTATGACGCCCAGTCACCGCCCCCTCGGCTGGCCGCCATCTTGTTGTTGATCCGTACCCAGTGGGCAGCGCCGGGAGCTGGACCGAGCGGCCGGTGCGGGGCCGCTGCTGCGGGGCTCAGCCACCTGCGCTGCCTGCCAGGGGGCGGGACGAAATCTGGAGGCCCGGCGGGCCCAGCTCCCGAGGGGAGCCGTGGGCGCCCGCTGTCCGGGCCGGGCTGGTGAGTGACAGGAGCCAGGCCGAAAGGCCGGCCTGACAGCCGCCGGGCAGCGAGCGGCGGGCGCGGCGTCTGGGCTGGCGGGCGTGGGGCTGGGGCATTGGCGGAACATCTCTCGAGCGTCCTGACTGGCCGCCTGCGGCGTCTCCTAGAGGCTGGGGCCGAGGCTGTGGGGCCGGGCCGCGGGGACAGCCGGGATGGAGTCGGAGAGCCACGCGCCCGAGGGCGCGCCGACGGGGTAGCTGGAAGCCGGCTTCTCGGATTGAGGCCCCGGGCCCCGCTGGTCCGGAGCGCTGAAGCGTGTCCAGTGCCCACCTGCTGTTCTCCGGGGCGTTGCGTTGCTCCCGGATGGGAAATAAACGCACCCTCTGTCTTAATTGTCGCTCCTGCGAGTGATTTTCACACCGTCGGAGACTGAGACTGGAAGACGCAGGCGAAAGCCCCAGCCAAGCAGGCTGGTGTCCCGGCGCTCCGATTCTGGCAGGGCCCTCTACCTCGCTGCCGGCGCCTTACTCCGAGACCTGCTTGGAGCCGCCGCTGCTCCTCGGAGCTCGGTACCCGCTTGATTCTTCCTGAAGAGCTTGGTTAAATGTCCATGATGCCTGAATTTTATTTTGGGACTTAATTTCTTTGGCTTCTCGACTACCACTTCTTGGAGTGTGGTAAGGTCTTCCTCTTTTTGCTCTTGGAGAAAGTGTATGTTACGGTCATGTTTTTGGTAGAGTCTGTCTCCCAGAGATGTTTAGCAGTTTGATGACAGAATATAGGAGTGTATTAGAGTCAGAAAAGGAAATGAAACTTGTTGTGAATGGTATTGAACGGCCAAATTAACTTTTAACAGAACAGTACTAAGTGTATCTTGCCCGATGAAAACACAGGTTCCTTTCCTTCTGAGAGTGTGGGAGGGTTGGAGAGCCCGGGGCAGAGAACTAGGAACAGTTCTTACGGCTCCAGAACACGTTTCTCTTTTCCTTTGGTCTCTGGGCTTCTCCACACAGCCTGCTTGTATGCGGTCATACAGAAAGTCTGCATGAAACGTCTAGGAAGTCAACAATACTTTTGTGCACTTGTGTCAGGATCTTGGCACCTCAGAATGTTTGATTTTGGGGAAAAAAGCAGCTCCTTTCTCAGGAAGTCCTTTTGGAGAGCAGATGCTGAAACCAGAGGATGCTGGTGGCCTGTTGCTGTTGTCTGAGATTATACTTTGAGAAGAGAGAGAAACTTGAGTAGTCCTTATTTATTTAACTGCCCTTTTCGGGGCCATATTTTGAATCTTTAATGACTTTTGGCCTTGGTGAGACTGGTTCTTTGGACAATTCTTCACAAGAAAGGAGAGAGATACTAAAATATTAGGGACTTGCCAAAATTGTCTCAAGTTAACTTTGCTTTCCCTTTCATTACTGCTTTCTTTAGAAAGTCAGGCATCCACAGCTTTAACTTCTTGCAGGTTTCTGTTAAAATAACGGGTAGGTCCCTAGCCTCTTTTGGATATCAGATCTCTTTGAGATGCAGAAATAGACAGACTTTCTCTTTAGGAAATGTCACAACATTAACTTTCATATACAGACGAATACAGTTTTTGGGAGTTCAAGGGCCTATTAAAGTCCATCCATGGGCTCTTTGTTACAACCCAAGGAAATTATATCCACCAACTTTTATTGCTTTTATTTAATGCTCTTACCATCTCATGAATATGTATGAGTGGTGGGTGACACTTGATTTTGCATCTACTATTACCCAAAGGTAGCTAATAGTAGTACTTATGCTCTGGGTATTTTTAAGTGCAAATGAGTGAGAATGTTGTTAGAATATTAACTTTAACTTCTTGGTGCTTATGTGATTCACCTGTAAAGCTCAGCACTTTGAACTCTCATGGGCAACAGAATCTTCACACGGAGATCCTACACCGAAGTCAGGAACTGCCACAGGCTTATAGACTCTAGATCTGATGTCCTTATGTGGCATTCAAGGTGCTGCTGCCAGCTGGCCCTGGTCCACCTCCCCAGGGCTTATCCTAATCCCTGCTAACCAAATGGTTTGCTAAACATTCCATACATTATTCCCTACACAAATCCTCTCGAAATCCTAGGGCCTTTGCCCCTGTTTGGGATGCCTTTTTTCCTACAGCTCCACTTCTCTTTCCTCCAGGGTTCAGCTCAGGTCCTGTCTGCCTTCCTACCTGCCTTCTTTAGGAAACACCCCGAAACATACTTTGGTGATACTCCCTTTGAACTGCAGTAGCATTATTGCCCTTTTGGCCCTTAAAAAACCAAAAAACGTAAAATAGTACTTGCTCTTTTAAACTTCATTTTTTGTTTTCTCTGGTAGGCTCTAAACCCTCTGCTACAGGAGCTATATTTTATACCTTTATAAAGTAGTAGATGCAGACTGTTTACAAAAATGTATTAAATTTGACTGAATTGGAAATGCTTCCTGTAATTCAGCAAGGAAGTTGAAGGCATGGGCAAGTAGAACTGGGGATCCAGTGGCCATGGGCAGGTGCCTTCACCCTGTCCTAAGTGCTTGCACGTGTTGACTGTAGCTCCTTAAAGAGGAAGGCCTGTCCTTAGTGCTGCACTACAGAGGCAAAACTCACTCCAAGTGCAGAACTGAGCCCTGAAAACAAAGTTAATTCTTTTTTTTTTTTTTTTTTTTTTTATTTTTTTTTTTTTTTATTCATTTATCCCCCCCTTGCTGCTTGCGCTCGCTGGGTCAGCCAACCACGCCGCGCGGGCAGGCCTGCCCTCACCAGGAGGCCCCGGGAACCGAACCCGGGGCCTCCCATATGGTAAACGGGAGCCCTACTGATTGAGCCACAGCCGCCTCCCCAAAGTTAATTCTGAACGAAGTGGGCTCTGGCGCTAAGATGCCATTTTTGACTCTTGGAAAACATGTGCTGGGTGACCTTGATGGCACTAGGTGTTGAGATTCTGAGATCCTCCTCCTGGTTGGGTCTTGGTCTCACTGCTACCTTGTGCTGTTGTAAACGTGTCAGTAGTAGTTGTTTTGCTGCTTGTCCTCCTCGCAGTGCTGCCTTGAGAATATAAGGAGCAGTGATGCGTAGAGCTGGGGAAAGGTGCACAGTGCACTGTCTGTGGCTTGGCTTTAGTATATGAAGTCAGGCATTGTGTATGTTTATGCTACTAGACCTGTGCTTTTGAATTCAGTTTCAAATAGATTACCATTTGTGGGTGGGAAGCCTGAGACATCTTGATTCTTTTACAAATGATGATAGATGAAGATCTCTCATGTTTGCTGCTATAGTTTGAAGTTACATTTGTGAAAGAGGCATTACAAATGAGTTTTAATGGGAACATATGTTCACTTCAGGGCTGAATCCCTGTTAAGGGATTTAATTGAGTGCTTGAAAATCCACTACTGATCCTCTTTGAGTAAACTTCTGTGAAAGTTTTATTTATGGGTGGAGTTTTAATTTATTCCTGACCCCTCATTGTAATAAAGGTGGGCAGGCTAGGGAAGCAGGTCTAGGACTGGAGTTTTTTCAAGTTTAAAATTTGATATCTATAAATAATGAATGATAGAACTATTTTTATAATCTTTCATCAATCATAAAAAGGTAAGTACTGTTAAAAAAAATTAGTACAGTTATTTTTAAAAAGTGCTGTCATCAACAGTAACAAATGTTCCACACCAATGCAAGGTGTTTTGGTGGGGTGGTGTCTGTGAATCTTATATTTTATGCATGATAGTTTTGTAAACTCACAATTTCTCTAGTAAGAAAAATTGATGTTAGTAAATAAGAGCACCTTGAAGTTCATAAAAATATGGGCATGTTGGGAATGGATGTGGCTTAAGCAGTTGAATACCTTTGTCCCAACATGGAACATCCTGGGTTCGGGTCCCGGTGCCTCCTGAAAACAAAACAAAACAAAACAAACAAAAAATCAACTCAGGGAAGCTGATGTGGCTCAGTGGTTGAGTGCCGGCTTCACATGTACAAGGTCTGGGTTCAATCCCCAGCCCCCGGTACCTCAAAAAAATAAAGGCATGGTATGATTGAATGTACATTTAAAAACAACTTCTTTTTTACTCAAAGTCACATATCTCAAAACTGCTTAAAAAAAAGTCACATAATAAGTGTTGGTGATGATGTGGAGAAATTGTTACCCTCATATATTGCTGGTTGGGATGTAAAATGGTACATCCACTTTGGAAAAGTCTGGCGGTTTGTCAAAAGGTTAGGTAAAGAATTACCACGACTTAGCAGTTCCATTCCAAGAGAAATGAAAACATATGTCCACACAACTTGCACATGAATATTTATAGCAACCTTATTCCTAATAGCCAAAACATGGAAACAACCCAGATGTCAATGAACTGATGAATGGATAAACAAAATATGGTATAGCTATACAATGGAATATTATTTGGCCGTATAAAGGAATGAAGTGCTGATACACAACAACATGGATGAACCTTGAAAACATGCTAAGTGAAAGATGTCAGTCATAAAGACCACATGTTATATGATTTCATTTATATGGAATGTCCAGAATAGACAATTCTATAAAGACAAAGATTAATGGTTGCTTAGGGCTGGTGTATTAGTCAGGATTCTGCAGAGAAACAGAATAGACAGGATATGTAAATACTAAGATTTAGTTTAGGAATTGGTTTATATAACCATAGGGATTGGCAAGTCCAAATTCTGTAGGGCAGGCCACAAGTTGGAAACTCCAATAAAGGTGATGAATTCCTCACTGGAGAAGCTGGCAGTCTGGAATAGAGATAGAAATTCTTTTCATCAGTTCTTCCTTTAAAGCCTTTAACTGGGGGGCGCAGATGTGGCTCAAATGGTTGGG
Organism: Tolypeutes matacus; assembly: GCA_026826555.1. Lineage (NCBI taxonomy): Eukaryota > Metazoa > Chordata > Mammalia > Cingulata > Chlamyphoridae > Tolypeutes > Tolypeutes matacus. The sequence continues at coordinate 2,049,238 of JAKSZT010037307.1, forward strand.
CGTTCATCTCTCATATGGAGGGACCTGGGTTCGATCCCTGGGACCTCCTGGTAAGGTAAAAAGGGAAATACAGAAGATGTGCTGTCAGGCCCTGCGAGTGGGTGTGCCGCCAGGCTCCATGCATGGGTGCGCTGCACACAGCAAGATGAGGACCTAACAGGAGGACACAAGGGAGAGCCAAGATGAGATGCACCAAAAAACCAGGAACTAAGGTGGCGCAGGTGGCAGAATGCCTCTCTCCTACATCAGAGGTTCCCAGGATCGAATCCCAGTGAAGACAGGAGGGGAAAGATGAGAAGAGAGGGCTGGAAATGGACACAGAGAATTGCCCAGCGAATGGACACAAAAACAGCAGAAACAGGGTGGGGGGGCGGTTTAGAAATGGACAAAAAAAGTAAGTAAATAAATCTTAAAAAATAATAATAATAATAATAAAGCCTTTAACCGATTAGATGAGGGAGACTTCTGTCATTGCTGAAGGCATTCTCCTTTGATGATTATAGATGTAAACAGCCATAGATGTATTCAACTGACTAATGATTTAAATCCACAAACTACTGTTACAGTAGTTAGTAGATTTAAAGTTAGTGCTTGTTTGACCGAACAATTGGGTGCCATAACCTAGCCAAATTGATACATGAAATTAGCCATCTCAGGAGGTGATAGCCAAAGGGTATGGGGTTTCTTTCTTCTTTAAAAATTTTTTATTGTGGCAACATATTTGCATCATAAAATTTCCCATTTTAACCACTCTCAAGTATCCAATTCTGTGGTATTAATTACATTTACAATATTGTGCTGCTATCACCACCAACCGTTACCAAAACTTTTCTGTCACCTCAGAGACTGTACCTGTTAAGCATTAACTGCCCATCTCCCCATTGGGGTTTCCTTTTTTTTTTTCTTATCCCAGCTATATTTATTGTGTACTGTTCTGCTCTGGGCACTGTGTGCCAGGTACTGTTCTGGGTATTGAGGCTCCAGAAGTAAATGTCTTAAGACAAAGTCCCTACCCTCAAGTCTCCAACCTCCAGATAAGGAGATATGTTAAAATTTACAGTAATTAGAACAGTGTGGTGTTGATACAAGAATAGCTGTAGCAATGACACAGATTAGGAAAAAAAAATACAACTTGGTTTACATAACAAGGGGTTTCTTTTTGAGGTGATGGAAAAAAATTTTTTAACTTTATTTTGCACACTTAATAATTGAAAATATAAACAATTAAAAACTGAAAAGAAAACACAGTTGAATAAAAACATACTTTTCTCAATTAAATGTACTGGATACATATAAATTTTTTTTTGAATCATACAATATGTTACACAGTATGTTTGGTTCATAGTAACGCATTCATACAATATTTGTCCTTTTGTGTCTGGCTTGCTTCACTCAACATAATGTCCTCCAGGTTCATCCATGTTGTCATATACTTTACGACTTCATTTCTTCTTACAGCTGCATAATATTCTATCGTGTGACTAGACCACAGTTTGTTTATCCATTCATCTGTTGATGGACACCTGGGTTGTTTCCAACTTTTGGCAATGGTGAATAATGTGGCTATGAACATCGGTGTGCAGATGTCTGTTCGTGTCACTGCTCTCAGTTCTTCTGGGTATATACCCAGTAGTGGTATTGCAGGGATACATGGCAAGTCTATATTCAACTTCTTTAGGAACTGCCAGTCTTCCACAGTGGCTGTACCATTCTGCATTCCCACCAACAGTGAAGAAGTGTTCCTTTCTCTCCACATCCTCTCCAACACTTGTAGTTCTCTTTTTAATAGTGGCCATTCTGATAGGTGTGAAGTGATATCTCACTGTAGTTTTGATTTGCATTTCCCTAATCATTAATGATGTTGAGAATTTCTTCATGTGTTTTTTTTTGCCATTTGTATTTCTTCTTTGGATAAATGTCTGTTCATGTCTTTTGCTCATTTTTTAAAATTCTTTTTTACTTATTTTGTACATTTAATAATTGAAAATATAAACAATTAAAAACTAAAAAGTACACCCAGATGAATAAATACATGCATTTCTCAATTAAATGTAATGGATACATATAAATTTTTTTTTGAATCAAACAATATGTTACACAGTATATTTGGTTCATAATAATGCATTCATGCAGTATTTGTCCTTTTGTGTCTGGCTTTCTTCGCTCAACATAATGTCCTCCAGGTTCATCCATGTTGTCATATACTTTACGACTTCATTTCTTCTTACAGCTGCATAATATTCCATCGTGTGAATAGACCACAGTTTGTTTATCCATTCATCTGTTGATGGACACCTGGGTTGTTTCCAACTTTTGGCAATGGTGAATAATGTTGCTATGAACATCGGTGTGCAGATGTCTGTTCATGTCACTGTTCTCATTTCTTCTGGGTATATACCCAGTAGTGATATTGCAGGGACACATGGCAAGTCTATATTCAGCTTCTTTAGGAACTGCCAAACAGTCCTCCACAGTGGTTGTACCATTCTGCATTCCCACCAACAGTGAAGAAGTGTTCCTATCTCTCCACATCCTCTCCAACACTTGTAGTTCTCTGTCTTTTTAATAGTGGCCATTCTGATAGGTGTGAAATGATATCTCATTGTAGTTTTGATTTGCATTTCCCTAATCATGAGTGATGTTGAGCATTTCTTCATGTGTTTTTTTGCTATTTGTATTTCTTCTTCGGAGAAATGTCTATTCAAGTCTTTGGCCCATTTTTTAATTGGGTCGTTTGTCTTTTTATTGTTGAGTTGTAACATCTCTTTATATAGCCTGGATATTAAACCTTTATTGGATATGTGATTTCCAAATATTTTTTCTCTTGACAAAGTCCTGTGAGGTGCAAAAGTGTTTAATTTTGAGGAGATTCCATTTAGTTATTTTTTATTTTTATTTTTTTTCACGTGCTTTGGTTGTAAGGTCCAAGAAACCACCACATACTACAAGGTCTTGAAGATGTTTCCCTACATTTTCTTCTAGTAGTTTTATGGTCCTGGCTTTTATATTTAGGTCTTTGATCCATTTTGAGTTGATTCTGTATAGGGAGTGAGATAGGGGTCCTCTTTTATTCTTTCGGTTATGGATATCCAATTGTCCTAGCATCATTTGTTGAAGAGACTGTTTTGTCCCGTTAATATTAACTTGGTAGGTTTGTCAAAAACAGTTGACTGTATAGGTGAAGGTTAATTTCTGGGTTCTCAATTCTATTCCACTGATTGATGTGTCTATCTTTTTTTTTTTTTTTTTTTTTAAGATTTTATTTATTTATTCATTCATTTATCCCCCCTTTGCTGCTTGCGCTCGCCGGGCCAGCCAACCACGCTGCGCGGGCGGGCCTGCCCCCACCAGGAGGCCCTGGAACCGAACCCAGGGCCCCCCATATGGTAAACGGGAGCCCCACTGATTGAGCCACAGCCGCTTCCCTGTGGTTTTTTTATGTTGATGGACATTTGGTTTGCTCCCACCTTTTGCCTATTTGGCTTATTTTGTTCAGCAGGATTTTTGTTGTTGTTTAACAGAAATTTATTTAAATTATTCAGAAGTTGCTATGGTCTTATGATCATCCATTCAGCTGCCTTTCAAAAAAGAGCTGTATGGTTGCTGTTATAAAAGTCTTGTATTCTCCAAAGGTGAATTCCTAATCCTGAAGTTGAGAAAATACAGAATAAGACATTTGTATGAAAGCCATTATAATAATCCAAAGCCCTGAACATTTTCAGCATGAAGTTTTGAAGTCCACCCATTTTGTTGCACCCCTTTTTATTGCCGAGTAGCATTCCATTGTATGAATGTATCACAACTTGTTTATCTATTCATTTGCTGATGGGCATTTGGCTTTTGACTATTACGAATAAAGAGGAAATAAACATTCTTACACAAGAATTGGGTGTATATATATATTCATTTCTGTTAGATAAATATCTAAGAGAAGAACTGCTCTGACCCCCGAACTTCATCAGAGGGTCACCGTCTCTGGAAAAGTGAAGAGGGATCCTGTGGGCTCTAGGCCCAATTTTGTTGTTACACCTGCCTCATAGTCCTCAGCTCCAAGCTTCATTTTCAATTTTTTTTGCCAAATTTCAGGGTCTACTCATACCGAATCAAGGTGGGAGATTGAAGTAACCAGGAACTGTTGCAAGTAGACCCCTGCTTCTGTTTATTTCAGAATTTGCTCCACTACTTGTCCTATTTATAGATTTCTGTTAACTAATACAGTCCAAAAGAGTTCTTGGTTATCCACACACATCTCAAAATTCATCTTTCATCTCTTTGTGGAGCCTGGCTTTGGTGATTTGTGCCTTTGTAAGTCTCCAGGCCCATTCATCTCAGTGGGCACTGTCTTTAGATGGTTGGTCATGTGGTACATAGTTTGCTGTTTTACAGTATTATAGGTGAATTAATTTAAATAGCTGGAGCTAGAGGTCTCCTTGTCTGATAATCTACCCGTGTGTGGAATTTGAGAACTGATAACAGAGGCTCCTAGCTTTTAAGAAAGCTAATGACAGAGGGCCCCAGGTTTTAATCACTGGGAACAGCAGCCTGTCGTTTTGGTGATGAGTATTTATTCTTTAAATCCCGCTTCCTATCAAAGGTCATTTCCACACGTTGCCTGTTATGCAGTTTGGAATATTGCATTGTTCCACCATTGACTTCTGTGATGGTTAGGCTAATGTGTCAACTCGTCCAGGTAATGGTGCCCAGTTCTTTGGTGAAGCAAGCACTAGGCTAATTGTAAGGGCGTTTCGTGGACTGTAGTCATCAGTGAGTTGATCACATGGATGGCTCGTTACATCTATAATCAACTAAGGAGATTGCCATGAGTGACATCTCATCCAATTAGTTGAAGGCCTTAAAAGGGAAAGTGATTTCAGCATTCAGAGAGAACTCCCATCTCTACTTCAGACAGCCAGCATCTCCTGGGAACTCATCAAGGACCTTCATCAGAGCCCCTGGTTTGCAGTCTGCCCTACGGAAATTGAACTTGTGTATCACTATGGTTGTGTGAGACAGTTTTATAAAATCTCATAGTATTGACAGATATCTCCTGTCAGTTCTGTTTCCTTAGAGAACCCTGACAAATACAGGGACAAATACTGACAAGGCCAATGTTCAGTGATTAACTTCTTTTTTTTGTAGTTGGTAACTGAATCTTCTTTTAAAGTTTCCCAAATCTCTTAAGGAATTAAGTTAAATCTTACGGGACTGAACTGATAAGGTGAGGTTTTCTGAATGGAAGGTAGGGTAGGATTTAAAATGAATGAAACTCTCATATGGGAGTTGTTTTGTGAGAAAATTACTCTTTAATTACAGCTTTTTTTTTTTTTTTTTTTTTACAGATTTATTTATTTAGTTTAATCCATTTTAACCCCCACCTTCCCCCCCATTTGCTGTTTTGTGTCCATTTGCTGGGCAATTCTCTGTGTCTGTTTCCTGCCCTCTCTTCTCATCCTTCTCCTCTGTCTTCACCTGGGGACCTCCAATGTGGGAGAGAAGTGTTCTGCCACCTGCACCACCTCAGTTCCTGGTTTTTCAGCATGTCTCATCTTGGCTGTCCCTTGTGTCTCTCTCCTGTTATGTCATCATCTTGCTGTGTGGCTTGGCGGGGCCTGGCATGCCCATGCACAGGGCCTGGCAGCATGCCCGCGTGCGGGGCCTAAATACTGCTTCTTTAGGGGGCATTTTATTAAAGATTTAAAGTTTCTATATTTTATTTAGAGTTTACTATATTTGTTATTGTCAGGAGAGAGGACCCATATGTAATATTTCTTTCAATCAATTGGAATCTTTATTTCCTGGTCTGCATGATTTTTTAGTTGTTGTTGTTGTTTTTTGTTCTTTTAGGAGGCACCAGGGATTGAACTCGGGACCTCCCATTTGGGAAGCAGGTGCCCATCTGCTTAAGCCACATCCATGTCCCAGTAATATCTTTTTTAACAGCCCTTTAATACAACTACTATACCTATTTTACGTTTGAGCAAACTGAGAATGGGTTTACGACCACGTAGGCAGGGAGTATCAATGCTCAGGCAACACCCTGCTCATCTTGATATTTAGGGTCTGTATTCCAGTGTTGGTTTAAACACAGATATTTTCCTCCTTAGTTGATTAGTTTGTTCTGTTAATTTTTCTTTATACATAGCTGCTTTTTTTTTTTTTTTTTTAGGTACCAGGGCTGGGGATTTAACCTGGACCTTGTCTGTGGGAAGCCAGCGTTCAGTCACTGAGCCACATTGGCTCCCCTGAGTTGTTTTTTTTGTTTGTTTGCTTGTTGTCTGTTTTTTTGTTTTTGGGTGGCACCAGAAACCGAACCTGGGACCTCCCATGTGGGAAGCAGGCTCTCAACTGCTTGAGCTACATCTGCTCCCTACATAGCTTCCTATTGATGAATAAAATGCAAGTGAAACAGAGCAGGTGTAGCTCAGTGGTTGAGTGCCTGCTTTGCGTGTTCAAGACCCCAGGTTTAATCCTTGATACTTCCTAAACAAACAAACAAAACAATTGACATATAAAATGCAAAGTGGAATTTTAAAATTGCACACAGTATGATTTTTTTAATTTTTTTTAACTTTATTTTGTACATTTATTTATTTTTTATTTTTATTTTTTTTTAGATTTTATTTATTCATTTATCCCCCCCTTGCTGCTTGTGCTCGCTGGGTCAGCTAACCACGCCGTGCGGGTGGGCTTGCCTTCACCAGGAGTCCCCGGGAACCGAACCCGGGGCCTCCCATATGGTAAACGGGAGCCCTACTGATTGAGCCACAGCTGCTTCCCTATTTTGTACATTTAATAATTGAAAACATAAGCAATTAAAAACTAAAAAGTAAACACAGATGAATAAATATATATATTTCTCAATTAAATGTAATGGATACATGTAAATTTTTTTGTTGTTTTGTTTTTTGTTTTTTTGTTTTTTTGTGAATCAAACAATATATTACACAATATATTTGGTTCATAGTAATGCATTTATACAGTATTTGTCCTTTCACAGTATGATTTTTACGTGCCCATATACCTATGTAATTACTACTACCATCCAGATAAAAAATTAGAAAATTTAAATAATTTTTAATACAAAATAGAACTGATACTTATATTTGCCTTAAAATGAAAAGCTCTTTTTTTGTTTGTTTGTTTGTTTGTTTGTTTTTATCGGGAGGTCCTGGGGATCGAACCTGGGTCCCTCCATATGGGAAACGGACGCCCAACCATTTGAGCCACATCCGTCCCCCTGAAAAGCTCTTTTTTAAAAAGGAAAGTAGTGACATTTCCTATTTGCCATGCATTGAGATGGACACTTAGATTCAGAACCTATTATAATGTGGGCCAGATATAGCTTTCTTCTTTTTCCACTCTAGTTTTCATTGGCTTATATTCTGTATGCTTTAGTTTCTTCACCTGTTAAAATGTAGGCATTTTTTTTTTTTTTAAAAGAGCTTTGTACCCTGGCATGATACCTGGGAAATTGGGTTGTGAGTAGGTAATCTTTTTACCTGGGAAAATGTAACCTGTGTGGTTCTGCATCTTATTGCCATCATGTGGCCCTTATTGAAATACTGGCCCAAGTTTGTAAAACTTATTGATGGTAAAGATCCTTATCAAGAATCTGAGGGTTACTCAAACAAATAGATGTACACACATGTTCGTATTAGCATTCACAATAACCAACAGATGGAAACAACCCAAATATCCATCAGTGGATAAATGGGTAAACAAAATGTGGAACATAAATACAATGTAATATTATTAGCCATAAAAAGGAATGAAGAACTGATACATGCTACAACATGAATGAAACTCGAAAGCATATGTTTAATGAAAGATGTCAGACATGAGAATATATATTGTATAATTCCATTTATATGAAATATCCAAAATAGATAAAGCTTTAGAGACAGGAAACAGATTGGTAGTTGCCAACAGCTGGGTGGTACATAAGAACCTAGTCCTCCAAAATCTGAGGGTATGTCTTCTGATCATTGGTCATGGTTCTTGATCAGTTACTTCAAATTGCTGGGGCGCTGGCTCTGAGGATGGCCATGAATTCAGATGGCCAGGATATGTAAATACTAAGAGATATAGTATAGGAGTTGGCTTATATATGACCATGGGGATTGGCAAGTCCTAATTCTTAGGGCAGGTCATAAGATGGCCATTATTCCCTCCCCCCACCTCCCCGGTAAAAAAACAGCAGAGGAATCTTAAAGAGGCCATACCTGGTTTTTTTTCCCCCCTCTTTTCTATTTTCATTCTTCATTTGGGAGGAAAAATAGTAGTTTGAAAAAGCCAAACATTGACAACTCAGCCCTTCAACAACAAAAACCTACAAATTCCAGAGGAGCGGGAAAACTAGATTTCTAGAGTTATAACAAGATACTACTCAGAATGTCCAGTGCTCAACAAAAAATTACAAAACATACGAAGAAACTAGAAAGTATGTCATAATAAAAACAATTTGCCAGAAACCATCCCTGAGGAAGCTCATCCTTTAGAACAATTAGTCAAAGAGAGCCTAAAATGGCCTTTTTCTTGAATTGGGGTTGAGCCTTTTACTACAATCCTTTAACTGTTTTCTGGAGCTTTTAAGAAAGCTGTTTCTGCTGGTTCTTGCTGGTTATTTAAAGCTTCTGTAGCACCACGTAGCCCTGAAGCCTCTCCACCATCTGGATTGGAGTGGGGCGCTTCTTCATTTTCTAGAGATAGTTTTATCAGAGAGAGAATTCTTGTTTGACAGGTTTTGTTCATTCAGCACTTTAAATATATTATCATATTGCCTTCTGGCCTCTCTGGTTTCTCTTGAGAAATCACTTAATCTTAGTGAGGGTTCCTTGTACATAATGAGTGATTTCTCTTTTGTTGCTTTTCAGGTTTCTATTTTTCATTGTCTTTCAACAACTTGTATAGTGTCTCGGTGTGGGTCTCTTTGGTTTTGTAGTTTATGAGCTGCTTTCTTTCATAAAATTTGGGAGGTTTTTGGCCATTATTTCTTCAAATACTTTTTCTCTTCTCTTTCTGGAACTACTATGATGCATAGTTTGGTTCACTTGACGGTTTTTCACAGGTTCCTTAGGCTTTGTACTTTTTCTTCACTCTGATTTTTTCTGCTCAGAGTGGATACTTTCAATTGTGCTATCTTTAAGTTTGGTGATTCTTTCTTCTGCATGCTTTAATTTTCTGCTGAACCCATCTAGTGAATTTTTAATATCAGCTATTGTGTTCTTGAGCTCCAGAATTTCTATTTGCTTCCTTTTTATAATTTCTATTATTTTATTGATATTCTTTATTTGTTCACACATTGATTTCCTAGTTTCTTTTAGTTCCTTGTTCATGATTTCCTTTAGCTCACTGAACATATTTATGATAGTTGATTAAAAGTCTTTGGTCTGGTAAGTCCAATGTCTGGTGTTCTTCAGGGATGGTTCCTATTGATTTTTCCCCCTGTGAATGGACCATATTTTCCTGTTTCTTTTTAATAAGCCTTTTAATTTTTTTGTTGTTGAAAAGTGGACATTTTAAATATTATAATGTAGTGACTCTGGAAATCAGAATATGCCCCCTCCCCAGGGTTTATTTTTGTTGTTTGAGGACTGCAGTCATACATTTGTTCAGTGACTTTTCCAAATTTTTTTTTTTCTTGCAAAGTTTGGTATTCTTTGTCATATATAGTTATTGACATTTCTTTTCCAGCAGTTAGCCATATTTCCTTAAAAGCCAAAACTTAGCAGCCTCTTTCTTCATTAAGCACTCCCCTGGTTACTGTAAGTTTTTTTTTTTTTTTTTAAGATTTATTTATTTACTTTATCCATTTTAAAGCCCCCCTTTCCCATTTGCTGTTTTGTGTCCATTTGCTGGGCAATTCTCTGTGTCTGTTTCCTGCCATCTCTTCTCATCCTCCTCCTCCAGTCTTCACCAAGACTCGATTCTGGAGACCTCCGATGTAGGAGAGAGGTATTCTGCCACCTGCGCCACCTCGGTTCCTGATTTTTGGAGCTTTCGGAGCATCTTGTCTTGTCTCTCCCCGGCATCTCTCTCCTGTTATATCATCATCTTGCTGCATGGCTCCCGGGGCCTGGCGGCTCACCGCCACACAGAGCCTGGCAGCCCATGCTGCCTTCTATCTATCTATCTATCTATCTATCTATCTATCTATCTATCTATCTATCTATATATATATATATATATATTTTAAAATTTTACCGGGAGGTCCCGGGGATTGAACCCAGGTCCCTCCATATGACAGACGGACACCCAACCATTTGAGCCACATCAGCCCCCAGTTTTTTAAAAATTAGATTCCAGAGTTCCATAAAAATTGTCAGTTTTTCATATGATAATCTGGATGAACCTCGAGGACAGTGTGCTGAGTGAAATATGCCAGACACAAAATAACAAATACTGATTGGTCTCACTAATGTGAACTAAATATGAAGAATAAATATATGGAGTTAAAATCTAGAGTATAGGTTACTAGGAGATAGGTTAGGCCTAAGAAAGGCGTACTGATGTTTAATGTATGTAGAATTCTTAATTAGCTGGAACTGTAAACGTGTGGAAATGCATAGAATTGATGGTAACACATTATAATGAGTATAACTACCACAGCTGGTTTATAAATGGAATTGTGGCTGAAGAGGGCAGTTTAGGGATATAAATGTCAGTTGAAAGAAAACTAGAGTATAACCTAGCGACTGAATAACAAAGTGAACTTGGAGGTAGATGAGGGCTGTGATTAATAGTACAAATACAAGAATGTACTTCTATGAGCTAGAAGAAATGTACCTCACTATTACAAGGTGGTAAGAATATGGTGATGCATGGGAAAAATACAAATAATGTAGCTTGACTATAGTTAACAGCAATATTGTAATACTCTTGCATCAATGTTAAAGAAGGTAGTATATCAGTTTGCTAAGGGTCAATAATAGTGGGGTATGGGATTTTTTCTTTTTCTTTTTTTTTTTTTTTTTAAAGATTTTATTTATTTATTCATTTATCTCCCCCTTGCTGCTTGTGCTCGCTGGGTCAGCCAACCACGCCGTGCAGGCGGGCTTGCCTTCACCACGAGGCCCCGGGAACCGAACCTGGGGCCTCCCATATGGCAAACGAGAGCCCTATTGATTGAGCCACAGCTGCTTCCAGATTTTTTCTTTTGAATTAAGGAAAACATTCAAAAATTTACTGAGGCGATGGCAGCACAACTCTGAAAATGAGAGCCGCTGAGTACATTTTTTTTTTTTTTTTAAAGATTTATTTATTTATTTATTTATCCCCCCCCTTGCTGCTTGTGCTCGCTGGGTCAGCTAACCACGCCATGCGGGCAGGCTTGCCTTCACCAAGAGGCCCCAGGAACCAAACCCAGGGCCTCCCATATGGTAAACGGGAGCCCTACTGATTGAGCCACAGCCGCTTCCCCGCTGAGTACATTTTTGATAAATTCTACAAGGCATGGGACTATGTAACACAGTGAGCCATGTGTTGGAAGATGGACTGTGGTTAACAATACAAATATGAGGGTGTTTTCTCATGAACTATAACAAATACACAATACTGTTGATACTGCTAATACTGTTATTACTGTTAATACTGTTAATACCTCAAATACTGTTAATAATAGGGAGTCTATGAAAAAATATACCAAATGTAAGCTATGGACCATGGTTGGTGGAAATAGTCTGATGATGTTCTTTCATAATCTGTAAACAAATAATCCACAACAATCTAAGGTGTTCATGGAGAGGTGATGTATGGGAATTCTGTACAGTATGCATGATTGTTTGTAAGCTCACAACTTCTTAATGTGACCCAACAATCTACTATAATTTGGTCCCACGCAAGTTTGTTGAACTGCCAATATAAGATTCTTTTGTCAATAAATAATATGCAGTGTTTAAAAAAAGTTGTCAGCTTTTTAAATGATTGCTTCATTGGAGAAACTGATTCTTGTAGTGTCTTACTGCACCATTTTCCATTATGTCACCTCTGAATTTTTTTTTCCAATTTTTTGATGCTAGTATATAAAAATATGATTTTTACATATTGACCTGGTATCCCGTGACCTTGCAAAATTTAGTTATTATATAAGGTGTTTTGTAGATTCCTAAAAATTTTCTCTGTAAGCAATCATGTCACTCGTGGGTGGAAAATTTTTTTTTCTTCTTTTCTGGTCATTATGGCATTTTTTTTTTTTTTTTGCCTTTTGTACTACCTACTTAAATGTTGAATAGAATGGTGAGTGTGAACTTCTTTGCCTTATTTCTGATTATATGGGGGAACTGTTCAAAATTTCACATTGAGTTTGATGTTATCTATAGGTTTTTTTTATAAATGCCTTTTATGAATACAGAAGTTTCCTACCATTTCTGGTTTGTTGAGAGATTTTAGTAGTGAATAGAATAAAAAATAACCAAAAAATAAAAAAACAAAAAGAAATAGTAAATGGGCGCTGAATTTTCTCAAGCTTTTTCTGTGTGTATTGAGATAACCATGTTTTTTTCTTTGTTATTCTGCTAATATGATGAATTTTTACGTTGATTTTTTTCAGGTGATTGATCAACCTTCCTTGGATAAACCCCCCTTTGTCATGATGTGTTATTATTTTTATATATCATTGGATTTCATTTGCTAGAATTTGTTAAGGATTTTTTTTAAAGATTTATTTATCTGCCCCCCCCCCCGCCCCCTGTTGTATGCGCCTGCTTTCTGCTCTCTGTGTCCATTCACTGTGTGTTCTTTTGTGTCTGCTTGTCTTCTCTTTAGGCGGCACCAGGAACCGATCCTGGGACCTTCTGGAGTGGAAGAGAAGCGCTCAATCTCTTGCACCACCCCAGCTCCCTGGTCTGCTGCGTCTCTTATTGTCTCTCCTCTGTGTTTTTTTTTTGTTGCATCTTGCTGTGTCAGCTCTCCACTCGGGCCAACACTCCTGCGTGGGCCAGCTTGCCTTCACCAGGCGGCCCTGGGAAATGAACCATGGACCTCCTGTAGGTAGACGGGAGCCCTATCACTTGAGCCACATCCGCTTCCCCACAGGGATATTGATCTGTAATCTTTCCTTTTTTTTGTCTTTTTCTTTTAAAGGTTTATTTGTTTGTTTATTTATTTCTCCCCCTCACCTCATTGTTTTGTGCTGTGTGTTCTTCTGTGTCTGCTTGTCTTCTCTTTAGGCGGCACCGGGAACTGATCCTGGGAACCGATCCTGGGACCTTCTGGAGCGGAGAGAGGCACTGAATCTCTTGTGCCACCTCAGCTCCCTGGTCTACCACGTCTCCTGTTGTCTCTCTTCTGTGTCTTTTTGTTGCATCATCTTGCTGCGCCAGCACTCCTGTGCGGGCCAGCACTCCGCACGGGCCAGCTTGCTTTTCACCAGGAGGCCCTGGAAATTGAACTCTGGACCTCCTATATGGTAGATGGGAGCCCAATCACTTGAGCCGCATCCGCTTCCCCCTCTTTTTTTTTTTTTTCCTTCAGCTTTTGTTATTCAGGATACTTGACCTCATAAAACAAGGTTGTAAATGTGTTTTCAGTTTTCTGAAAGAGTTTGTATAAGAGTGATATTATTTCTCCCACTAATATTTGATAGAATTCACTAGTGAAACCATCTGTGCCTGAAGTTTTCCTTGTGAAAATATTTTTTTATTATAAATTCGATTTTCTTAATAGATATAGGGCTATTCATTTTATGTTTCATCTTGTGTCAGTTTTGGTAAATTGTATTTTTAAAGAATTTTGGGACCTCCCACATGAGAGCAGAGTGCCCAGTGACCTGAGACACACTCGCTTCCTGTGGGCTGCGGCATCTGCTGGCTTATGGCATCTGCTCGTTGTGGTGGGGGTGGCGTCTAGCTCTGTTGCGGCGGGAAGCAGCGTCTTTTAGGAGGCATCAGGACCCGAACCCAGGACCTCCCATGTGGTAGGCGGGCAACCCAAGTGGTTGAGCCACATCCACTTCCCCCCTTATTATTCTTTTAATGCCTGTAGGATTTGTTGTGATATCCCCCCTCTTTTTTTTCTTCATTCCTAGTATTGGTAATTTGTGTGTCCTCTTTTTATTGGTTAGTTTCTCTAGAGATTTATCATTTTTATTGATCTTTTCAACAGACCAACTTTTGGTTATATTAATTTTCTCTGTTCTTTTGCTTTTTAAAATTTTGAGTTCTTCTCATATCTTCATTATTTCCTTTTTCTACTTACTTTGGGTTTTCTTTGGACTTTTTCTGTCTTCTTAGGGAGACCCTTAATTTAAAAAATGCATTTATTGTAAAATATATATAATGTAAAAATCATTTTAGCCATTTTAAGCGAATAGTTTTTTGACACTAAGTACATTGACAATACTGTATGATTTCATCACTATTTCCAGACCATTTTCATCATCCTAAACCAAAACTCTTAGTCATTTAGCAATAACTTCCCATGCCCTGCTCCTCCCACCCCTGTTAACCACTATTCTGCTTTCTGTCTCTATGAGGTTGCTTGTACTAAGTATTTCAAGTAAGAGAAGCCATCCAATATTTATCTTTTTTGTGTCTGGCTTGACTCAACCCGATGTCTTCAAGGTTCATCCATGTTGTAGTATGTACCAACATTTCACTTCATTTTATGGCTGAATAATAATCCATTGTATGGATAAACCGCATTTTGTGTTGTTTTTTTTTTTTTTTTTTTTTAAAGATTTTATTTATTTATTCATTTATCCCCCCCTTGCTGCTTGCGCTCGCCGGGTCAGCCAACCACGCTGTGCAGGTGGGCCTGCCCTCACCAGGAGGCCCCGGGAACCGAACCCAGGGCCCCCCATATGGTAAACGGGAGCCCCACTGATTGAGCCACAGCCGCTTCCCTGTGGTTTTTTTATGTTGATGGACATTTGGTTTGCTCCCACCTTTTGCCTATTGTGACTAGTGCTGTGATGAATATTGGTGTGCAAATATCTGTCCAAGTCTCTGCTTTCAGTTCTTTTGGGTATATACCTAGGAGTAGAACCGCTGGGTCATATGGTTATTCTATGTTTAATTTTCTGAGGAACCACTAAACTGTTTTCCACAGTGGCTCCACCATTTTACATCCCCACTGACAGTGTACAAGTGTTCCTCTGTCTTTGCATCTTCACCAATGCTTACTTTCTGTTTAATAATAGCTATTCTAGTAGGTGTGAAGTGATATCTCATTGTAGTTCTTTTATTTTTATTTTTTTAAAGATTTTATTTATTTATTCATTTATCCCCCCCTTGCTGCTTGTGCTCGCTGGGTCAGCTAACCACGCCGTGCGGGCGGGCTTGCCTTCACCAGGAGGCCCCGGGAACCGAACCTGGGGCCTCCCATATGGTAAACGGGAGCCCTACTGATTGAGCCACAGCCGCTTCCCGTCATTGTAGTTCTTTTAAAAATCAATTTTATTGAAATGTATTCGTAAAGCATTCCATCCATCCAAAGGGTACAATCAGTGGTATTTGGTATAATCACAGAGATGTGCATTCATCATATCAATCAATATTAGAGAGTTTTCATTACTCCATAATAATAATAATAAAAGAAAACAAATTAAAAAAGCTTGTACTTCTTAAGCTCTCTTTCCCCTGCCATATATAACTGCTATTCTATTTCCGTCTTTGTAATTTATTTATATTTATATTTTGTATAGATGGAGTCAAACAATATGTAGAACTTTTGGTCTAGTTTTTTTCTTTCTTTTTTTTAACCATTGGTGGAAGATAACTATACACTACTGTCCATAGTTTGCTTTGGTTGTATTTTTGCTCCAATAACCTTGATATTAAAAAGGTAATGTTACAGTTAATCTTGTAACATTAATGTACATTTGTTCTGTTTCAGAGAAAAACAGTCTTACATATGTAATATCCATACTCATTTTTCACATGAGGATTTGCTATGCTATACAGCCCTATGTTTAAGTTTTTCTTTCCTTCTAGTGATATACAGGACCTTGGACTTTCCCTTTCAAACACTATCACAACCACATATATATTTTTAAATGAGTTTTATCGAACCATATTCACAAACTGTACAGTCCATCTAAAGTGATCAAATCAATGACATTTGGTAGAATCACAGAGTTGTACATTCATCACTTCAATCAATATTAGTGCATTTTCGTTACTCCATAGGAAAAGAAAAAAGAAAAAAAAAAGATCCCCTACCCCTTGGTAGTCACTGCTCTCTCTGTCCTTCTCCTACCATACATAGTACTTTTTGCTGAGTTTCTTTCACTTAGCATACTTTCCTTTTTTTTTTTTTTTTTTTTTTTAATGCTCCCTCCATCCCCAGATAGTTCTCTCTCTGCTCATTGTTTGCTCGCTTACTCCAGGAGGCACTGGGAACCAAACCCGGGACCTCCTATATGGGAGGTGAGTGCCCAATGGCCTGAGCCACATCCACTCCCCACGGACTGCGGCGTTTGCTGGCTTGTGGCATCTGCTTGTTTAGGTGTCTGCTTGTTACTGCCGGTGCAGCATCTAGCTTGTTGCAGCTGGTGTGGTGTCTAGCTTGTCGTCTTTAGGAGGCACCACGACCCAAACCCAGGACCTCCCATGTGGCGCCCAACTGGTTGAGCCACATTCGCCTCTCTATTTTTTTTTTTAACCATTGATGGAAGGTTATTATTATTAAACACTACTGTCCATAGTTTGCTTTGGTTGTATTTTTGCCCAAATATCACCCTGATAGTAACATCTTGTAACATTAATGTACATTTGTTCTGTTTCAGAGAAAAATATTTTTATATTTGCACAATTAACCATACTGATTTTTCATATGAGAGTTTGCTATGCTATACAGTCTCATGTTTCTTTCTAGTGATATACATGACCTTAGACTTTTCATTTTATCCTCTATCATACCCATATATTAATGCTGCTAATTACAAGCACTTTGATATGCTTTTACTCTATTCGTTGAAAACATTTCCAAACAACCTTTTAAGAAATTCTGCACAGGAGACTTCCGGGAAGTTGGCGGACGAGTAAGACACGGGAATCTCTTCTCCAGAAAAATAGCTAGAGGACAAGCTGAAACAGCCCCGAAAAAGATCTTCTAGGGTTTAGCAGAAGGTGAAGGCTGCACACCACCCAGAAGAGAGAGGGACAGAAGAGGGAAATCGCGACGAAAGAAGAGGGAAATCGCGACGACAGAACTGTGAGTTGCAAGTAGCAGCTTCTGCTGCTGCCGGCACCCTCTCCCACACTCTTCAGAATTCTCGGGCCCCGGGGCCTGTGACCACAGACAAAGGGGGCTTCAGGGATCTGCCACTCCCGGAAAGAGGAGTGAGAGGGACATAGCCTTTGGCTGACTCAGGTTCTGACCTGAAATTTGGGCCGCAGAGCCCCACAGACCCTTCCACATGGCGGTTTGCCCTGGGAGCCTAGAAAGGACTGGAGAAATCGGACCCTCGCAACCTCCCTCTCTTCTAGCCTGGACTAATTGTTGAGAACACCATGGGAGAGGGGAGAGAGAGCCTGGGGCTGACCCTGCTTTGGACTCCTAGGTTTGGTCTGCCCTGTCCCAAGAGCCCTTCAGGGCTGGGTGGGGCTGCGCCATTGTTTGCCTTGGAGCCTGCAAGGGGCTAAAGAAATACAAACCTCCCAATCTCCTCCTCTACTAACAGGGACTGATTGTTGAGGATTCAGAAGGAAGTGGAAATATTTCCTAGCTGGGAAAAGGCGGGCGCTACGAGAGAAGTCTGGAGAACTGTCTCAGAAAGTTTGAATCACAGGGCTCCTAGCCCCCAGACAGGAAGCTCTATCACATTGATCTGGTCTGTGTCGCAACAAATACGCTCCGACCAGACATTGAATTGAGAGCTGCCAACAAGTGCCATCTCCTAGCAGACCAAGGAAGTGCACATAAAAAAATTAATAAGTAAGAGAGGCTTTTCCTGGCCTCTATAGCCTCCTTGCCCAAGGCACTAGGAAACGACTCTACAACCAATTACTGGGTCCAGTGCCCAGTTTTGAAAAACCAGCAGAACAATCCTAACAATCAAAGTTGAGCCAAAAATCAAAGAGCGGTGGTAACTCACAGCTTCCTGCCAAAAAACCCCATAAAAGAGAAAGAGATAGAACATCTAAGTAAAATACAAACTAACCAGATGCCTAAGCACCAGCAAAAAATTACTAACCATACTAAGAAAATAGAAGACATGGCCCAAGAAAAGGAATACAGCAAAGTCCCAGTAGAGATGCAGAATTTGAGAGAACTAATCAGTGAGATGAGGACACATTTCCAAAATCAAATTAATGAGATGAAAGAGAATATAGTTAAAGAGATCAATGACATCAAGAAGTCATTGCGCGAACATAAAGAAGAATTTGAAATCATGAACAGAAAAGTAACAGAGTTCATGGGAATGAAAGACACAATAGGTGAAGTAAAAAATAGATTTGAAGCATACAACAGCAGACTCTAAATGATAGAAGAAAGAATAAGTGATACTGAAGACAGAGCAGCTAAAATTGAAGAGAGAAAAGAACAGAGAGAGAAAAGAATGGAAAAAATTGAGCAGGGGCTCAGAGAGTTGAATGACAACACAAAATGCAACAACATACGTGTCATGGGAGTTCCAGAAGGGGACACGAAAGGAAAAGGGGCAGAAAGAGTATTTGAGGAAATAATAGCTGGAAATTTCCCAACTCTCAGGAAAGAAATGAACTCACATATCCAAGAAGCACACCATACCCCAATGAGAATAAATCCAAATAGACCTACGCCAAGACACGTATTATTCAGAATGCCAAATGTAAAAGATAAAGAGAAAATTCTCAGAGCAGCAAGAGAGAAGCTAACGATGACGTACAAAGGACGTCCAGTAAGACTTTGTGCAGATTTCTCTTCAGAAACCATGGAGGCGAGAAGACAGTGGTATGATACAATTAGGAAACTGAAAGAGAAAAACTGCCAGCCGAGAATTCTTTACCCAGCAAAACTGTCCTTCACATATGAAGGTGAATATAAAGTATTCACAAACAAACAGAAACTAAGAGAGTTTGCAGAAAAGAATCCACCTTTGCAGGAAATATTAAAGGAAGCCTCAGAACCTGTAAGAAAAAGACAGGAGAGAGGCTTGGAGGAGAGTATAGAAGAAAGAAAAGCAGAAAGGATAACCAAAAGAGTAAAGAGAGAGACAAAAACAAGAGGACATATGAAAACCAAAGAATACAATGGTTGAAATAAATAGTGCATTTTCAGTAATATCATTGAATGTGAATGGATTAAATTCCCCAATCAAAAGACACAGGCTGACAGAATGGATAAAAAAACATGAGCCATCCATATGTTGCTTACAAGAAACTCACCTCAGACCCAGGGATACAAACCGGCTGAAAGTAAAAGGTTGGAAAAAGATACTCCACGTGAATAGGAAACAGAAAAGAGCAGGGGTAGCTATACTGATATCAGACAAAACAGACTTCAAATGCAAAAAAGTGATAAGAGATACAGAAGGCCATTATATATTAATAAAAGGGACGATCCTCCAGGAAGATATAACAGTCATAAATATCTACGCACCTAACCAGGGTGCCCCAAAATATATGAGACAAACTCTGGCAAAACTGAAGGGAGAAATAGACATTTCTACAATAATTGTTGGAGACTTCAACACCCCTCCCACATCATTAGATAGAACAACTAGACAGAAGATCAACAAAGAAACAGAGAACTTGTGCAATCTGATAAACAAGTTAGTCCTAACAGACATATACAGAACACTGCATCCAAACTCAGTGGGTTATACATTCTTCTCAAGTGCCCATGGATCTTTCTCCAGGATAGACCACATGTTAGGTCACAATACAGCTCTCAATAAATATAAAAAGATTGAAATTATACAAAGAACCTTCTCAGATCATAATGGAATGAAACTAGAAATCAATAACAGAGAGGAAAAAGGTAAATTTGCAAATGTGTGGAGACTGAACAACACACTCCTAAATATTCTGTTGGTCAAAGAAGAAATTGCAAGTGAAATCAGTAAATATATTGAGACAAATGAAAATGAGAACACAACGTATCAAAACTTATGGGATACAATGAAGGTAGTCTTTTTTTTTTTTATATATTATTATTATGGGTAAAAATAAAAATTCTCTCAATACATACAAACATTTGCAAAATGATATATAAATATATATGCATATATATGTATTTGCTTACAAAAATGTTGTTTATATATATATATATATATATACATATATTTTAAGAGGTACTTGGATTACCCAAAATATTACACAGAACCCACTGGGATTCCCATGTTGCCCACCTCCCACACCTCCCATCACATCCCAGGCAAACATCTCCCACAGTGTGGCCCACCACCCTTGAAGGTAGTCTTAAGAGGGAAATTTATAGCCCTAAATGCCTGTAAATAAAAAACAAGAAAGAGCTAAACTCAAAGATTTATCTGAACAACTTGAGAAACTAGAAAAAGAAAAGCAAACCAATCCCAAAGCAAAAAGAAGGAAAGAAATAATAAAGATTAGAGCAGAAATTAATGAAAATGAGAACAGAGAAACAATAGAGAAAATCATCAAAACCAAAAGCTGGTTCTTTGAGAAGATCAATAAAATTGAGAAACCCCTCGCTAGACTAACAAAGAAAAAAAGAGAGAAGATGTAAATAAATACAATCAGTAATGAAAGGGGGGAAATTACAAATGACCTCACAGAAATAAAAAGAATCATAAGAGGATATTATGGGAAACTATATGCCAACAAACTAGACAAACTGGAAGAAATGGACTAATTTCTAGAAACTCATAACCAACCTACACTGACACAACAAGAAATACAAGAACTTAACAAACCAATCACAATTAAGGAGATTGAATCCGTCATCAAAAATCTCCCACGAAAGAAAAGTCCAGGACCAGATGGCTTCACAGGTGAATTCTACCAAGCATTTCAAAAAGAATTAACACCAATCCTGTTTAAACTCTTCCAAAAAATTGAGGAGGGAAAATTACCCAACACATTTTATGAAGCCAACATCACCCTAATACCAAAGCTAGAAAAAGATTCCACAAGAAAAGAAAATTACAGACCAATCTCTCTCATGAACATAGATGCAAACATTTTCAGCAAAATACTTGCAAATTGAATCCAACAGCATATCAAAAGACTTATACATCACGACCAAGTGGGATTTATTCCTGGTATGCAAGGCTGGTTCACCATAAGAAAATCAATCAATGTAATATACTACATTAACAAATTGAAGGAAAAAAAACCACATGATCATCTCAGTAGATGCAGGAAAGGCATTCTACAAAATCCAACATCCTTTTTTGATAAAAACACTTCAAAAGATAGGAATAAAAGGAAAATTCCTCAATATGATAAAAGGCATATATGAAAAACCCACAACCAACATCATACTCAATGGGGAAAGGTTGAAAGCTTTCCCCCTAAGATCGGGAACAAGACAAGGATGCCCATTGTCACCATTGTTATTCAACATTGTACTAGAAGTTCTAGCTAGGGCAATGAGACGACAAAAAAATTAAAGGCGTCCAAATAGGAAAAGAGGAAGTAAAACTCTCACTGTTTACAGATGACATGATCCTGTATTTAGAAAATCCTGAAGTATCCACAACAAAGCTACTTGAATTAATAAATGAGTTCAGCAAAGTGGCAGGATATAAGATCAACACGCAAAAATCAGTAATGTTTTTGTACACTAGTACTGAACAATCTGAGGAGGAAATCAGGAGGAAAATTCCATTTTCAAGAGCAACAAAAAGGCTCAAATACCTAGGAGTTAATTTATCCAAAGTAGTACAGGACCTATATGCAGAAAACTACAAAACGATGCTAAAAGAAATTTAAAAAGACGTAAACAAATGGAAAGACATTTCCGTGTTCATGGATTGGAAGAATAAATATCATGAAGATGTCAATCTTGCCCAAACTGATTTATAGATTCAATGCAATACCAATCAAAATCCGAACAGCTTACTTTACATAATTAGAGAAGGCAATTACCAAATTCATCTGGAAGGGTAAGTGCACCCGAATAGCCAAAAGCATTCTAAAAAAGAAGAGCAATGTGGGAGGAATTTCACTGTATGACCTTGAAACATATTAAAAAGCTACAGTGGTCAAAACAGCATGGTACTGGCATAAAGATAGACACGTTGATCAGTGGAATAGAATTGAGAATCCAGAAATATACCCTCACCTATACAGTCAACTGGTTTTTGACAAACCTACCAAGCCCACGCTAATGGGAAAAAACAGTCTCTTCAACAAATGGTGTTGGCAGAACTGGATATTTATAACCAAAAGAATGAAAGAGGACCCCTATCTCACCCCCTATACAAGAATCAACTCAAAATGGATCAAAGATCTAAATATAAAGGCCAGGACCATAAAACTACTGGAAGAAAATGTAGGGAAACATCTTCAAGTCCTTGTAGTAGGTGGTAGTTTCTTGGACCTTACACCCAAAGCACGTGCAACAAAAGACAAAGTAGATAAATGGGACCTCCTCAAAATTAAACACTTTTACACATCACAGGAACTTTGTCAGAAGGGTGAAAAGGCAGCCAACTCAATGGGAAAAAATATTTGGAAATCACATATCTGATAAGGGTTTAATATCCAGAATATATAAAGAGATGTTAGAACTCAACAATAAAAAGATAAATGACCCCATTAAAAAATGGGCGAAAGACTTGAATAGACATTTCTCTGAAGAAGAAATACAAATGGCAAAAATACACATGAAGAAATGCTCAACATCACTCATGATTAGGGAAATGCAAATCAAAACTACAATGAGATATCATTTCACACCTATCAGAATGGCCGCTATTAAAAAGACAGAGAACTACAAGTGTTGGAGAGGATGTGGAGAGATAGGAACACTTCTTCACTGTTAGTGGGAGTGCAGAATGGTACAACCACTATGGAGGACTGTTTGGCAGTTCCTAAAGAAGCTGAATATAGACTTGCCACGTGACCCTGCAATACCACTACTGGGTATATACCCAGAAGAACTGAGAGCAGTGACACGAACAGACCTCTGCACACCGATGTTCATAGCCACATTATTCACCATTGCCAAAAGTTGGAAACAACTCAGGTGTCCATCAACAGATGAATGGATAAACAAACTGTGGTCTATTCACACGATGGAATATATTATGCAGCTTTAAGAAGAAATGAAGTCATAAAGCATATGGCAACATGGATGAACCTGGAGGACATTATGTTGAGTGAAGCAAGCCAGACACAAAAGGACAAATACTGTATGAATGCGTTAATATGAACCAAATGTTTTGTGTAATATATTGTTTGATTCAAAAAAAATTTATGTGTATCCTTGACATTTAATTGAGAAATGTATATATTTATTCATCTGTGTGTACTTTTTAGTTTTTAATTGTTTATATTTTCAATTATTAAATGTACAAAATAAAGTTAAAAACAAAAAAACAATTCTGTACAAATATATCAGCCGAGAATGTATCTGAAGGATAAATTCAGGGAGAAGGGATGGGGCATCTTTGTTTCTCCTTTCTTTTGGAGTTTTCTCATTTTTATTTTTCTTGTATCATTTTGAGCCTATGTTCTTAAAATTTTGTCCTTGAATCACCTCTTTTCACTTTTCACTTATTCTTAGCACAGTTGAGAGACATTTTTAGAAGGATCTTTCCTAATAAATGTATTTGGGAAAGCACAGGTTTCTAATCTTTAGAAATCAAGTTAAAATTGGATAGAGGTTCATGGGACCTCTAGGTCCTCTCCTTGTCCTCCATGAATTCTGTTCTAGTTGTTCCTTGATGGGCTGGCACGTCTCAGGCCCCCTGCCAAGTGTCCTTTTCTTCTTGTTTGCTCTCAGCCAGGTGGCCTAGCAAGCCACTATGTTCCTCGGTCCTGGGATGGGACCCAGGAGTCTTAATGCTTCATCTCTGAGGACAGCAGTTTAATGAGGACATTAAACCTTTCCCCCCTCCTTGTTTCATACCTCCTCAATTGTTCCAAACCTCTGAGTAAAGTTCTGGTTTCTAGGTGAACTGGAAAGGCAGGCTCGGTTTGGCAACCCTACTTACCTGAGAGCGTTCCTTCTATTTCCCTCCTTTCAAAGAAGAGGTTTATGGGCATCTGCTTGAAACAATATATAAGACTGAGGGAAAGGCAGTTGTTTCCTCTCATCCTCATAAAGTACACATCAACACCTCCAGTCTCATGTAAGGCAAGAATGGACTTGACCTTACAAAAGCTTTAGGTTCCTTTTGTTATATGCTTTAGAGAACATGCTTTCATCTTAGTTTTCTGCTGTATTTCTTTCCTTCATGAATTTGAAAGTGTTTTGGTATTCTTTTCCTGTCAGAGTCCATATCCGCTTATTTATTTCTGAAATAGTTTAGAAATTAGTTTTTATAAAGTCCAGAGCTCTGCAACCCAAGCTTTGTGGGTTCTTTTCTCTTAGAGTAACTTATCAGTTAATTGTGTTCTTTTCAGTTTGAGTGGCTTTGCTGTTTTTCCTCTGAATTTTATCAGACAGTAAAAAAACAAAGACACATACTATTGCCAAAACTTTACATTCCTCACTTACCAAGTTTGTTTAATTTTTGAAAAAATACACTTCGTAGATTTTTTTTAAGAGCATGATACTTTGTCATAATGCTTTAGTGCTTAAATGAATATGTTTAAATTTAAAGAAGCAACAGCAATACTGGATAGAAACCAATTTTTGTGAAATTTTGAGGGAATTTTCAAATACATCTGTGAAATGTGACAGCACTAAATATGCTTCTAATTTATCAATGAGTGCTTATACTGAGTTTATAAAAGTATATTGGCCACAGAACTTGGAATTCAAACCAAGCTTCTTAGAGTACATGCCAGCTGTTCTGAATTTTGAGTGTGTTCCTAACCAATTAGAACCTAGTGACCAGGTATTGTCTTCCTCTTGCTGTGGAGACAGTACCTTCCTAGTTCTTAAAATAGCCATGACCTTGTTTGCCTCTATATCTGCTTACACTTTTTTTCTTTCTTTCCCAGGTCTTATTATTCATTGCTACTTCCTAGACTTGCTACATTGTTGAATTAAAAAAAAACAACAGAAAAAACAGAAAATTACTTATATTGTATCTATTAAATATGGATTTGGTTTATTCTTTATAAATGATATTGTATATTTACCTGATTTCCCTCCTCCCCCTTGTTTTTCTTTTGTATCATTAATAAAAATGGTCCAGTCCTTTTCTTCTTAGACTGGCTTTTTTCTTCCATATTTTGCTTAGTGGTGTTTTGTTTCTTTATTCTTATCCAGGTACATTTATACCTGTTTTCCTTTGATATAGCAAATTTTTTTTAGAGTCAACACAGAATTGCCTTCTTTATTTGATTTAGAATTCTATCAAGTGGCCAACATACTTTGTTCTCTGTAAAAGCCATGTTTCCTCTTGGTTCTGTTTTTGATAGCCCTAGATTAGAAGGAAAAAACAAAAACAATAAACTTGTCCCTGTACCCTTGTTCATAGATTTTGTCTACTCATGCCATTTTTCATATGTTATATACTTATGCTTTTGTACACATCTATTATGTATACCACAAACATACATTCTTTTATTCACCTTTGTTTATTGTATGGCCACCATCAACCAGGCACTGCTTTGGACGTTTAGGATAATATATCCGTGAACAAGAACATTCAGCCCTACCTACTGTCAATTCATGGAGCTGATATCATAATAAATGATAAGTAACAGACATTATAAATAAGTAAAATATATAACATGTCAGCACAGTATACAATATGTCAGGGGATAAGTGCTATGAAAAAAGGAAAGAGTAGAGCAGATTTAAGGGGGTTGAAGAATGCAGGTGGGGTTCCAGTTTAAAATAAAAAAGGGTAGGCCTCATTGACAGATATTTCAGCAAAGACTGAAGGAGGTGAGGGAATTAGGCATGTGGATACCTAGGGGAAGAATGTTCCAGGCAGAGGGAATGACTGCTGCAAAGACCTGAAAGTAGAAATATTCTTGGTGTGTCCAAGGAACAGCATGGAGGCCAGTGTGGCTAGAGGAGGTTAATAAGCAAGGGGGAGAGGGTCAGAAATGAGGGTGGGTGGGGATGGCACTCTTTGGGGGTCTTGTAAGCTCTGGTCAGGAATTGGGCTTTTACTTTGAGTGAAATGGGGGCCATACAGGATTTTGAACAGAGAAGTCACAGGCTCTGACTCTCAGCTTACCAGAGAGTCACTGTGGCTGCTGTGTTGAGAACAGACTGCAGGAGGGCCTTGATAGAGGCTTGGAGGCCAGTTAGGGGATTAGAGGTACTAGTGATCACACCAGGGTGGTGGCAGTGGAGGCTGTGAGAAGTAGGTGGATTCTGGATATGTTCTGAAGGTAGAGTCAGGATTGCATGGTATAGGGTATGAGAGAAAGAGAGGGATTGGAATGACTGCCATACATATATATATTTTTTTGAATTTAACAAATCAATTTTATTGATACATATTAATAAACATACAATTCATCCAGAGTGTACAGTTAGTGGTATTTGCTATAATCACATAGTTGTGCATTCATCACTTCAATCATTAGAGCATTTTCATTATTTCAATAATAATAAAAAACAAACAAACTTCCTCACCTCTCAATCTCTCTATGCTTCCTCCACTGTACACAGCTGCTGTTTCTGGCTATTCTATCCAAAGTGTATAATCAGTGGTTTTTACTGTAATCACAATGTTGTACATTTATCATCTCAAAAATTTTAGAACAATTCCATTACTCCAAAAAGAAAGACTCCACACCCCTTAGCAGTCCTTCCTCAGACCTACATAACCACTGATCTAATTCCATCTTTATAAATTGATTTATATTTACATTTTATATAAATGGAATCATACAATATGTAGTACTCTGTATCTGGTCTCTTTTACTTAGTATAATGTTTTTTGTTGTTTTTTTGTCTGATATTAATATTTTGTACTATTAACTTATATTTGTTCAGCTTCAAAGAAAAACAGTCCTATATATGCAATTCTACCCATATTCATACAATATATTTATATTTAACATATATTTAGTTCATAATAGCACAATCATACAGTATTTGTCCTTTTGTGTCTGGCTTGCTTCACTCAACATAATGTCCTCCAGGTTCATCCATGTTTTCATGTTTCATGACTTCAGTTCTTCTTACCGCTGCATAATATTCTATCGTGTGTACACTCCACAATTTGTTTATCCATTCATCAGTTGATGGACACCTGGGTTTCCAACTTTTTTTTTTCTTCTTTTTTAAAACAATTTATTGAAGTATATCATTCATACATGAACATACATAAACTAAGTGTTCAGTAAACATTGTGAACTTACAAAACAAACATGCATATCATACAGGGCTCCCACACATCACCCCACCACACTTTGCATTGTTGTGAAACATTTGTTAACGAATTATGAAAGAACATCATCAAAACATTAATACTAACTATAGTCCGTATCTTACTCCCCTACACATTTTTTAAAGGATTTATTTATCTATTTACTTTTATCATTTTTACCCCCTCCCCATTTTTGCTGTTTTTGTGTCCATCCGCCAGGTAATTCTCTGTGTCCATTTCCTGCCCTCTCTTCTCATCCCTCTTCTGTCTTCACTGGGATTCAATCCTCGGAACCTCCGATGTGGGAGAGAGGCGTCCCACTGCCTGCGCCACCGGCTTGCGGAGCCTGGCAATGCACCTGCACGTGGGGCCTGGGAGGCTCACCCACTTGCGGGGCCTGGGGTGCTTACCCACTCACAGGGCCTAGTGGCCCACACACCTCCTATATTTTTCTTTTTTTCATTTTTACTGGGAGATCCCGGGGATCAAACCCAGCTCCATATGGGAGACGGACGCCCAACCATTTGAGCCACATCCATCCTCCTGCTATATCTCATAAGGTTGACCAAAGATACCTAGAGTTACAGTCCTTTCCCATACAGGATGGTCATATAATAAATCAGGCTTGTTTGTTTATCATCAGCATTCTAAAAACCAGACCAAGGGAGAAAAACTAGGTCTGGGGACACATGCATGGTTTCTAATATAGCGAATGTTTAGCCTACCCTGATTATCACAAAATCAGGACAGCAAGAATATTTGTATTGTTTCCAACTTTTGACTGCCAAGTTTTTGGTGAGAGCTACAGTAAAAATGGATTTGGGTCTGGGGAAGGCAGTAGATGGAGACAATTTTGTGTGGAGACGAGTTCTGTTTTGGCCATGTTAAATTTGTGATGTCCGTTAGACTTTCTAGACTTAAGTTGGCAGTGGGATGCATGAATCTGGTGCTCAAGAGAGAGGACTAGACTGAAAATGTAGCTGGACACGAGAGGACCAAGGATGGGCCCTGGAGCCTCCAACATTAAGAGGTTTCGAAGAAGAGGAAGAACCAGCAAGGTTCTTCCTGTCTTCCTGCAGACTTAGTAACAGGAAAACCGGGAGAGAGTGGTACTTAGAGGCCAAGTGAAGAAAACAGGTTAAAATGTTCAATATTTTCTTTTTTTTTTTTTTTTTTTAAATTTTATTTATTTATTCATCTATCCCCCCCTTGCTGCTTGTGCTCGCTGGGTCAGCTAACCACGCCGTGCGGGCGGGCTTGCCTTCACCAGGAGTCCCTGGGAACTGAACCCGGGGCCTCCCATATGGTAAACGGGAGCCCTACTGATGGAGCCACAGCCGCTTCCCCAATATTTTCTTCTCAACTCCCAGGAGACGATGGGGGTATTCAAATCCCACTTTGGAACCATTGTGTAATATATTCTTACCCATTTACTGTTTATTGACATCAGGCTTTTTAGCACTATAGAGATTTTTTTTTTTTTTTTTTTAATGAAATGAAATTTCAGAGAGTAATATAACACTAATGTATTTGCCACATAGGTTTTAAGTATGTTTGCATTTTACCATATTTGGTTCAGATTTTTTAAAAAAAAAGTTACAGAGCTGAAGTCCCCTTTGATTCCTAGATATCTGTCTCCTTTCCTCTTCTCTAAAATTGTTGCATATCCTTCCATTCCATATCGTTCTTCTTTGTAAATTTTGTGTCCTTAAATTTATGGGTAATAAAGTATTTTTTTTTTTCATCTTTTAAGAAAACACGTTTATTATGGTAATAATATACAACATAAAATTTCCCATTTTCACCTCTTTCAAGTAGATAATTCATGAATATTTTTAAAAAGCAGTTTTATTGAGATACATTCACATACCATGCAGTCTGTCCAGAGTGTACATTCAGTAGCTTTTAGTGTAATCACAGTGTTGTGCATTCATCATCACAGAAATTTTTAGAACAATTTTATTCCACACCGCTTAGCAGTCACCTCTGAATCCCTTTATCCTTCCCCAGCCCTACATAACTACTAATCTAATTCTATCTTTATAAATTGATTTGTATTTACATTTTATATAAATGTAATCATGCCATATGTAGTACTCGTGTCTTGTTTTTTCACTTAGCATAACTCTTTTTGCCTGATAGTAACATCTTGTAACATTAACATAAATTTGTTCAGTTTAAAAAAAAAAAAAAAAAGTCTTACATATGCAATATTACCCATATTCTTATTTCACGTGAGATTTCATGATGCTATACAGTCCCATATTACATTTTTTAGCTTTTCTTCTAGTAATATACATGACCTTAGAATTTTTGTTTAAACCAAATATTAGTGTTGCTGATTACAAACACTATGATGTGCTTTTACCTTTTCTATTAATTTCCAAAGACTAACAACCTTATTACCAATTCTATACAATTAACCTCCAGCTTTCTATTCTCTACCCTCATTCTCTTTTCTGGTGACCTATATCCTAGTTGTTAACTCCATGAGTTTACACAATATATTTAGTTCATAATAGCACAGTTGTACAGTATTTATACTTTTGTGTCTTTGCTTCACTCATCATAATGTCCTCCAGGTTCATCCATGGTGTCACATGCGTCATAGCTTCATTTCGTTTTTTTTTTTTTTTTTGCTTCATTTTGTTTTACAACTGCATATATTCCATCGTGTATATATACCACAATTTATTTATCCATTCATCAGTTGATGGACACCTGGGTTGTTTCCATCTTTTGACAATCGTGAATAACGCCACTGTGAACATCGGTGTGCAGATGTCTGTTCGTGTCATAGCTCTCAGTTCTTCTCGGCATATACCCAGTAGTGGTATGGCAGGGTCACGTGGTAAGCCTATATTCAGCTTCTTTGTATTTCTTCTTTTTTTTTTTTAATCAATTTTATTGATACATATGAATAAAGCATATATCCATCCAAAGTGTACAATCAGTGGTATTTGGTATAATCACACAGTTGTGCTGTATTTCTTCTTTGGACAAATGTCTATGCAAATCTTTTGCCCATTTTACTTATTTATTTATATTGTTTTTTATTTTGCCCATTTTTTAATTGGGTTGTCTGTCTTTTTATTGTTGGATTGTAACATCCCTTTATATTGCATGGTTATTTATTGGATATGTGATTTCCAAATATTTTCTCCCATTGAGTCGGCTGCCTTTTCGCCTTTTCACCTTATCACAGGGTCTTTTAAGGTGCAAAAGTGTTTAATTTTCAGGGGGTCCCATGGATCTATTTTTTCTTCTGTTGCACGTGCTTTGGGTGTAAGGTCCAAGAAACCACCACCTACCACAAGATCTTGAAGATGTTTCCCTACATTTTCTTCTACTGGCTTTTATATTTAGGTTTTTGATTCATTTTGAGTTGATTCTTGTATAGGGAGTGAGATAGGGGTCCTCTTTCATTCTTTTGATTATAGATCCAGTTCTATTCAGTTTGGATAGGATTGACATCTTTATGATATTTAGTCTTCCAACCCATGAACATGGAATGTCTTTCCATTTGTTTAGGTTTTCTTTCTTTTTTTTTTTTTTAGGATTGTTTTATAGGTTTCTGACTATAAGTCCTGAACCTTTTGTTTAATTTGATTCCCAGCTATTTGAGTCTTTTGTTGCTATTGTAAATGGAGTTTTTTTTCCCTGATTTCCTCCTCAGATTGTGCATTACTGGTGTACATAAACATTACTGATTTTTGCATGTTGATCTTGTATCCTGCCACTTTTCTGAAGTCATTTATCAGCTCATTTAGCTTTTTTGTAGACATTTCAGAATTTTCTAAATATTATAGGATCATGTCATCTGCGAATAGTGAGAGTTTTACTTCTTTTCCTATTTCGATGCCTTTTTTTCCCTTGTCTAATTGCTCTAGCTAGAACTTCTAGCACAATATTGAATAACAGTGGTGACAGTGGGCATCCTTGTCTTGTTCCTTATCTTAGTGGAAAAGCTTTCAGCCTTTCCCTATTGAGTACAATGTTGGCTGTGGGCTTTTCATGTATGCCTTTTATCATATTGAGGAGTTTTCCTTCTATTCCTATCTTTCAAAGTGTTTTAATCAAGAAAGAATGCTGGAATTTGTCGAATGTCTTTTCTGCATCGATCGAGATTTTTTCCTTCAAATTGCTAATGTGGTGCATTACATTAATTGATTTTCTTACGTTGAACCATCCTTTCATACCAAGAATAAATCCCACTTGGTCGTGGTGTACAATTGTTTTGATAGGCTGTTGGATTCTATTTGGAAGTATTTTATTTTAGAATTTTAAAATTTATGTTCATTAGAGAGATTGGTCTGTTCTTTTCTTTTCTTGTCGTATCTTTATCTGGCTTTGGTATTAGGGTGATGTTGGCTTCATAAAATGTGTTGGGTAATTTTTTGGAAGAGTTTAAACAGGATTGGTGTTAATTCTTCTTGAAATGCTTTGTAGAATTCACCTTTGAAGCCATCTGGTCTTGGAATTTTCTTTGCTGGGACATTTTTGATGACTAATGATTGGTGTGTTGAATTCTTGTATTTCTTGTAGTGTCAGTGTAGGTTGAGAGGCTGGAGAATTCAAAGCTTTCTGCTTGGAAATGGGGGGAAGGACACCTGCAGCTGCAACTTCTACTCAAAGTTTTTCCGTCAAGATTCCTTTCCTGTGTCCCTCTCTTCTGGGGTGGTGGTTAGCCTTCCCCTGGTGTCCTAAACTCTAGAACATTTTTTTCCCAGGCTGTTTTTGCCTCTCTAGCTTTTTTTTCTGGGAGAGATGTGACTCCTATGTCTCTCTCTCATCCACCATCTTCCCAGAAGGGTCTAGAAATATAATTTTGAACTTGCTTTTTCCAGTTTGTTTTTGAAATTTATCCATGTTGACATATGTAGATTATTCAGTTGAATACTGTACACTTGATGAATATACCTGTTTATCCATTCTTCCCTTGATGGACATTTAGGTGGTTGCCTGTTTTTCTATTACAACAATGCTGCAGGAACATCCTCAAATCTACTGTTTTGGGCATGTGCTGGGGTGTGGAGGGTGCACAACTTTGGTTTGGGTTGCTATCAGCAGAATATAATGAGAATATAATTCACATACCATTCAGTTCACCCATGTGAAGATTATGATTCAGTGATTTTTAGTATATTCCCAGAAGTGTGCAACTCTCACCACAGTCAATTTTAGAACATTATCATCACCTCAAAAAGAAACCCTACACCCTTTAACTGTCAACCTCCTGTTCATCCATCTTCCCTTCACCCCTAAGTAACCCTAATATACTTTCTCTATATATAGATTTCCCTGTTTCAGACATTCATATGAATGAAATCATGGCGTGTGGTCTTTTGTAACTACTTCTTTCATGTAGCATGTTTTCAAGGTTCATCCATGTTGTAGTGTGTATCAGTACTTAATTCCTTTTTATGGCCAAATAGTATTCTGTTGTATGGATATGCCACGTTTTGTTTAGTCATTTGTCCATTGATGGACATTTGTGTTGTTGGCTATTATGAATAACGCTGCTATAAACATCTGTGTACAGTTTTTGTGCAGACATATATTTTCAATTCCTTTGGGAGTGGAATTGCTGGGTCATATTGTAGCTGTTTATTTAACCATTTGAAGAACTGCCAGACTGTTTTCCAATTCATTTTACATTCCCACTGGCAGTATATTAGGGTTCCAATTTCTTTCCATATCTCATCAACACTTATTACCCCACTTTTCACTTCTAGCCATCTTAGTAGTTGTGAAATGGTATCTCATTGTGGTTTTGATTTGCATTTCCCTGAGACTGATGATCTCGATCATCTTCCTTGGATCTATTCAGGTTCTTTGCCCATTTTATAAATTGCCTTATTTGTCTTTTTATTATTGAGTTGTAAGAGTTCTTTATATATTATATGTACAAGTCCCATATCAGATCAGTAATTTGTAAATCTTTTCTCCTAGACTGTTTGTTTGCCAATTTTATGCTAGTGAAATGATTTCTTGTTTTAATTTGCATTTCCTTGATTACTTGTGAGGTGGAACATCTTTTCACATGTTTATTGGCCATCAGAACCTCCTCTTTTGTGACTTGCCTTTGTCCATTTTGGCCAAAAATTGCTCTTGGCTAAATTATCAGTTTTTGACAAACCAAAGCCAACGTGCTACCCAAAGGTGCTATCTCCCTTCCTTCCCTATGACCTGATTCAGAGCCTAGTGTGAACAACAGACAATCAAAACACGTTGGTCTTATCTACTCTAGTACATAAATATTAGATAATATTCTTCATTTCCATTTTTCAACATTGTGTTTACTAGAGAGGAGCTATACTACTAAATACTGAAAAGTGCCAGACAGGCCTCACCAGTAGAAACTTTCTTATTTTTAAACATTTAAAAGTAGAATTTTCAATCCAATACCCACACATAGAAAAGTGCAAGATTCTTTTCATAAACACAAGATTTTCTTGCCAAATATCCTACCAAGTCATCACAGAAATGGTGAAGAACCATCATGAAAAGAGAGAATAATGACTCTGGAAGCAGAGCTTGAAACACTGATTGTGATTTCCTAAGGATCCTTCTCAAACCCTTAGGATGCTCCCCCTTACAGTTACTGCCCTTTAATGCCCCAAGAAGGAGAAATGCCATACTTCTGGCAAAGGAAGAAAGGGACGGAGAAAAAGAAATGTAAATTCTGAACCTGGGCTAAAGCCCCCTCAGACTTAGGTGTCCAAGAATTAGGCTTATAGGAATTACATACTAATTGTAATTGCTATTTACTTCCAAATGTTGGCCAGTCATAGCAAAGGGCCATCAGGATGACTAGGGAAACTGGGTGCATCTTTGTTCCTGGAGATGCTTTTAATAAATGCTAGCTTTCTGCCCATCTTAGGAACAGCAGGGGCAAGTCACAAGCTCCTCTACACTTACAGTGCTTGCGTTTGCCACACCTGAGTAGTGGAGTTAGTGGAATTAAAGTAGTGGAGTTAGTGGAATTAAAGTAAAGTAAAGTGGAATTAAAGTAGTGGAATAAAAGTGGCTGTTTTATAACAGGTACCACACTTTGCTCCTTTCTTTGACATCCAAGGAATCATCTCTTGCCAGCTCAGAGGTCTATATCCACAGGATTCTCAAAGAGAGAATCTTTGTTGTTTTGTGTGTGTGTGTGTGTGTCCCCGAGAATCTTAATGACTGTTATTTGGAAAACAAAATAAGACAGGTAACTTGGTAATATATTATTTAGGAATAAATCTGTACAAAAAAGTAAAACCATGATTTCTGCAAGAACACAGCCCTCAGATGACAGACTCCAGAAAAAAACATCATAAAACAGATTTTCCATTTAGATCTCCTTCTGTCCAGAGCTTATAGCCCTCTCCATTGCAGGCATGTCCCCTGTTCCTAGATAGTTGTGATTCCCTGTACAAAGAAGCACTATGAGGCCTGGAAACCCAGGGAGACACTTGATTATTACCACCTTCCGTTCAGCTGGTTTACATTCACTGGTATATCAGAAGTTTGTCATAGCCCTGGTAGATAGGGGAAGGCATCAGTCTCTCTAAATTCTACACATTCTAACAGTTCACACTGTACGCGCTTAGGTAGCTTTGCTGGCTATACTGAAAGGGGTCCATTAATATGTCAATATTGATAGTCTCCGTGCTGGGAATTGATGTTGTTCTGGGATTTCTCCAGTGTGTTCTGACAGTGCTCCTTATTGCTCAGGTCCTTAGTCATGACAAGGAGGAAGGTGCTTCCTGCCTTGCTGTTTTGCATCATGCTTGGTCACTTGCACGGGAAGATTCCCAGGATGGCAGTCGTCATGCCCAGGATATCAGTGCTGGTGACTAGGTTGCACAGCATGATCAGAGACACTGTGATGACCACGATCCTCTTGGTAGCATTGGCAGCTGAACAGATCAGAGAGCTGATAAAATTGAGGCTACTAAGGCAGTGGTGTTGTGGGCACTGGCAGCGACAGCCAATTATAACTGCAGGAGTGTCCAGGCTCCCTGGAGATCTAGTGCAGCCATGGTGTGCAGAGAGATCACAGTTGTAGTGGGATCTTCTAGGATGGAGGCTTCCTAACCAGGGAGAATTCCAGAGGAAGGAGGGGTAAGCTTGGGCATCGTGTTCCTTCAGTTGCTTCCCAGGTAACTAGTGTACAGCCAAGGGGTGGGAGGCTTCTCCACCTTGAGCGAAGCAGGCCTGTTGGTGCTCAGCAGCGGTGCTGCCGAGTGGACGGCTGTCCAGGGCTAAGCTGGCTGGAAGGTAGGCTTGTTCGTGACCCTAATTCTTGCCAAACGGTTTGAAAATACTGCTTTTATAAAGCATTTCGCCCCTCAGAAACGCAGGGAAATTAGAACAGCTTGGCTCTTGATTGGCCTTTTGCTGTTTATTCTTCCTTGCACAGCTTAGCAGTGGCTCTAGCCTTGTCCCCCGCACCCCATCTTTTCCCTAGTCTCTTGGCATATGTATTAGTCAGGGTTCTCTCGGGAAACAGAATCAGCAGGAGATACCTGTGAATAATATGGAACTCTAAAAGAGTCTCTCACGCGACCGTGGGGACGCACAAGTCCAGGTTCCTCAGGGAAGCTGCAAACCAGGGGCTCCGATGAAAGCCCGATGAAAGGTCGTTGATGAGTCTCTGGGAGAAGTTGCCTGTCCAACGACGAGCTGGGAAATTCTCTCTGAATGTTGAAATCACTTCCACTCTTAAGTCATTCAACTGATTGGATAAAAGCACCACCCATTGATGATGTAATCTCCCTGATTGATGCAGATGTAATCAGCCATCCACGCAGTAAACTCACTGGTGATTGAAGTCCATAAATGCTCTTGTATTACAATTAGCCCTGTGCTTGCTGGAACAAACACCTGGACACAACTACTTGGCCGAGTTGACACATTAGCCTAACCATCACAGCATGGTTTTACACTTATGTTCTTTTCTGTTCCTGCTGTCCTTATAGTATTTACATGCCTTAAGAGTTCCTCAGGAAGGGAGGATTCTGTGTGCTCCCTAGCACTGGTCCGATACAGATGTGGCTACTTAAATTAAGCCCTCACTTCCTGAAAAACAGCAAAACGAGAAATTGCAATTGGGCTTAAGGGATCAAAGAACATTTTTAGGAGCAAGAGAGGATTTCTCTGAGCTGTGCTAATTACAAGCAAAGTAATTTTTACAGAAAAAAATTGGAAATCCTAATGAATAGATTTATGAAGTTTTTAATATGTAGATTATTCCATCCAACCTTTTTCTCCTTAAATAAGTAAGCTCTTGTGATATTTGAAGGCGCCAATACCTAGTTTTTGTTCTTTTTCCCCCTTTAATAATGCTTAATATTGACACTTTAATTGGAAGTATTTTTAGTTTCAGTCTAAAAAACTATCCTCTTAGTACTATTGTTATAGCCAAATATTTTGTCGTATGTTACGTACTTGAACAATATAAATTTCAGATAGCAGATGCATAGGAAATACCAAACCAAATAGTGAACATAAGCTTATTGTCACATAGGGAAGAGAATACTATTTATAATGTTTTCCCCAGGGAACCTTGTGTCTAGTTTTTTTGAGTGGTTTATATAATAAAACATATGTTGCTTTTTTTGTTTAACCCATGGCAATAAAACCAGAGTCAGTTATCTGTAGCTTTTAAAGAATCCCCAAGGTTTTCTCTATGCTAGTAGTTCCTTTGTTTAAGTCTAGAAAAGACTATGGAAGCTGCTAACGTTTTGAATGGCATAAAATACTTGAAATCAGGTTAGTGTACTTGCAGAGGGCGTTCGGCAAAATCTATGAGGATTGGTTATACTCTGGAAAATAGGATTTATTGACTCCAGTGTATTTAGGTGAGTTTATAAGAAATAAGTAATGTCTGCCTCTTGTTGAATCACAGTAGAATCAGTTCTAAGCTATGGGTATTTGGACAGGTTCATACCTCCTCATCACAGAATGAATTTTCAGTTTGCAGATTTGGTTTTTGGTGTCTTGGAAATTAAAATTAGCCTTTTGAATCAGGTGTATTCAGATTCCCTGCCTTTAGGAATACTTTATAAAGATTATAGAGCTACGGTTTTCATTTTGAGGGTGGGGGGAGCAGGTCTTTTATCTTCAGTCAAGACCTTGTCCTTCAGTTGTCATCAGAAAATGCTCATTGTTCTCTGTATGTGCCAAGTGTGTTAACTGGAGATTTGGGGATATTAAAAAAAACTTTTAATTTTGAAATAATTTCAAACTTATAGGACAATTGCAAAAATAATACACAATACAGAGAATGTCAGTATACTCCCTACAGATCTGGGGATTTTGATGCAACTATTTCTTTCCTTTTGGGCAGAATGGTATTGGCTACAGGTAACAGAAAACCCAAATCTGATTGGCTTAAAGCATAAGGGAAATTTCTAATTACGTAACAACAAGACATTCAGCAATTCAGTGACAGTATCAGGGACCCCAGCTTTTTTCCTCTTTCTGTTCTGCACCCTCAACATGTTGACCTTGTCTTTAGGCTAGTATCCTTTAGGGTCACGAAATGGCACTAGCAATCTCAGACATCACATCGAGATAGAATATCCAGAGGAAGAGGGATGCCTCCCTCTTGTGTCTCTTTAAGAGCAAGATGACCTTTCCCAGAGTAACTTCCCTCATACCTCACTGGGCAGAAGAGGTTACGTACCCTTTCTTAATTCAGTCGCTTATAAGTAGAGTGGGCTTGTTGTTCAGGATTCTCCTTGTGTTAGATTGGAATTTCATCTTCCCTTGAGGTTTCATTAGCTCAGACAGAATTGGGGCTCTGTTAGCAAGGAAGCAGTAGAGAAAGATATTATACAGGCAGCCACCATCATCATTTGCAGCCCTCTCCATCAGTGGTTTTCACAGTGGACCTCTGTGGACACCAGACTTCAGGAGA
Organism: Tolypeutes matacus; assembly: GCA_026826555.1. Classification (NCBI taxonomy): domain Eukaryota; kingdom Metazoa; phylum Chordata; class Mammalia; order Cingulata; family Chlamyphoridae; genus Tolypeutes; species Tolypeutes matacus. The sequence goes on from JAKSZT010037307.1 coordinate 2,087,499, forward strand.
AACCTCCAGTTGTTTCTAAGAGTCAGAGTTGTTGCTATTTCCAGGGTTTCCAAGGCTGGACACTAGGTGCAAGGCAAGCCCAAGTCCCTTTCCTTCATCAGTAAATCCCTCAGGATTAGAAGTGGACATATCTTCATTTTACAGGTGAGAAAACATGAAGGAGTTAACGGATTTACCCAGGGCACCACACCTTGTGCAAGCAGAGCTTCACAGAGCTTGGGTGGGTCCTGGGTACTTCCATTTTTCTTTTTTCAGCTTCCAGGTTTGTGGGGAAAAAAAGAAATGCCAAAATAAAGTTATAGAAACTGTGGTATATTTTACGTTTACTTTTTTTTTTTTACCAGGAGGTCCTGGGGATCGAACCCAGGTCCCTCCATATGGGAGACGGACGCCCAACCATTTGAGCCACATCCGTCCCCCATACGTTTACTTTTAAGAAAAACTTTTAAACACAATAAAAGTAACTGAATGTATGTATATGTTATATATATATAAACAAAGTATGAAAAGTGTAGCTCTTTTGAACTTTGTGAATGGGCCCAGTGGCCAGATGCCCTCCTGGTTGCCCCACAATGGGTTGTGCTAATGAGAGGTGGGATCCAATGGAGGGAAATTGCCGCCCCATGTTTACTTCTGTCTTCTGCTGATCCTTTATGTTACCATCTTTATGTGACGGTGTGGTTATGGACTAAATTTACTATCCTCTCAAGCCCTCCCTCTTTGATGTTTCACAAAAGTCACCAGAGATTTTTATTTTTATTTTTTTATTTATTTTTATTTTTTTGAGATTTTCTACATGCTTCTGCTTTATTAAGGGAGGTGGTGATATATATATCATGAGAAAGGGGAAGTATGGGTAAGGCATATGCGGCAGGCTGGGACTCTATTTTTATTTTTTTTTGTATTTTTTTACTTGAACTTTTTATTAAGATAATTGCAGATCCATATGCAGTTGTAAGAAAAAAATACAAAGAGAGCCTGTGTAAGATTTTTATTTCTTGATGCAACTACAATCTATAGTCTATTGTCCTTTCCTTTTAACCTGTACAAGAACTCTCTTTAGCATATCTTGGAGGGCCAGTCTAGTGGTGATGAATTCTCTGAGTTCTTGTTTATCTGGGAATGTCTTAATCTTTCCCACATTTTGGAAGACAGTTTTGCCATATATAGAAATTTTGGTTGGGACCTACTTGCTTTCAGCACCTTTAATGTGTTATCCCACTGCCTTTTTGCCTCTTGTTTCCAATGAGAACCGGTACTCAATCTTACTGAGTACTCTTGTATGTGACACAATGCTTGTGTTTTGTGGCTTTCAGAATTCTCTATCTTTGGCATTCAATAGTCTGTATGTGCTGTAATGTGGGTCTGTTTGGGTTTGTCATGTTTGGAGTTCGTTGAGCATCTTGGATGTGTATATTCATGTCTGTCATTCCGTTTTTCTCTCTGCCCATTTCTTTCTTCTCATTCTGGGACACCCACAATTCCTCAGGCTCTGTTCACTTTTCTTTTTTATTTTATTTTATTTTTTAAAAGATGCTTAGATTACATAAATGTTACACAAAAATTACAGGGATTCCCATGTTCCCCACCTCCCACACCCTCCCACATAAACATCTTTCATTAGTGTGGCTCATCACCTGCAATGGATTTACACATCCTGGGGCTCTGCCACTAAGCATGGACCACAGTTCACATTGTAGACCACTCTCTCTCCCACACAGTTCTGCATGCTATATGCTGATGTAAAATGGCCCGTATCTGTTGTTGCAATGTCACTCAGGACAATTCCCAAGTCCTGAAAAAGCCCCTGTATTACAACTGCTTTTCCCTCTCCCTGCCCCCAGAGCCTCCAGTGGCCACTGGCTCCACCTCCCTCAAGCCACCACCAGACAGATTGGACCAGACATACAAACTCCTGGTATGTGTGTGAGGGGTATTCTACTTACCCTCTAGTACCAGGACCAGGGATCTACATTGAGAGCATGGACTGGCTCCATGCTGAGCAGATAAGCGGGGCTGGAGCCAGCCAGGGTGTCACAAAATTCCATCGCTTTTAAGTTGCCTTTTTCCTTGCTTAGGCATGCTCCCGGTTCCTGCAGTCCTTTAACTGTTTTCTGGGACTTTGAGAAAGATGTTTCTGCCAATTTTTGCTGGCTATTCAAAGAGACAATGGAGGGATGAAGCCCTGAAGCATCTCACTCCACCATCTCGATTGGGGTAGAGCCCCTCTTCAATTTTATGGAAAAGTTTGAGCAGGATTGGTGTTAATTCTTCTAGGAATGTTTGGTAAAATTCACCAGTGACGCCATCTGGTCCTGGGCTTTTCTTTGTTAGGAGGTTTTTGATGACTCATTCAATCTCTTTCTTTGTTATTGGTCTGTTGAGATTTTCTGTTTCTTGCATTAGATTATATAATTTGTATGTTTCTGGGAATTTGTCCGTTTCATCTTAAGTTTTCCAGTTTGGTGGCAAATAATTGTTCATAGCATCCTTTAAAAATCCCTTTTATTTCTGTATAGTCAGTAGTAATGTTCCCACTTTCATTCCTGATTTTAGTTATTTGTGTGTCCTCTTTGTAAATCTGGCTAAAGTTTGTTGATTTTATTGATCTTTTCAAAAAACCAACTTTAATTCTCACTTTTAAAAATTTCTTTTGTCTCTCTTAAATTTTTAAAAATTTCTTTTCTCTCTTAATTTACCCTTGATTCTCTCTTTTGTCGTTCTTTGCTGTATTTCATTTATCTCTGCTCTAACTTTAATATTTCCTTCCATCTGCTACTTTTAGTTTTAGTTTGCTCTAATTTCTTTAGGTGTGAAGTTAGGTTATTGACTTATGATCTTCTTTTTTAATGTAGGCCTTTCGAGCTATAAATTTCCCTCTGAGTACTTCCTTCGCTGCATCCCATAAATTTTGGTATACTGTGTTTTCATTTTCATTTGTTTCAAGATATTTCTTAATTTCCCTTGTGTTTCTTCTTTAACCATTGGTTGTTTAAGAGTTTGATTTTTTCATTTTCACAATTTGTAAGTTTTCTAGTTTTCCTTCTGTTATTCATTTCTAGGTTTATTACATTGTGGTCTGAGAAGATATTTTGTACAATTTCAATATTTTTAAATTTATTAAGATTTGATTTGTGGCCTAACATGTGGTCTATCCTGGAAGATATTCCTTGTGCACTTGAGAAGAATATGTATTCTGTTGTTGGATCGAGTGTTCTATATATATCCATTAGGTCTAGTTGGTTAATAGTGTTGTTCAAGTCCTATATTTCATTATTGATCATCTGTTTAGATGTTCTATCCATTATTGAAAGTAATGTATTGAAGTCTCCAACTATTATTATAGAACTATTCCTCCCTTCAAGTCTGTCAAGTTTTGTTTCAGGGAAACGGATGTGGCTCAAGAGGTTCGGTGTCCGTCTACCATATGGAGAGACCAGGGTTCGATCCCCGGTACCTCCCGGTAAAAAAAAAAAAAAAAAAAAAAAGTTTTGTTTCATATATTTTGCAGCTCTGTTGTGAGGTTCATATATGTTTGTAATTGTTATATCTTCTTTGTGATCTTTTTTGACTTAAAGTCTGTTTTTTCTGACAATAATATAGCCACTCTGGCTCTTTTGATTACTGTTTGATATCTTTTTCCATTCTTTTCCATTCAACCTCTTTTGGTCATTGTACCTTAAGTGAGTCTCTTGAAGACAGCATATAGATGGATCATACTTTTTCATCCAATCTGCCAATCTCTGCCTTTTATATGGGAGTTTAATCCATTGACACTTAAGGTAATAACTGAGAAGGAAGCATTTACTTCTGCCATTTAGCTATTTGTTTTCTGTTTGACTTACATGTGTTTAGTTCATCAGTTACTCCGTTACTGCCTTTTTAAAAAATTATTATTTAGTGACTTTTTAAATAAGTGTACCATTTTGATTCCCTTGTTCTCTTCTTTCTTCTATAATTTTTACTTATTTTCCTAGTGGTTACCTTTATAATTACCATTAACATCTAAACTAATAACAACATAGTTCAACTAGTACCAACCTAGTTTCAATAGTATACAAACTCTCCTATATACCTCCATCCCTCCCCCTTTATATTGTTATTTTTCACAGCTTACATCTTTATACATTATATGCCCATTAATATAGATTAAAAAAAATTTTTACATGCATTTGCATGTTAAGTCAGGTATGGGGATGAAAGCTGTTACAAACCAAAAGTACAATAATACAGGATTTTATATTTACCTAAGCAGTCACCTTTACCATTGTTCTTTATTTCTTCTTATGGCTTTGAGTTACTGTCTAGTAGTGTCCTTTTATTTCAGCCTGAAGGACTCCCTTTAGCATTTCTTGTGGGGCAGGTTTCTGGTAATGAAATCTGTGTTAGTCAACCAAAGGAGTGCTGGTGCAAAGTACCAGAAATCTGCTGGTTTTTATAGCGGGTATTTATGTGGTGTAGAAGCTTACAATCACAAACCATCAAGTATAAGTTACTTCCCTCACCAAAGTCTGTTGCCACGTGTTGAGCAACATGGCTGCGGGTCTCTGTGAGGGTTCAGACTTCCTCTTACTCTTAAGGCTCCGTGGTCTCAGCTTCTTCCAATCTCAATCGCAGGCTAGGACAAGTCTCGTCTCCCGGGGCTCGTTTTTCTCCGGGCTTAGCTGCTCTGCTCTCTCACAAGGTCAGCTGTAAACTATCAGGCAAACGGCTCATCTCTCTTCCCAGGGCTTCTGCTGTGTCTAACAGAGCCTTCTCTCTTCCTCTATGTTCTTCTCTGTGTGCTTACTTCCCGGGGGTCCAGCATTAAAACTCCAACCTCCCTTCTGTGCGGTGTGGTTTCTCTGTGAGTCCCTGCCTGGGAACTCAGTGTCCTACTGACGTGGACCAATCAAAGCCTTAATCATTATTTAATCAAATAAAAGTGAAACCTCTGAACTCAGTACCTATTTTTGGAATTCATAAACAATACCAAACTGCTACAAACTCTCTCAGCGTTTATCTGTAAATGTCATAATTTCTCCTTCATTAAAAAAAAAAACACAAGATTTATTTATTTCTCCCCCTCCCTCCTCATTATTTTGTGCTTGCTGTCTGCTCCCTGTGTGTTCTTCAGTGTCTGCTTGTTTTCTCTTTAGGCAGCACTAGGAATCGATCCTGGGACCTTCTGGAGTGGAGAGAGGTGCTGAATCTCTTGCACTACCTCACCTCCCTGGTCTGCTGCATCTCCCATTGTCTCTCTTCAGTGTCTCTTTTTGTTGTGTCATCTTGCTGCGCCAGCTCTCCACGCAGGCCAGCACTCCTGCACTGGCCAGCTTGCTTTTTACCAGGAGGCCCTGGGAATCAAACTCTGGACCTCCCGTATGGTAGATGGGAGCCCAGTCACTTGAGCCACATCCGCTTCCCTCTCCTTCATTTTTAAAATTTTTAAAATTTTTATCTGTGGAGGAGGAAGAGTGCAAGGCGGCACAGTCGCAGCCCCTTGGCCTGTGGCCCCCTTGGGAAAGGGGTTGTGGGCCCCCCAAGGTGCCTACCTCGCCCTTACCCACTGCTACCCCACCCCGTCCCAGACCCGGGGAGCCCCCGGTGGGGTGGAGGGAGGCAGGCCAGCGAGGCACAGCCGCCATGGAGGTGCGAGCCTGGCACACGCGAGAAGCCCCTGGGTGGGACGGGCACCTTCCCCGCTGCTGGGTGGGTTGACCCCACCAGCGTCCTGGAGGGGAGGCGAGGAGGAGGCAGCCCTGTCGGCGGGCGGATGCAGGTGCGTGACACCCGCCACGGCTCCAACGCTGGAGCGATGGGGCGAGTGAGGCCGAGTTCCTCCGGGAGGAGCGCACAAGCCCCCGGACAAACCCTTGTGTTGAGGGCTGACTTTCAGTAGATCGCAGTGAGGGAGCTGCTCTGCTGCTTATGAAACCCTGACCCAGAAGCAGGTCGTCTACGAGTGGTTTAGTACCAGGTTCCCCATGAACGTGCGGTGTGTGACAGGTGAGGGGGCGACCCCCTTTCAGGCCCATTTCCCTGAATGAGGGGCTCTCTGTACCGGGCCCCAGTCTCGATGTGGCAGGGGACGCCGCACAAGCGGGCGCACATGCCAACCCCCTGGCAGGGACAGTGGGGGAGTGGTTATCTGAGGCCATCTCCTTCATTTTTGAAGGATAATTTTGCTGGATATAGAATTCTTGGGTGGCATTTTTTTTTGTCCCCCAAAGGACTTTAAATGTGTTACCCAGCTGTCTTCTGGCCTCCATGATTTCCAATGAGAAATCAGCTGATCTTATTGAGGATCCTTGTATGTGACAAGTTGCTTCTCTCTTGCTACTTTCAAAATCCTCTTTATCTTTGGATTTTGATAATTTAACTTTAATGCGTCTTTGTGTAGATCTCTTGGAGTCTATCCTGCTCTGAGTTTGTTGAGCTTCTTGAGTGTATAAATCTTTCATCAGATTTGGAAAGTTTTTGACCATTATTTCTTCAAATAATTTTTCTGCCCCTTTCTCTTCATATATTCCCAGTAGTTTTTGAAGTATTTTTATCAGTTACAAAAAATATTTACCTTGAAATTAACTGAATATTCTGCACTAAGTGAATGCTTGTACAGAGCTTGGATTTGCCTTTACTGTACTCTGTGCTGTATATTTAAACTTTTTTAGCTGGGGGCTTATTTGTGGCCATGCTTTAGAGAGTCTCGGCTCACTACCTGAGGAGCATAGGAGAGGAATTGTCTTCCTGGATGGGAGTCCTTACTACTAGAAAGGGAAAATAGAAACCAGGAGAGCTGGCAGGACCTGGGAAGTAATCTGCTAATACCAATGAAGGCCTGTTGCTCTTTCCTCTAAGGAACTCTTAAGTGCTTTATGGACACTGGTACCTTCAAGTATATTCTTTATACCTCAGTGAATGGAGGCAGACTGTCCTCTTTCTACTTGCAGTCAGTGATGCATGAAGAGGTCAAGAGGACTCCCTCAGTCACACCTCATGGTGGAGACCAGAGAGGATGTATGTGCTGAGACCATCTGTAAGTGTGTGGGAAAATATAAAAGAAGAAAAGGGCAAAGAAGCAGTTGATAGCATTCTGAAATTCTCCCTTCTGTCTAATTGCCCCTGAAACTCTGGTTTCCAGACTGATGATTCTGGGACTCATGAATGCATAGTGCACTCATAGAACTGGTAATCCTTGTTGAAATAGTAAACCTTTTTCCAGACTGTTCCTGAGTTAACCTTAATTTGGGCTGCTTCATCTGTCTTTCTCTGGAAACAAGGAATGCACTTCTGTTCAGATGCCTGTAATTTTTCGCCTGAATGGTGACATAGCCTCCTTGCCCATCCCTCTGTCTCCAGCGTGGCTCAGCACCTCACATTTTGCCTGCAGTCATCTTCCACTCTGCCACCAGCTAATCTTTCTGAAGTATATATCTGGTCATGTCATTTCCCTACTCTGTTATCTTTCCCAGGAACTCTCAGTCATGCACTGGACACAGCTCCACAGCTCCACAGCCTGGATTTGGCACCTGTGATTCCGTATCCTGGCCCTTCAGTAGCCAAGAGCTCTCTGGCCAGTCACACACTTCCAGAAACGGCCTTGACCTCCCTGGGTATAGTGGACCATTTCTGCATTCTGCCCCTGTAATATTTTTTTCTTATCTTCACTACTGTACTTACTGCTTGGGCATGGATGCCCAATTTGGTTCACAGGTATGAATCCCTGTCTCTGTGAGAGTCTTGAGGGCAGGACTGGAGTTGGACTCACCTCTGTGCCCCCAGGGCCTAGCACAGAGGGTCTCCTTAATAAACTTGGGGGATGAATGCACACCTGAATAAATTAATGAAACCCCTGGTACATGCCGAGGCTGTGTATGAGATCTTAGAGCAGGGGGTGTCTAGGCTTTGGCCTCCTACCCCGCCAGGCTACTCCTCGCTATAGAGGACTTGGCCTAGGAATTAAAATGCTTCTGAGCCACTTGCAAGAGGAGTCAATGCGACTGCCTTGGTGATGTACCTCCTGTTAACCTGGAGTTTGGATTTCTACCCTCTTAATTTTGTGGAAGCTGCAGAGGTTTCCACAGATCTCTCAAAGTCCAGGGAATGGCCATTTCCTTTACCCCCCAACTGACTCTTCTGGGCACATGGCACTGTCAACCCCTCTCCTTTCCCTGCTACCCTATGAACCAGGCTAGAAATTTTAGCGCACTGCTCATATCCCATCTGCTGACAAAGGTGATCCCAGGGAGAAGCAGAGTCAGAGATCCTGCTGTAGAAAGGCCTCTTCTAGCCTGACTGAGGCCAGGGCAGGAGTCAGTTGACAGCACTGAATGGAGTCCACTGCCACAGTGGGTACCTCCCGAGGCCTTGCCTCTTCTTTGGGACATCTCCCTCACACCCCCACCCAAGAAAAGGCCCTCCAGAGTTGCTTTCCCACTTTCCACCTTAAGTGCTGACTCTAGAAATTTCTTCTATTTTTGTCTTGTGCTTTTTAACCATTTTGGTCCCTCTGCCTGGAATTATTTCATTCATTCCAGTATATTTTTTCTTGCTTTATTTTTATAAATATGAATCTTTACATATTTGCCCAAATGTGTAACTACCACCCAGATGAAGGTAACGGGGACTCCTCATTATTGCTCCTTCTGGGGCAAAACCTTCCCAAGAGTGACCACATTCGCCACTGACTAGTTTTGTCTGTTCTAGAATTTAATATAAATGGAATTCCCCAGTATGCTCTGTTTTAGTTCGTTTTGTTTTTTTTTTCTACAATTTTTAATTTTTCTTTTTAAAAAGCTTTAGATTACATAAATGTTACATAAAAAAATATAGGGGCTTCCCATGTGCCCCACTCCCTCCCCTCCCCCTTTTCCACATTAACAGCATCCTTCATTAGTGTGGTACATTTGCCACCATTGATGAACAAATTGAAGCATTGCTATCAGTGGTGGACTATAATTTATATTATGGTTTACACTCTAACCCGCACAATTTTGTAGGTTATGGCAAAATATATAATGGCCTGTATCCGTCATCGCAGTGTCAGGCAGGACAATTCCAATGTCCTGAAAATGCCCCCATATTATACCTATTCTTCCTTCTCCCTCCCCTCAGAAGCTCTGGTGGCCACTGCCTTTATATCAATGATAAAATTTCTCCCATTGCTAGAATAATAATAATTCTACAATAGAATAATAATAAGTCTACTTTAGTCCATTGTTCATTCCCCAGTCTTGATGAATTTGGGATGGTGGTGACCATGCTGTTTCTTTTTTTTTTTTTTTTTTTTTTTAAAGATTTTATTTATTTATTCATTTATCCCCGCCTTGCTGCTTGTGCTCGCTGGGTCAGCTAACCACGCCGTGCGGGCGGGCCTGCCTTCACCAGGAGGCCCTGGGAACCGAACCCGGGGCCTCCCATATGGTAAACGGGAGCCCTACTGATTGAGCCACAGCCGCTTCCCTGTGACCATGCTGTTTCAACAAAGTTTTTGAGATTCATCAGTTTCGTTGCCTAGCGGTTGGATCTTTGTCATGTCTGTGTAATATTCCATTGGATTAATGAACTGCCTTTATTTTTCCATTCATTTTTTTTTAATACACATACAATCCATTCAAATGTACAATTGATTGTTCTCAGTATAATCAGAGTTGTGCTTTCATTACCACAACCAATTTTAGAACATTTTCCTTGCTCCAGAAAGAAAAATCCCTTACCCCTTAATGGCCTCCTATTATCGACACTTAGCACTGGTGTGATTGGTACCTTTGCTACAATTAATGGAAGAATATTAAAATATTAGTTAACTGTGATCCATACTTTGCTTTTGGTGTGTTTTTCCATATACCCCCGCTATTACACCTTGTAATAGAGATATACATTTGTTCCAATTCATGGAAGAACTGTTTTTTTTTTTTTTTTTTTCCTTAGCAATTTTATTGAGAGAGATTCACATACCATACAGTCCACCCAAAGTGTACAATCATTGGCTTTTGGTATAATCACAGAGTTGTACATTTATCACCTCAATCTATTTTTTTTTCTTTTTAAAAAAGATTTATGTATTTATTTATTTCTCCACCCCCCCTCCATTGTTTTTGCACTTGTTGTCTGCTGTGTCCATTCACTGTGTATTCTTCTGTGTCTGCTTGTCTTCTCTGTAGGCAGCACTGGGAACTGATCCTGGGACTTTGCGGAGTGGGAGAGAGGTGCTCAATCTCTTGAGCTACCTCAGCTCCTTGGTCTGCTGCATCTCTTATTGTCTCTCCTCTGTGTCTCTTTGTGTTGCGTCCCACCTCAATCTATTTTAAAGCAGTTTCATTACTCCAAAAAGAAAAACTGCCCACCCCTTAGCAGTCACCTTTCAATCCCCTGCTGTACATAACTGCTTATCTAATTCTGTCTCTGTACATTTATTTATATTTACACTTTATATAAACGGAGTCAAATGATATATAGTACTTTGTGTCTGCTTTCTTTCACTTAGCGTAATATATTTTTTTTTAGCAGTTGATGGAAGAATTTTTATTTTTATTTTTTTTAAAGATTTATTTTATTTATTTATTTCTCCCCACTTGCTATGTCTGTTCGTCTTCCTTGTTTCTTTTAGGAGACACTGGGAACTGAATCCGGGACCTCTGGTGTGGGAGGGAGGCGCCCAGTTGCTTGAGCCACCTCCACTCCCTGAATTTTATTTTTAAAGATTTATTTATCTCTTCCCCTACCATGTTGTTTGTACTCCGTCTGCTCATCTTCTTTTTAGGAGGCACCAGGAACTGAACCCGGGACCTCCCATGTGGGAGGGAGGTGCCCAATCGCTTGAGCCACCTCTGTTCCCCGCTTGTTGTATCTCTTGTTGTGTCTCCTTGTCGTGCCAGCCTGTGGCGCTAGCTCACTGTCTTGCTTGTCGTCTTTAGGAGGCACGAGGAACCGAACCCGGGACCTCCCATGTGGTAGATGGGCACTCAACTGCTCGAGCCACATCTACTTCCGAAGTATTATTAATGTATTACTATTCCCTACAGTCCATAGTTTGCTTTAGGTGTATTTTTGTTCCTATACTACCCTATTATTAAAACCTTGTAATATTAAGATACATTGGCTCTAATTCATGGAGAAACATTCTTATATTTGTACTATTGACCACAGTCATTGTTCACAATAGGGTTCACTATGCTATACAATCCCGTGTTTCATCCTCTAGCTTTCCTTCTAGTGACATACGTGACCCTAAACTTCTCCCTTTCAACCACAATCACTCACGTGATTCAGCACTGTTAATTACATTCATGATTTCGTGCTACCATTACCTCTATTTCTGAACATTTACAATCAACCTTATTAAAAATTCGGCACAAATTAAGCATTAGTTCCCCATTCTCTACCCTCGGTCAATCTTCTGGTAACTTATATTCTAGATATTAACTCCATGAGTTTATACATTATGTTAAGTTCAAGTTAGTGAGACCATATAATATTTGTCCTTCTGTCTGACTTATTTCACTTAACATAATGTCCTCAAAGTTCATCCATGTTGTCGCATGCATCGGGATTTCATTTCTTCCTACAGCTGAATAATATTCTGTTGTATGTGTATACCACATTTTATTTATCCATTCATCAGTTAATGGGCACTTGAGTTGCTTCTGTCTTTTGGCAAATGTGAATAATGCCACTGTGAACATCGGTGTGCAAATGTCTGTTCAAGTCCCTGCTTTCAGATCTTCTGAGTATATACCTAGTAGCGAGATTGCTGAATCATATAGCAGTGCTATACTTACTTTCCTGAGGAACTGCCAAACTGGCTTCCACAGCAGCTATACCATTTTACATTCCCACCAGTAGTGAACAAATGTTTCTCTTTCTCCACATCCTTAATAACACTTGTAGTTTTCTGTTTATCATTGACTATTCTAGTAGGTGTGAAATGATATCTCATGTTGTTTTATGTTTGTCTTGTTTTTTTAAGGAGGTATTCGCGATTGAACACAATCACCTCATACATGGGAAGCAAGCATTCAACCACTGGGCTGCATCTGCTCCCCAATGAGAGTTGGTTTTTTTGTTTGTGTGTGTATGTGTGTGTTTTTAAGGGGGTACTGGGGCTCAAACCTGGGACCTTGTACGTGGGAAGCAGGTGCTCAACTACTTAAGCTACATCCACTCCCCTCTCATATTAGTTTTGATTCGCATTTCCCTGATAGCTTCTGAAGTTGAGTATCTTTTCATGTGCTTTTTAGCCATTTCCATTTCTGCTTTGGAAAAATGTCTATTCAGGTGCTTTGCCCATTTATTAATTGGATTGTTTGTCTTTTTATTTTTGAGCCAATAAACTTTTTTTTGAACATTTACTGGGTGCCAGCAACTGCCTTGGACCCTAAATGGAGCTGAGAGAATTTCTTGCCTTTGGCTGCTTATGGTTTGGTGGTGGTGACAGATAAGTAAATAGATGACAAACAGTGGTATAATAGCTTTGATAGAGTTGTCACAGGATGCCTTGGGAGCCACAGACATACACATTGAAATTCTGCTTCTTGGGAATGGGGTCTGGGCAAACCCCTGTGGCAGGGAGTTTAGTTGTCCTAAAGGAAAACTAGAAAGTAGATAGCTAAGCAAAAAATTGCATATGCGTTAACACAGGGCTTACTCTCGGGAGAGCTGGCAGTGGAGAGTAATGTATTTTTGGTGATAGCATTGAAGTAGAAATAGGGGAAGCAGCTGTGGCTCGGTCGGTGGGGCTCCTGTTTGCCATATGGGAGGCCCCAGGTTCGGTTCCCGGGGCCTCCTGGTGAAGGCAAGCCCGCCCGCATAGCGTGGTTAGCTGACCCAGCGAGCACAAGCAGCAAGGGGGGGGGGATAAATGAATGAATAAATAAAATCTTAAAAAAAAAAAAAAAAAGAAGTAGAAATAGCTGCCTGGGCACCATTGGATTAGGAAAATTTTGCACTTTTGTAGTGGTGTTCTTGTATAAGCCCTTTGCCTATAATTATGAGGTCCAGGAAAAAAAGTGTTTTATTTTCTTGCCGCTAGAACCATTTACTTACTCTAAAAATTTTTCTTTTTCTTTTTGCTCTTGATCTTTCAGATGTAGTCTTGCCTACTACATTCCTAATTCTGAAAGTATACTCAATATTAAGGAAATTGCCAATTATTTTAACTTTCTCGAGAAAATTGACATTACAAGGAGGGTGTTTGAATACAAAGAGATTTTCCCTTTCCCACTGGTGGGTAATAGTGTCAGAGAGAAAGGGAGGCTCTGTGGTGCTAGACATGGTCCTAAATTGACAGCCATAGGTTTAAACTAGAGGAAACCTGAAACCTGCATTCCTTTGGCAAGGGCAAACCCTTTTTTAAATTTTACAACCAAGAAAGGAATGGCTTCCCCAGCCTGGTCTATGGTGCCTTCAACAGAAAAATTGAGATTCTGGTGTGACCTGATTTCTTAGGAAAACCCTTTCTTTGAATCAGGGAGAGAGAAGTTTACCAGGTACTGGATATCATGAGACGTCTGAACAGAATGAAAGTCACACTGCCTTCTGTTTTTTTCTGAACTCTTTATCTTTGAATGGGAAGTAAAAAGTGAATAGTTGCATTTCTGATGGGTGTAACATACTGTAGCTCTAAAATCAAATCCTTTAGAGAAATTGGAAGGGATCAGAGAACTAGGATAGGAAGAGTGTAGGCTTCTGTGCACAAAACAATGGGTGGAGGAGACCAAAGTTGCAACATTCAACAAAAATTTACTGACTGCTTCTCATGTGCCAGGCAGTGTTGTAAGTGCTAGGGATGCACAGATCAAGAACAAAACAGCCACTTACTCACTCATGGAGCAGATATTCTGGGAACTCCAGGAAGATAATGTCTTGCCAGATGTTTTGATTCCCTCTTTTCCTCTCTTCCTTTCTGTAGGACAGAAGAATAAGCTGATCAGACTCTGACCATTCATTGGCTTTCAGCTTGCCAGGATCTTTTACCCACCTCTCCTTTCGTGGTCCATGTGCTGCATCCTCTGCCCTCGGTGTGCAACTGGCCCCCAACGCAATGTGTGTTTGTCAAACCATGGAAGTGGGGCAGTATGGCAAGAACGCAAGTCGGGCCGGAGACCGCGGAGTCCTCCTGGAGCCCTTTATCCACCAGGTGGGCGGACACAGCAGCATGATGCGTTACGACGACCACACTGTGTGCAAGCCCCTCATCTCTCGGGAACAGCGCTTCTACGAGTCCCTCCCTCCCGAAATGAAGGAGTTCACCCCTGAGTACAAAGGTCAGTCGCTGGCCTGTTTGGTGAGAGCAGCAGTCTTGGGCCTGTAGACCCTTGGCTCAGTTTTCCTTGTTTTCTTGGCTATGTGATATTATTGTAGGTCTCTGTTTTAAAGCAACCGAGTCACTTTGTTAAGCAAAATTAGAGGCTGAAAGCCTCAGCAAGGTCTTTAGATCTTGAAAATTGAATTGATTGATCTGAGAAGAATTCACAGCATTAAGTTCTGTTGGTAGAGAAGAGCCTGCTGTAGTCAAGGAGGTTTCCCTTGTTTGCTAAAGCGTTTTTCAAGAAGTGGGTGTCACTTCTCTGGCCCCAGAGGAGGAAGATTTGCATGCTTTCCAGGCTAAGGTGGTGAGATAGATGGTTGGCGAGGTGGCTCTGTAGGGACTGTGTCTGTGTATGTGCTGGGGGAATGAATTGATGGTAAGAAATTTGGAGAAGGACTGGGTCCTGATGGCCCTAACTTTTGAAGGAAATATGATTTGGTTTAAAATATAAATTACTTTATAAAAAAGAGCCCCATGAATATTATACCAGAATTAAGTTATTTTATTTTAAATTCTGATTGTTGTCACTGTTCATTAATTTTTATAATTGCTCTCCAGTATGTAAGTTATGTTCGTGTTCTGCTTTCTCTCTCTCTCTTTTTTTTAGGAGGTACTGGAGATTGAACTCAGGACCTCGTACATGGGAAGCAGGCACTTAACCACCGAGCTATATCCGCTCCCCATTGAGAGTTGGTTTTTTCATGTAGGTTGTCTGTTTTTTGTTTTTAGGAGGTAACAGGGATCAAACCCGGGACCTCACAACATGGGAAGCAGGTGCTCAACCATTTGAGCTACATCTGTCCCCTGTTCACTTTTTCAAAGCTTTATGAATTCAGTCATGTTGCCTCTATCCTGTACTTAAGGAATCTTCAATTTAGAATGAATCTTAAGGAAAATCAATCCATATCAGTGCTAAGGCTTGTTTTTAGCAAAAAAAAAGGTGAGCCGGTTCTTGAGACACACCAAATTTTGCATGTTTCCTCCCCCCCCTTCCACTTCTGGGCTTTTGCCTTTCCATTGCCTTTTGTCCACAGTTCCTCCTCATTCTTCAGTCTTTCAGGTCTCCCCTGAGATTCTTTCCCTGACCATCCTGACCATCTGTTCTGCCCCAGAAGCCTTACTGTTTTCTACTACAGCACTTTATTTAGATTTTTTTTTTTTTAGTACTTATCACTAGTCTATAATTGTTTTGTCTGTGTGTTTGTTTATTCTGTTTTTCATAGTACATCTTTTACATTAATGAGCACAGTGCCTGGAACCTAATTAAATGCTCAGTAAATAATTGACAAGTGAATGAGGTGAAGCTAAGGCCTTTTTTGCATGAGGATAAAGATGCCTTGGACTTCACATTTAGTACTGCAAGTATTAACACTTGAAGATCGTGGCTGGTCATACTAAAATAAACAAAAATCCGTTTCAAGCCTACTTTCAAGATATGGGATATTATTGGCAAATTTCCTTATCTTGGTTGACTTTTAAAAACACCTGTGCTTAAAGAAATAACTAAGTGGGCATAGATGTGTATGGATGTGTGGGTTAGTATTTATACATGTATTTCCTGGTTTCTGTTTGCTGAAAGGGCCTAAAAGCAATGGCACCCAGTGGTGACGAGCATATCTAGCACCAAGACCTTGTTTTTTCTGAATACCATTCCTCCAAAAAAGGAACCAGGGCTCCTTGGAGAATGCTTGATTCCTGGGCTGGGACAGGAAAAAATACAAAATTAGCTGGAGCATCCCATGGTAGCAGATTGTAAAGAAGTGGTTAAAAATGATGGGAATGCATGTAAAAAGTACACAAGAACCAACTTAAAGGAGTTCCAGTGGAGAATTTGAGCAATAAGATATATATTCATAAGTCCACACTGACAAAAATAAGTGCCTGAGACGGGACATGTCTTCCTTACAGTAGAATTCTAATTAGTAAATTGAGAAGAACTGATGGGAGCAAATCGCCATTAAGCAGTAATGATTGTTGTGGGCAAGAACTGCTGATCATTTCTAAAACTAGTTGCCTAAAGTATGACGAATAGCAGAATAGTTAGAGTTTCAGAGTATCTCCCCATAATACATTAATGCCAAAGGGAAAAATATAGCTCTACAGATAAACCTGGCAGACACCACCTTAACCAAGTGATCCAACAAGTTCATATCACCAGTGATCAGACTTGTATCTCCTGACATGGTGGACTGAGGAGGATGCAGGATCAACTTCTGTTGCCCAAAATGCATAGCTTCAATCTAATCATGAGGAAGCATTGAGGAGCATTCTACTAAATAACTGGCTGGTACTCTTCAAAAGTGTCAAATTTGAAAGAGAATGACTGAGGAACTATCCCAGAATCGAAGATAAGGAGACATGAGAGCTAAATGCAGTGTGAGATCCTAGACCAGAAAAAGGACATGAGTGGGAAAATTGAATGAATAATGTGTAGAGATTAGTTAATAGTATTGTATCAGTGTAAATTTTCTTGCCTTGATAATTGTACTATGCTTATGTAAGATGTTAGCATTAGACAAAGCTGGGTGAAGGGTTTTGGGTTTTTGGTCACTCTATTATTTTTGTAATTTTTCTGTGAACTTAAATTTATTTCAAAATAAAAAGTAAAACAAAACCCTGTGTTGTAAAATACATAGAGACCGACAGTGGATTACAGTTGCTAGTGTGTAGCACTGGGGTAGGTGGGAATGGGGAGTCAGTGCTTGATGGGTACTGAGTTTCTGCTTGGGATGATGAAAATGTTTTGGTAATGGATGGGGGTGTTGGTAGCACAATATAATTAATATAATTGCTATCACTGAATTGTACACATGGTAATGGTTAAAATGGAACATACTGTGTTTTATATATGTTACCACAATAAAAAATTTTAAAAAGATACGGATGGACTGTTAAGTTGTTTAAAAATTGTTGTTGAGGCTTTTTAATGACATGGAAAATTATCCACAATATATTGTTAAGCAAAAAAAAAAAAAAAAAAGGCAGATAAAATGATACATACAGTATGATAAATATCATGAATATGGATATATACACACATATGCATAGAAAAAAGACTAGGTGTATTTAGGGGAAAATATTAATGGTTCTGTACAGCTAATATTTTAAAATTGTTTTTTATTTTTCTGTATTTTCTACCAAATGCACTTATTTTTTATAGTTTTTAGTAAAAAAATGATGTCAGAAAAACAAAAAAAAACCATGCTGTAGGTTCTGAAGTGTATTCATTTGACCAATAATATCTTCCACTTATTAAAATTAAATTGGGCTTTATTTGACTTAGAAGGGATTAATTTTAGTTGAATTGTACTCTTGTTAAAGTATATTTTTTCTTCCCTAGGGAATATGTAGCCTGAGGAAAGAAAGCTAGTTAGACTCAAGGATTTGCTATGGTCTTTCAAGAGCATTCATTCCCCTGTCTGTGAGGAGAAGGTACAGGAAAAAAATGGAACTAGTGCCTGAGATGTTGAGAATCCTTCCCTGAGAGTAACGAAGAAGTTCTAACATCTCATCCCAATTCTGGTGGTTATGATTTAGAGAACGTTTCTGAGGAGCCAGAGCTAGCCTCCTTTTAAAAAAAAAAAAAATCAATTTTATTGATACATATTAATAAATACAATTCATCCAAAGTGTACAATCAGTGGTATTTGGTATAATCACATAGTTGTGCATGCATCACTTTGATCATTATTAGAGCATTTTCGTTATTTCAATAATAATAAAAAACAGACAAAATTCTTGTCAGTCTCAATGCTTCTATAGCTGCTATTTGTGGCTATTCTTGCACATTTATTTTTTAAGCAGTTTTATTGAGATATAGTAACATACCATAAGGCCTATCCAAAATGTATAATCAGTGGCTTTTAGTATAATTGCAATGTTGTACATTCATCACTACAAAAAAAATATTAGAACAATTTCATTACTTCAAAAAGAAAAACTCCACACCCTTTAGCAGTCACCTCTCAATCCCGCTATCCTTGCACAGCCTTACATAGCCAGTCATCAATTTCATCTTTATAAATTGATTTATATATACTTTTTAAAAAAACAAATCAGTTTTGATACATATTAATAAAGCATACAATTTACATTTTATATAAATGGAATCATACAATATGTAGTATTTTGTGTCTGACATCTTTCACTTAGTGTGTTTTTTGTCTGATATTAACATCTTATAATATTAACATATTCAGTTTCAAAGAAAAATGGTCTTATATATGCAATTTTACCCATATTCATATTCTACATGTGGTTTTACTATGCTGTTCTGTCCCGTGTTACACTTTTTAGCTTTCCCTTTAGTAATAATATACATGACTTAGACTTTTCCTTTAAACCACTGTCATACCCATATCCTAGTACTGCTAGTTAGAAACATTGCTGTGCTTTTGTCTTTTCTATTCATTTCCAAAGATTAACACATGTCCTTTTTACCAATCCTGCACAAGTTAACAACCCTCAGTTTTCCATTCTCCAACCTCATTCTTATTTTCTGGTGACGCGTATTCAAATTGTTAACTCCATGAGATTACACAATGTATCTATCTAGTTCGTAGTAGTACAATTATACCATATTTGTCCTTTTGGGTCTGGCTTGCTTCACTCAATGTCCTCCAGGTTCATCCATGTTGTCAAGTGCTTTATGACTTCATTTCTTCTTACAGCTGCCTAATATTCCATCATGTGAATACACCAAGTTTATTCATTCATCAGTTGATGGACACCTGGGTCTCTACCTTTTGGCAATCATGAATAACTCTGCTATGAACATTGGTGTGCAGATGTCTTTCTGTGTTACTGCTCTCAGTTCTTCTCAGCATATACCAGTAGTGGTATTATAGGGTCATGTGGCAAATCTATATTCAACTTATTTAGGAATTGTCAAACAGTCCTCCACAGTGGCTGTACCATTCTGCATTCCCACCAACAGTGAATAAGTGTTCCTATCTCTCCACAACCTCTCCAACACTTGTAGTTCTCTCTCTTAGAGGGAAAACTTTCAAGCTTTCCCCATTGAGCTTGATGTTGGCTGTGGGTTTTTCATATATGCCTTTTATCATATTGAGGGCTTTTCCTTCTATTCTTATCTTTTGACATGTTTTTATCAAGAAATAATGCTGGATTTTGTCAAATACCTTTTCTGCATCAATCGAGATGATCATGGGGTTGTTTTCCTTCAATTTGTTAATGTGGTATATTACGTTAATTGATTTTCTTATATTGAACCACTTTTGCATACCAGGAATAAATCCCATTTGATCATGGTGTATGTCTTTTGATATGCTGTTGGATTCTATTTGCAAGTATTTTGTTGAGAAATTTTGCATCTATATTCATTAGAGAGACTGGTCTGTAATTTTCTTTTCTTGTAGTGTCTTTTTCTGGCTTTCGTATTAGGGTGATGTTGGCTTCATAAAATGTGTTGGGTAATTTTCCCCCCCTTTTCAATTTTTGGAAGAGTTTAAACAGGATTGAAGTTAATTCTTCTTGAAATGCTTGATAGAATTCACCTGTGAAGCCATCTGGTCCTGGACTCTTCTTTGTTGGGAGACTTTTTTTTTTTTTATTTTTTTAAAGATACTTAGATTATCTAAATGTTACATAAAAAATAAAGAGGATTCCCATATGCCCCGCTCCCTACACCTCCCACATTTTCCCACATCAACAACATCCTTCTTAAGTATGGTACATTAGTTAGGATTGATGAACACATTCTGGAGCATTGCCACTGAGCATGGACCATAGTTTACATTGTAGTTTACACTCTCTCCCACCCAGTCTTGCAGATTATGGCAAGATATACAATGGCCTGTATCTGTCATTGCAGTGTCATTCAGGACAATTCCCAAGTCCTGAAAATGCCCCCATATTGCACCTGTTCTTCTGTCTCCTTGCCCTCAGAACCTCCGGTGGCCACTGCCTCCACATCAGTGATTTAAGTTCTTACATTGCGAGAGTCACAATAAGTCTATAATAGAATACCAGTAAGTCTACTTTGGTCCATAGTTCATTACCCAGTCCTGAGGAGTCTGGGATCGTGAGGCCCACTCCACCTCTTATTGAGAGGGGCCTTCGATCCCATAGGGCAGATGGATGGGACTCTCTTGTTTGCAGTTGTAGACTCTCTCAGTTCCTTGGGATGGTTGTTGTCCATCATCATCTTGTTAGTTGTCCTGGGTGAGACTGATGAACTGGAGAGTAGGTGTTGCAACTCTGTTGAGATTCAGGGCCCAGCTGGTACATGGACAGCCCAAAGATTTAAGTCTCTTAGATGTACACCTATCAACTCTAGTACTAATTATAGGTTCACATAGAAGGACAGAAGAGCCATGTGTAGGGAAACCACAGCTGAGTCCAACTCTGTCACACTGGGGAGCATAAATTCCAAAGTAGGGCCCACTGGCAAGGCACCAAACTCCTGAGCTATCTGCCCTGACTTTAGTGTCTGGATGTCTCCAGAGCCCTCCTATTTGAGGTAGTGTTTACTTTGGCTGTTTTTGTTTTTGTTTTGTTTTGTTTTTTTTTAAACTAAATGCATCTTAATAGAAAACAAAATTCCAAATAACTCTTTTCAGAAAACAGGAATACTTAATCCTTTTTCCACAAATTAGAACTTGATTTATTCTTTTTTTTTAGGGATACTGACAGATCTTTATTGCCCCCCCCCAACCACCAACAGTTTCCCAGTGTCATGCTGGGCCTTCTGGGTCTCTCCAACCCACTCCGAGGAGCTGTGAAACGCGGCCACAGTCCAGCTCTCTCCTCTGGGGAGCCCAAGGTGCTCCCTAGGGGCAGGCAGTGTGGCAGAGGGTCCTCAGGGCGAGGAGCAGGAGGACTGGGCAGCCTCCCAATGGAGGGAAGGCTGCCCCAAAGAAGAAGAGGGCGGGGTACAAGGGGCTTCTAAGTAGGCATGGCACCGGTGGCAAAGAGCATGATGAGGAGGAGGAGGATCGCAACGATAAGGCAGATGATGACAATCATCTTCATGCTCTTCCACCAGAACTTCCATGCCACCTTCTGCGATGTGGTCTTGAAGTGCTCAGATGTGGCTTCCAGACCTTCTGTCTTGTTGCGGAGATGGTCCAAGTTTTCTCCTCAGGCCAGGATCTGTTCCACGTTCTGGGTCATAATATTCTTGATCCCCTCCACCTCACTCTGCAGGTTCCGCACGTGGTCATTTCCTCTGCTTCCACTGGTCTCGTCCATGTCTCCCCAGCAGCCAGAGCCAGTTGTAGCTGAGCTCGGCCTTGTTCTTGATTTATTCTTAAAGCACAGTTATAGATGCATGCGTAGGTACTTAGGATTTTTTTTTTTACAAAGTGTTCATCAAACTAGTATTTCAGGGGAGCAGATGTGGCTCAAGCGGCTGAGTACCTGTTTCCCATATGGGAGGTCCCAGGTTCGGTTCCTGGTGTCTCCTGAAAAACAAAAACAAAAAAAAAACAAGTGAACAAATGAAAAAAGCCAACTTACGGGAGCTAATGGGACTCAGTGTTTGAGCACCAGCTTCCCACTTAGGAGGCCCCAGTTTCAATCCCCAGCCCCATTTCCTCAAAAAACAAACAAACAAACAAAAAACAAAAATAAAAAACAAAACGGAAAAACTGGTATTGCAGTGCAGGAGGGTGGGAGTGGATAATCTCAGGAGAAAAAGAAGTCTGAAGAAGCTATATCTCTTGTTGGGAAAGTTTTGATGACTGATTCAATCTCTTTAAATGTGATTGGTTTGTTAATTTCTCGTATTTCGTGTAGGCTGTGCATTTCTAGGAATTTCATTTAGGTTGGCATACAGTTTCTCATAATATCTTCTTATGATCCTTTTTATTTCTGTGGGGTTGGTCATAACTTCCCCCCTTTCATTTTTTATTTTATTTATTTGCGTCTTCTCTTTTTTTCTTTGTTAGTCTAGCTAAGGATTTGTCAATTTTATTGATCTTCTCAAAGAACCAGCTTTTGATTTTATTTATTTTGTTTATTGTTTTTTCTCAATTTCAATTATTTCTGCCCTCATTTAAAAAAAATTTAATTTATTGAAGTATATCTCTCATACATGAACCATACATAAACAATAAGTATATAGCAATAGTTGTGAACTTACAAAACAAACATATATAACATCATACAGGGCTCTCTTACCTCACTCTACCACCAATACCTTACATTGCTGTCAAACATTTTTAACTAATGATTAAAGAGCATCCTCAAAGTATTACCACTAACCAAAATATTTTCCCCCACCCCACCATCATTATTTTTATATCATTTAGACATGCACGTACATAAACAGTAAGTGTATAGTGCAAGCCAAGCTGTGAACTTACAAAGCAAACATGCATAACATCATACAGGGCTCCCATACATCAATCCTCCACCAACACCTTGCATTGTCTTGAGACATTTGTTACAAATTATGAAAGAATATTGTCAAAATCTTACTAATTATAGTCCTTATCGTACACTTGGTGTATTTCCCCCCAATCCACCCTATTATTTTTAAAATATATTTTTATGACAAAAGTTGTAAACTTACAAAACAGTCATGCACATGTGCAGAATTCCCAAACAACACCCCTCTATCAACACACCACACTGTGGTGGAACATTTGTTACAGAGCATGAGATAATATCATCAGATTATTACCAAGTCCATAGCTTACATTTGGCACACATTTTCCATACTCTCCCATTATCAACACAGTACATCTTTGGCATAGATGCACGCATATTACATTATTACTGTTAACCACAGTCCATAGGTCACTCCAATTGTATTCTTCCCATACTTCTCCACATTCTCACCACCCTGCAATACTTATGTACATCTGCTCTAGCTCACCAAGGACACAATTGCTTCTGTACCATCAAACACAATTCTCATCCATCTCTGGGTTTACTGTGCTATTCAGTCCCTAGATTATTCTCTAGCTTTCTGTCAGTTGGCATTTACATCCCTAGACTACCATTTTCAGCCACATCCCCATTTATAACCAGCTGTTAATCACTATGTGTTACCATCAACTCGGTACATTTCCACACTTTTACAATAAAGCTAATTAAAACTTCTACATACATTAAATATCAGTAGTCCATCTCAGTCCTCCTCTTATCTCCTTTAGGAATCTACCACCTACCACCAGGTCTTGAAGATATTTTCCTACATTTTCTTCTAGAAGCTTTATAGTTCTTTTATATTTATTTATTTATTTATTATTTTTTTTATTTATTTATTTTTTTTTTTTAAGATTTTATTTATTTATTCATTTATCCCCCCCTTGCTGCTTGTGCTCGCTGGGTCAGCTAACCACGCCGTGCGGGCGGGCTTGCCCTCACCAGGAGGCCCCGGGAACCGAACCCCGGACCTCCCATATGGTAAACGGGAGCCCTACTGATTGAGCCACAGCCGCTTCCCAGTTCTTTTATATTTAGGTTTTTGATTTATTTTGAGTTAATTTTTTAATAAGGTGTGAAATAGGGGTCCTCTTTCCTTCTTTTGCTACGGATATCCAGTTTTCTCAACACCATTTGTTGAATGGACTGTTCTGCCCAAGCTGGGTAGGTTTGACAGGCTAGTCAAAAATCACTTGAGGGTATATTTCCGAACCATTTCGGTTCCATTGGTCTATGTGTCTGTCTTTATGCCAGTACCATGCTGTTTTCACCACTGTAGTTAGGTGAATACAACTTAAAGTCCGGAAAGGAGAGTCCTCCAACTTTGCTTTTCCTTTTTAATATGTTTCTGGCTACTCAGGACCCCTTACCTTCCAAATAAAATTGATAATCATGTTTTCCATTTATTTAAAAAATGCTAGTGGAATTTTTATCAGGATTGGATTGAATCTGTATATCAATTTGAGTAGACTTGACATCTTAATGATATTTAGTCTTCCAATCTGTGAGCATGGAATGTTCTTCCAGTTATTTAGGTATTTTTTATTTATTTCTTTTAACAATGAGTTGTAGTTTTCTGAATACAAGTGCTTTACATTGTTGGTTAAGTTTATTCCTGAAAATTTGGGTTTTATCTGTCATATTTTATTTTCACCACTCTTTTGACACTTTTAGTTACTTTTATTGTTATAATCTTCATTTCTAGACTCTCTTCCAGGCCTCTCTCTCCTGTCTTTTCTTTTCAGGCTGTAGCACACCCTTTAGTATTTCCTGCAAAGCAGGTCTCTTGGTTACACACTCTTTCAGTTTCTGTTTATCTGTGAATATCCTAAACTTGCCCCCATTTTTGAAAGTCAGTCTTGCTGGATATAAGATTCTTGGCTAGAAGTTTTTCTCTTGCAGTATCTTAAATATATCATACCACCGTCATCTTTCCTCCATGGTTTCTGGAGAGAAATCAGCACTTAATCTTATTGGGTATCTCTTATATGTTATGCATTGCTTTTCTCTTGCTGCTCTTAGAATTTTCTCTTTGTCTTTGGCGTTTGACATTCTGATTAGTATGTGTCTCGGAGTTGGTCTATTCGGATTTTTTCGGATTGGAGTATGTCATGCTTCTTGGACATGGATTTCTATGTCCTTCAATAGGATTGGGAAGTTTTCTACCATTATTTCTTCAAATATTCCTTCTGCCCCTTTTCCCTTCTCTTCTCCTTCTGGGACACCCATGACACGTATGTTTGCACGTCTCTTGCTGTCATTTAGTTCCCTGAGACCATGTTCAAGTTTTTCCAATCTTTTCTTCATCTGTTCTTTTGTATGTTCACTTTCAGAGGCCATTTCTTCAAGCTCACCAATCCTTCTGCCTCCTCAAATCTGCTATTATATGATTCCAGTGCATTTTTAATTTCATTTATTGTACCTTTCATTCCCATAAGATGTGCTGTTTTTCTGTGTATGCTTTCAAATTCTTCTTTGTGTTCATCCAATGTCATCTTAATATCCTTAATCTCTTTAGCCATCTCATTGAATTTATTAAGGAGA
The DNA here is from genome assembly GCA_026826555.1 of Tolypeutes matacus. Lineage (NCBI taxonomy): Eukaryota > Metazoa > Chordata > Mammalia > Cingulata > Chlamyphoridae > Tolypeutes > Tolypeutes matacus. Next base: position 2,112,727 of record JAKSZT010037307.1, read on the forward strand.
TTTATTTGAACATCTATGATTAGTTGTTTCAACTCCTTTATGTCATCTGGAGGATTATCTTGTTCCTTTAACTTTGCTATATCTTCCTGTTTCATGGTGTGGATTGTAATTTTTGGTTGGTGTCTTGGCATCTGGCTTACTAGAGTATTTATTCTGGATGCAGTTTTTCTCTTTAATTTAGGGCTTCCTGCCCTTTCTCCCTTACTGGTTGTGTAGTAGGAGCCAAGGATGTAGTTGGTGCTATAAGCTGTGGAGGCTTAAGCTGTCTTCATTGGCCCAAGGACCAGTGAAGCTTCTCCCAACTTTCTCCTTTGCCAGGGGTAGGGATAGAGCCACAGCTGTGTGGAATTATCCAACTCATGCAGGCCTAGACTGTAGTTGCCCAGAGAAACTGATGAAGCTTCCTGCCCCTTTCTCCCCTCCCTGGGCTGGGGATGGAGCTGCAGGTGTGGGCAGCAATCTATGCAGTGCAGGTCCAAGATGACTGCAGTTGCCCCGGTAGACTTACGATTATTCAGTCTGTGTCAGCTAAATGTACCTGCAGTTACCTGGATAGGCTGGTGCAGGGCCTGCCAGCTTCCTCCCTGCTGGAGGTGGGGCTGAAGCCTAGGCTAGGGCTGCAGGCCAATCTGGGTGAAATAAACCCATCTCTATAGTCACTGTGATTTTCAGTCAGCCTGGCTTCCCCTCATACTTGGGGTGGAGTCAAAATAGCAGCTACCAGCCTCCTTCTGACTGGGACAGGTTCAAACTTTAGCTGTTCTTAGGGTTATACTTTAGCCAGCTGAATTTACTAATCAGTAGCTGAGATGGGTCGCCAATTGTCTCTTCCTCCTGCTTTTGGGAAGTGGAGCTTCCAATTCCAGCCACAGAACAGCTCCCGAGGTGGTTTGTGCCTCTGGTGGAGGATGGGCACCGGCCTCCCTGGCGTGCAGTGCTCTACTTACGAATCTTCTCTGCAGGTGGGCAGTCGTCTTCCCTTCCTTCAAGGATGTTGCAGATGCACTTCTGGTCTCCTGGAGCCCCCAAACAAGTGCTTTAGATAGCTCTGGGTGATTACTCACTGCCCTGTAGCAAGAGCTGATTCTAGGAGCTCCTTACTCTGCCACCATCTTGTTGGTTGTCCCTGCCCTAATTTTTATTCTTTTGCTTGCTTTGGGAATGGTTTGCTGTTTTTTTTCCCCTAGTTTCTCCAGTTGTTTGGTTAGATCTTTGATTTCAGCTTGCTCCTCCTCTTCTTTTTTTTTTTTTTCTTCCAGTTAGGCCAGTAGTTTATTAAGGAAATGAGAGAAGAGAATAGAAATGGGAGAAAATAACAGATTATGGGTCCCAGATATACTTGCGAGCCAGTCCAAGCAGAAAGAGAGAGCGCACGCAAGCGGGAGCTTGTGCCATTGCTTTTTAAATAATTAATTACTCCTCTTGTTAATGTTCAGGGGAGGAGTCCCAGCTGTTTGCTGTTTTGATTGGTTACTCCACCCATCAGTTCCCTGGGGCAGGGCCCAATGACAAGTCCCCTTGAGAATATCTGGGGTTTTTCCTGATCCTGGATGAAATCTCATTCCAAATGGAGGATTCTCATGAGGTTCTTTGAGTAGCCTTTTGGTGGTGGGGTCTTTCCCTCAGGTGGGTTCCAGGTGGGTTCAGTGGCCATGTGTTTCACAGCCATGTTTTTCTGCTAGGTCCCAGATTCATCTTCTTATTCCCTAAACTAGCCTGCTTCAACTCCCCCCTCAGAGGGTTTACACCCTTATTCTTAAGGGGGTGCTGAAGGATGATGGTCATTCTTCTGTAATTACTTTCTGCTGGTTAGGGGCAGTAGACCCTACCTGACAAGGTATAAAACCCTCTTGCTACTCTCACAGTTGGGGGAAGACGAATCTGGCACCGTGGTGAAGCTGGATGAAATCCCCATATGATTAAGGTGTTGATTCAGTCCTCGCACAGTCCTCACTTCTCCTGGCTGACTCACCAGTAAATATGTAACTGGATTCCTCTAGGTTCTTGGCTATGTTACATAAAATAATTTAAGAAAATTCCAGTTCAGTTAGAACAGTAGTTTATAAAGGAACTGAGAGAGAAGAGAAGAGGAGAAATGGGAGAAAATAACAGATTATGGGCCCCAGATATACTTGCGGGCCGGTCCAGGCAGAAAGAAAGAGAGAAAGAGAACGAGTGAGAGCTCTTTCTTCTTTTTTGATATAGGCATTTAAGGCTATAAATTTCCCTCAGCACTGCCTTCACTGTATCCCATAAGTTTTGATAAGTTGTGTTTTCATTTTCATTCTTTTCTATATATTTACTAATTTCACTTATAATTTCTTCTTTGACCCACTGATTATTTAGGAGTGTGTTGTTCATACTTCACATATTTGCAATTTTACCTCTTTCCCATCTATTTTTTTTTTTTTTTTTTTTTTTTACCGGGAGGTCCCGGGGATCGAACCCGGGTCCCTCCATATGGGAGACGGACGCCCAACCAGTTGAGCCACATCCGACCCCTCCCATCTATTTTTGATTTCCATTTTTTCTTTCTTTTTTTTTTTTTGAGGTATTGGGCCCGGGATTGAACATGGGACCTCATGTGGGAAGCCGGCACTCAACCACTGAGCTACACTGGCTCCCCCAATTTGATTTTTTTGTTTGCTTTCTTGTTTTTAGGAAGTACCAGGGATTGAACCTGGGAAGCAGGTGCTCAACCACTTGAGCTACATCTGCTCCCCTCCAGTTTCATTCCATTATGATCTGAGAAGGTGCTCTGTATAATTTCAGTATTTTTATATTTATTGAGGCCTTCCTTGTGAGCTAACATGTGGTCTATCTTGGAGAAAGATCCATGCGCACTTGAGAAGAATGTATAACCCGCTGAGTTTGGGTGCAACGTTCTATATATGTCCATTAGGTCTACCTCGTTTATCATATTCAAATTTTCTGTTTCCTTGTTGATCTTCGGTCTGGTTGTTAAATCTAATGATGTGAGTGGTATGTTGAAGTCTCCAACTATTATTGTAGAGATGTCTGTTTCTTCCTTCAGTTTTACCAGAGTTTGCCTCATGTATTTTTGGGCACCCTGGTTAGATGCATAGGTATTTATGACTGTTATATCTTCCTGGTGGGTTGTCCCTTTTATTAATTATAATGGCCTTCTGTATCTCATAAATTTTTTGCATTTAAAGTCTGTTTTGTCTGATACAAATATAGCTACCCCTGCTTTCTGTTTGGTGACTGTTTGTGTGGAGTATCTTTTTCCAATCTTTCATTTTGAACTGGTTTATATCCCTGGGTCTAAGGTGAATCTCTTGTAGGCAGCACATGGATGGCTCATGTTTTTTTAATCCATTCTGTCAGCCTGTATCTTTTGAATGGGTAGTTTAATCCATTCATATTCAATGATATTACTGTAAAGGCATGATTTATTTCCACCATTTTATTCTTTGGCTTTCATATGTCATATGTTATTTTCATCTGTCTTTTACTGTCTTGGTCATCCATTCTGCTAGTCTTGCCTTCTACACTCTCCTCCAAGCCTCTCTCTCCTGTCTTTTTCTTTCAGGCTCTAAGGCTTCCTTTAATACTTCCTGCAAACGTGGACTCTTTTTTACAAACTCTCTTAATTTGTTTGTGAATATTTTAAACTCACTTTCATATTTGAAGGCCAGTTTTGCTGGATAAAGGATTCTTCGCTGGCAGTTTTTCTTTCAGTAACCTAATTGTATCATATCATTGTCTTCTCATCTCCATGCTTTCTGATGAGAAATCAGCACTAAGTCTTACTAGGTATCCCTTGTATTTGATGGTTTATTTCTCCCTTACTGCTCTCAGAATTTTCTCTTTATCTTTGAGGTTTGACATTTGAGTAGTATGTGTCTTGGAGTTAGGTTTATTTGCATTTATTCTGATTGGGGTACACACTGTGCTTCTTGGACATGTAAGTTCATTTCTTTCATGAGAGTTGGGAAATTTTCAGCCATTATTTCCTCAAATACTCTTTCCGTCCCTTTTCCCTACTCTTTTCCTTCTGGAACTCCCATGACACGTATCTTGTTGCATTTTATGTTATCACTCAATTCCCTGAGACCCTGCTTAATTTTTTTCCATTCTTTTCTCTCTCTATTCTTCTCTCTCTTCAATTTCAGCTGTTCTGTCTTTGGTATCATTTATTCTTTCTTGTATCAGTTCAATCTGCTGTTGTGTGCCTCTAATGTGTTTTTGATCTCACCTAGTGTGTCTGTCTTTGCTGTGAGCTCTGTTACTTTTCTCTTCAGGTTTTCAGATTCTTCTTTGTGCTCACTCAGTGTCTTTTTGATGTCCTATATCTCTTTAGCCATATTGTCTTTTAACTCGTTAATTTGATTTTGGAAATTTGTGTGAATCTCATTGATTAGTTGTCACAAATCCTGTGTCTTGTCTGGGGCTTTAATATATTCCTTTTCTTGGGCCATTTCTTCCATTTTCTTCATTTGGCTTATAATTTTTTGCTGATATCTAGGCATCTGATTAGGATGGTGAATTTACTCATGCTCAGTTTCTCTCTCTCAGGAATTTAGTGGCGGAAGGCTACGTGTTATTGCTGTTCTTTGATTCTTGTTTCAACCTGTTCTGGGTCTTTAGTTTTGTCCCTGTTAGTGGCTCAGATCTGTGCCCTGGACCCAGTTATTGGTTGCTGACCCACTTCCGGGGGCTTTGGGAATGGAGGCTGTAGAGACCAGAAATAGTCTTGTCTCATTTACTTTTAATTTCCTCACGTGCACTTCCTTGGTCCACCCACAGATGGCACTCTTTGACAGCCCTCTCAGTTCAAAGCCTAGTCAGAGTGTGTTCACTGCAATGTGGACTGGATCAATGTGATAGAGGATCCTGCCTGGAGGTTAAGAGCCTCGTAATGCAAACTTTCTCAGAGGTAGTTCTCCAGTCTTTACTGGCAGCCTCCTTCCTTTTCCCAGGTAGGAAATAATTCCACTCACCTCTGCCTCCTCAACAACCAGTCCTGGTCAGTAGAGAGGGAGATTTGAGAGGGTGGGATCTCTTTAGTCCTTTGTAGCCTCCCAAGGCAAACAGTGGTTCAGTCCCATCTGGCCTTGAGGGGCTCAGTGGGACATAGCAGGGAAAATTTATGTGCCAAAAGCTTAGCTAGCCTTGGGCTGTGTCCTTCTGCGGCTCCCTTTGTAGCTGCTGGCCTCAAGGCCTGAGAATTCAAAAGTGTCCATAGGTAGGGTGAGGATGAGCAATTGCAGCTGTAGCTTTTAACTCAGTTTTGTCATCTTGATTCTTTTCCTTTGCTCTCTTTCTTTTGGGTGGTGTCCAGCCTTCCCCTGATGTCCTAAACCCTGAGGATTTTTTTTCCAGGCAGCTTCTGCTTCTCCTCTAGCTCTTTTTCTGGGAGAGAAGAGAGTACCGGATCTTTCTAGTCTGCCATCTTCCCGGAAGTCTCTAGTCTCCCTTTTAAGGGATTTTTCCCCCATTTAGGATCCAAAGAACTCCATGAGCTAATAGAGTCTATAGTTCTCTTTTTAGTTTTGGCATATTTATAACAGAAGATTTTTCATGGATGTGTTGAGTGTGGAGTGGTAGGCAGCTGAAGCCGCATTCATCAAACATTTTGAACTGTTCACCTAGTCACTTAGAGAAGGCAGTGTGTTTGATTCTGGCTTTTTCCTCATTTTGCAGCCTTAAAATATTATTTCTACAAATTCACTTTTTCTGATTTTTTTTAAAAAATGATAATAGCAAACCTTCCACTCAAATCTATCCTCTACTTAAATGAGTCTTACAAAAGCCAATTAAATTAGGGCTTACAACAGATAAATTAAATGGTATTGATTTTCAACTTGTGATCTACCTTGGTAGGAGAGATTAAAAAAAAAAAAAAAGATAAAAAAATTTAACTATTGTAGCTTATATGCCTCATTTAATTATCAAATCCTACTTCATTGATCAGGAGTGATCCTCTGAATCTGCCAGAGGTATGTTGGGGTACTCAAAGGCTTGTGCCTGAAGAGAATTAGAGGTTTCCAATACAGCTTTAGAAGGCCCAGCAAGACAAAAAGGAAATATCTAACTGTAAACTGATACATTTGACTTAAAAATTAAAAACTTATGTTTATCAAAATATGCCTTTAAAGAAAATAAAGATATTTTACAACACATATAAATGGCAAAGGAATAGATTCCAGAATATATTAAAAACAAAAAACAAGAACAGAAAAAAACCTGAAAAACTCCTGAAAGTCAATAAGAAAAAGACAAATGGTCAATAGAAAAGTGGGCAAAAATAAATAAAATCCATAAAACCAAAAGCTAGTTCTTGGAGATCAATAAAATTGATAAACTTCTAGCTAGAGTGATCAGGAAAATAAGAGGAGACACGGAAGCAGATGTGGCTCAAGTGATTGGGCTCCCGTCTACCATATAAGAGGTGCAGGGTTCGATTCCCCAGGCCTCCTGGTGAAGGCAAGCTGGCCCGCGCAGGAGTGCTGACCCCAGTGGAGACCTGGTGCAGCAAGCTGACACAACAAAAAGAGACACAGAGGAGAGACAATAAGAGACGCAGCAGACCAGGGAGCTGAAATGGCACAAGAGATTGAGCGCCTCTCTCCCACTCCAGAAGGTCCCAGGATCGGTTCCCGGTGCTGCCTAAAGAGAAGACAAGCAGACACAGAAGAACACACAGCAAATGGACACAGAGCAGACAGCACAAAAACAACGGGGCGTGGGGGTGGGGATAAATAAATCTTTAAAGAAAACAAACAAAAAAACAAAACCCAAACTACCAATATTGGGAATAATAGAGGTATCATCACTACAGATTTTACTGATCTTAAAAGGATGAAAGTATTATGAACAACTTTATGTCAGTAAATTCTACATACATAGATGAAATAGGCAAATTTCTTGAAAGACACAAACTTACCAAAGCTCACTCAAGTAGAAATGGACAACCCAAATAGCTCTATCTTTTAAACAAATTGAAATTGGAATTTAAAACCTTCCCAAAATGAAAATTCTGGGCCCAGAAGGCTTCCCTGGTGAATTCTACCAAATATTTAAGGAAGCAATACTATCAGTTCTACACAAACTCTTTCAAAAAATTGAAGAGAAGGGAATACTCCACAACTCATTCTATGATGCCAACATTACTGTGATATCAAAAGGAAACTAAGGGAAACGGATGTAGCTCAAGGATTGGATTCCTGTCTACCATATAGGAGGTCCAGGGTTCGCTTCCTGGGCAAGCTGGATTGAGTGGAGTGCTGGCCTGCACAGGAGTGCTGGCCCGAGCAGAGAGCTGGCATAGCAAGATGATGCAACAAAAAGAGACACAGAGGAGAGACAATAAGAGATGCAGCAGACCAGGAGTTGAAGTGGTGCAAGAGATGGAGTGCCTCTCTCCCACTCCAGAAGGTCCCAGGATCAGTTCCTGGTGCTGCCTAAAGAGTAGACAAGCAGACACAGAACACAGGGAGCAGACATCGAGCACAAAAACAATGGGGGTTGGGGTGGGGGGGTGATAAATAAATCTTTAAAAAAAAAAAACCAAAAAGAAAAGCAAACTAAGATATTACAAGAACAAACAATTCTCCCCATGAACCTAGATATAAAAAATTTGAACAAATTTTCACAAATTGGGAAGCGGCAGTGGCTCAATCAGTAGGGCTCCCGTTTACCATATGGGAGGCCCCGGGTTCGGTTCCCGGGGCCTCCTGGTGAAGGCAAGCCCCGCCCACACGGCGTGGTTAGCTGACCCAGCGAGCACAAGCAGCAAGCGGGGGATAGATGAATAAATAATAATAAAAAAAATCTTTAAAAAAAAAAAAATTTTTTTTTTTTCACAAATTGAATCCAACCACTTATTAATCAAGTAGGGTTCATCAGAAAAATGCCGGATTAGTTTAACATTCAATGTGCTTCACCATATTAACAGACAAAAAAAAAAAAAATTCATAGGATCATCTTAATAGACCCAGAGAAACCATTTATTTATTTATTTTCTACTTTATTTTGTACATTTAATAATTGAAAATATAAACAAAAACTAAAAAGTAAACACAGATGAATAAATATATACATTTCTCAATTAAATGTAATGAATACATATAAATTTTTTTTAAAAGTCAAACTATGTTACACAATATATTTGGTTCATAGTAACACATTCATACAGTATTTGTCCTTTTTTTTTTTTTTTTTTAAGATTTTATTTATTTATTCATTTATCCCCCCCTTGCTGCTTGTGCTCGCTGGGTCAGCTTACCACGCCGTGCGGGCGGGCTTGCCTTCACCAGGAGGCCCCGGGAACCTAACCCGGGGCCTCCCATATGGTAAACGGGAGCCCTACTGATTGAGCCACAGCCGCTTCCCAGTATTTGTCCTTTTGTGTCTGGCTTGCTTCACTCAACATAATATCCTCCAGGTTCATCCATGTTGCCATATGCTTTACGACTTCATTTCTTCTTAAAGCCGCATAATATTCCATCGTGTGAATAGACCACAGTTTGTTTATCCATTCATCTGTTGATGGACACCTGGGTTGTTTCCAACTTTTGGCAATGGTGAATAATGTGGCTATGAACATCGGTGTGCAGAGGTCTGTTCGTGTCACTGCTCTCAGTTCTTCTGGGTATATACCCAGTAGTGGTATTGCAGGGTCACGTGGCAAGTCTATATTCAGCTTCTTTAGGAACTGCCAAACAGTCCTCCATAGTGGTTGTACCATTCTGCACTCCCACTAACAGTGAAGAAGTGTTCCTATCTCTCCACATCCTCTCCAACACTTGTAGTTCTCTGTCTTTTTAATAGCGGCCATTCTGATAGGTGTGAAATGATATCTCATTGTAGTTTTGATTTGCATTTCCCTAATCATGAGTGATGTTGAGCATTTCTTCATGTGTATTTTTGCCATTTGTATTTCTTCTTCAGAGAAATGTCTATTCAAGTCTTTCGCCCATTTTTTAATGGGGTCATTTGTCTTTTTATTGTTGAGTTGTAACATCTCTTTATATATCCTGGATATTAAACCCTTATCAGATATGTGATTTCCAAATATTTTTTCCCATTGAGTTGGCTGCCTTTTCACCCTTCCGACAAAGTCCTGTGAGGTGCAAAAGTGTTTAATTTTGAGGAGGTCCCATTTATCTACTTTTTCTTTTGTTGCACGTGCTTTGGGTGTAAGGTCCAAGAAACCACCACCTACTACAAGGTGTTGAAGATGTTTCCCTACATTTTCTTCTAGTAGTTTTATGGTCCTGGCTTTTATATTTAGATCTTTGATCCATTTTGAGTTGATTCTTGTATAGGGGGTGAGATAGGGGTCCTCTTTCATTCTTTTGGTTATAGATATCCAGTTCTCCCAACACCATTTGTTGAAGAGACTGTTCTCTCCCATTAGCGTGGGCTTGGTAGGTTTGTCAAAAACCAGTTGACTGTATAGGTGAGGGTATATTTCTGGGTTCTCAATTCTATTCCACTGATCGACGTGTCTATCTTTATGCCAGTACCATGCTGTTTTGACCACTGTAGTTTTGTGATATGTTTCAAGGTCAGGCAGTGAAATTCCTCCCACATTGCTCTTCTTTTTTAGAATGCTTTTGGCTATTGGGGTGCATTTACCCTTCCAGATGAATTTGGTAATTGCCTTCTCTTAATTCTGTAAAGTAAGCTGTTGGGATTTTGATTGGTATTGCATTGACTCTATAAATCAGTTTGGGCAAGATTGACATCTTCACGATATTTATTCTTCCAATCCATGAACACGGAATGTCTTTCCATTTGTTTAGGTCTTTTAAAATTTCTTTTAGCAGTGTTTTGTAGTTTTCTGCATATAGGTCCTGTACTTCCTTGGTTAAATTCACTCCTAGGTATTTGAGTCTTTTTGTTGCTATTGAAAATGGAATTTTCCTCCTGATTTCCTCCTCAATTTGTTCAGTACTAGTGTACAAAAACATTACTGATTTTTGCGTGTTGATCTTGTATCCTGCCACTTTGCTGAACTCATTTCAAGTAGCTTTGTTGTGGATACTTCAGGATTTTCTAAATACAGGATCATGTCATCTGCAAACAGTGTGAGTTTTACTTCCTCTTTTCCTATTTGGACGCCTTTAATTTTTTTGTCTTGTCTAATTGCCCTAGCTAGAACTTCTAGTACAATGTTGAATAACGATGGTGACAGTGGGCATTCTTGTCTTGTTCCTGATCTTAGAGGGAAAGCTTTTAACCTTTCCCCATTGAGTATGATGTTGGCTGTGGGTTTTTTATATATATGTCTTTTTTATCGTATTGAGGAATTTTCCTTTTATTCCTATCTTTTGAAGTATTTTTATCAAAAAAGGATGTTGGAATTTGTGGAATGCCTTTTCTGCATCTATTGAGATGATCATGTGGTTTTTTTCATTCAATTTGTTAATGTGGTGTATTACATTGATTGATTTTCTTATGTTGAACCAGCCTTGCATACCAGGAACAAATCCCACTTGGTCGTGATATATGTCTTTTGATATGCTGTTGGATTCTATTTGTAAGTATTTTGTTGAGAATTTTTACATCTATGTTCATGAGAGAGATTGGTCTGTAATTTTCTTTTCTTGTGGAATCTTTATCAGGCTTTGGTATTAGGGTGATGTTGGCTTTATAAAATGTGTTGGGTAATTTTCCCTCCTCTTCAGTTTTTTGGAAGAGTTTAGACAGGATTGGTGTTAATTCTTTTTTTTTTTTTTTTTTTTTTTAATTAATTTATTTACTTTATCCATTCCAACCCCCCATCTTCCCCATTTGCTGTTTTGTGTCCATTCGCTGGGCAACTCTCTGTGTCTGCCTTCTGCCATCTCTTCTCATCCTCCTTCTCCAGCCTTCACCAGGATTCAATCCTGGAGACTTCCGATGCAGGAGACAGGTATCCTGCCACCTGCGCCACCCCGGCTCCTGGCTTCCGGAGCCTTCAGAGCATCTCGTCTCATCTCTCCCCTGCGTCTCTCTCTTGTTGCGTCATCATCCCTCTGCATGGCTCCTGGGGCCGGCGGCCCACCACACACAGAGCCTGGCAGCCCATGCGCCTTCTCTCTCTCTCTTTTTTATTTTACCAGGAGGTCCCGGGGATTGAACCCAGGTTCTTCCATGTGGCAGATGGACGCCCAACCATCTAAGCCACATCCGCCCCCGGTGTTAATTCTTTTTGAAATGCTTGGTAGAACTCACCTGTGAAGCCATCTGGTCCTGGACTTTTCTTTGCTGGGAGATTTTTGATGATGGATTCAATCTCCTTAATTGTGATTGATTTGTTAAGTTCTTGTATTTCTTGTTGTGTCAGTGTAGGTTGGTTGTACGTTTGTAGAAATTTGTCCATTTCATCTAGGTTGTTTAGTTTGTTGGCATATAGTTTCTCATAATATCCTCTTATGATTCTTTTTATTTCTGTGAGGTCATTTGTAATTTCCCCCCTTTCATTTCTGATTGTATTTATTTGCATCTTCTCTTTTTTTCTTTGTTAGTCTAGCGAGGGGTTTGTCAATTTAATGATCTTCTCAAAGAACCAGCTTTTGGTTTTGTTGATTTTCTCTATTATTTTTCTGTTCTCATTTTCATTTATTCCAGAGAAACCATTTAAATTCCAGCATCCATTCTTTTTTTTTTAAAAAAAAGATTGATTTATTTACTTTTATCCATTTTTACCCCCTTCCCCCCGCCGTTTTTGCTGTTTTTGTGTCCATTCGCTGGGCAATTCTCTGTGTCTGTTTCCTGCCCTTTCTTCTCATCCCTCTCCTCCTGTCTTCACTGGAATTCGATCCTGGGAACCTCCCATGTGGGGGAGAGGCATCCTACCACCTGCGCCACCTTAGTTCCTAGTTTTTTGGTGTGTCTCTTCTTGGCTTTCCCTTGTGTCACTCTCCTGTTATGTCATCATCTTGCTGCGTGGCTCATGGGGGCCTGGTGGCCTGTGCGCCTTCTATATTTTTCTTTATTTTTACCGGGAGGTCCTGGGGATCAAACCCAGGTCCCTCCATACAGGAGACGAACATCCAACCATTTGAGCCACATCCCCCCCCCACCCGGCATCTATTCTTGATAAACACACCACGCGCACACGCGCACACACGGAATAGAAGGAAACTTCCTCAGCCTGATAAAGGGCATCTAAAAAACCTACAGCTAGCATCATACTTAATGGTTAAGTTATCTCTTTACCCCTAAGATCAGGAACTAGGCAAGATGTCCAGTGCTTACCACTTCTAGTCAACATTGTACGGGAGGGTCTTACCAGTGCATTTAGGCATCCAGAAATAAAAAGCATACAGATTGGAAAGGAAGAAATAAAATTGACTATTTGCATACAACATAGAATTCTGTCTTCTGCCAAATAATCAAATGTTGGACCAGAATAAAGTCATGTAAAAGACTCAGAAAATTGATCTTTCAAATACCCTTTCTGAGGAAGTTACTTGAGGATACATTCCAGCCAAACAAGGAGGAAACTAAGAAGGGAAAAATCAGAGGCCCCTTGGAGGAAACGGCTCTCATTCGGGGTCAGTTATGGCAGCATGGGGGCTGTGTGGCAGGCTTAGAGGCCATTAGTCTAGATCAGAGCATGGGGACAAAGGGGATTGTAGATCCAAGGACATTCGAGGCTTGATTAAATTTAGTTAGAGCTGTGGTAAAGCTAGAAAAAGGCAGAGGCCAAGGTAGAAACTGCAAAAGAGGCAGCCGCGTGTGTAATAGCTAGAGCGCACCTGTGAAGAGCCAGCTAGGTGAGGCCTGAGTTTAAGCAACATAATGAAAATATAAGAAGAATGAATCCATTTACCTTAATATTAGAAGGAATTTTCTTTGACAAGGGCCCAGAGATTGAGGGCAGTGCCCACCCAGAGAAGGAAATGGGCCAAAAGGAAGTATACTCTTGGTCTGGCATATCAACATTCATAAATGCTTCTCAGTAATTTTCAGATTCTAGAGCCAATTATGTTCACTGAGGATATAAAAGTAAAATGTAAATGACAAAATGAGGGATGTGGAGGGTGGTAGGCAAAGGACCGCCTGGATGCCCTTTTTTTTTTCTTTCTTTTTTTTTTTTAAATTTGCTGTGCCTTGAGCCAGGTTTCTGGGTATTGTTTGTTTTTAACTCCTTTGGTAATAACCCAGAAGAAACTGAACAAGCTTTTTAATAAAAATGGACATGAGGCTTTTCCATGAGTCCAGTGTAGAAAACAGAAAGGTGTTTTAGCTTCGAGCTTCCAGTGGTTTGGTGGGGCAGCAGCTCTATGTGGTGAAGCTAGTACAGGCTGATGCTTACTGGGGCACAACATGTATTTTGGGGTCTGGCTTGGAGTGAAAAGTGTTGATGTCTCGCTAGGTGACAGTGTCAGGCAGAAGGAAACCAGATCTAGAGGACACAACAGGAAATGGCAGCATCATAAAACAGTTAAATGAGTAGAGGGTTAAATTATATCAGGTGTGGATGTCACCTAGAGAACCCAATTCTTTCTAATGGTAGAGAAGTCAAGAATTGAAAGTGAGAGGGCTAAATTAAAAGGTAGAAAATATAGATTTACCCAGGATCACAGGTAAGGAGCAGATTCAGAATGGGTCATCTGTCTTCTGGGAGGTGACATCCACATGTCCTTTTTGCCACATTGGTCTGCCCTTGGTTCAGGGCAGTGATGTCCATCAGCCCTGGGAAAATGAGTGCCATGACCTGTGTCCCACCCAGCTTGTGTCCATTTGTTGACTGGCTACGTTTTTCCCAACAGGTGTGGTATCTGTCTGTTTTGAGGGGGACAGTGACGGTTACATCAACCTGGTGGCCTACCCTTATGTGGAAAGTGAGACTGTGGAGCAGGATGACACACCTGAGCGGGAGCAACCTCGGCGCAAACATTCCCGCCGGAGCCTGCACCGATCGGGCAGCAGCAGTGACCACAAGGAGGAGAAAGCCAGCCTGCCCCTGGAGACCTCTGAGAGGTAAGGGGGTGGCAAGCAGTGCTGCAGGGGCCTGTCCAGTCCTGTCAGCACAAGTACTCAGGACATCTCTAGGGTTTTTGTTTTGTTTTGTTTTGTTTTGTTTTGTTTTACCAGGAGGTCCCAGGGATCGAACCTGGGTCCCTCCATATGGGACACGGACCCCAACTGGTTGAGCCACATCCGACCCCTCTAGGGTTTTGATGTACTGTGGGGAAGCTGGACTCCTGGCTGGGAAAGGACCAGTGGTGTTCTTGGGCCAATACAGGTGTGGCCTCCTCCACCATTTGTCACATTATCCCAGCGACGCTTCATTTAGAGTATGGCTCTAGCTTGTCGAGAGACAGTGAAGCTCTCTCAGTCCTTTGGAAGCAGGGAAGCACTGCGCTGGTGGCAGCAGAGTCTCTGACTTTGTCTCACACCCACAAGACGGAAGTTCAAAATGCATCGGTCCACAGTGAGACTCCAGTTGTTTGTTGACTTGCAGGATGTCAGCACTGAAGCTCCACGAGAGGCCAGGAGAGAAAGGGGCCATGGTTGCTAATGAATACAGAGTTCTTTTTTAGGGTGATAAAAATGTTTTTAAATTAGATAATGGTGGGAGCGGATGTGGCTCAAGCAGTTGGGAGCCTGCCTCCCTTATGGGAGGTCCCAGGTTTGGTTCATGGTGCCTCCTAAAGAAGATGAGTAGACACAATGAGCTGATGCAATGAGCAGACACAACGAGCAGGGGGCAGATGTGACCCAAGCAGTTGGGTACCAGCTTCCCATATGAGAAGTCCCGGGTTCGGTTCCCAGTACCTCCTAAAGAAGACGAGTGGAGACAACAATGAGCAGAGATAGTGAGCAGACAATGAGCAGACAGACAAGGGAGCCATCTGGGGGCGGGGGGGGGGCATAAATTAGATACTGGTGATATACAATCTTGTGACTATCTAAAAATGATTATATTTTTAAAAATATGTGAACTAAAAATGTGAACTTCCTAAAACAAACTGAAATCAAAATTGTGCAGTTAAACTTATTTGTTGAAAAATAAGTTTCAATGAGTAGGATACTCCATGGCTGGATTTAGAAGTTGAAATTGATAAACTTTTCTGATGTGGCAGCACATAATTCATCTCTGATACCAGATAATTCAGCAGTGCATGCTGCTGCACACCTGGCTCCCAAAGCTCTCTCAAGGCCCAGGGCCTCCCAGCTCTCCCCACGTACTCTGAGGAACCAGGACACGCTCACGTTGAGCAGCACAGAACCCCCCGAGGCTCTGGCTAGGTGTATGATGCACCATCTCCTGTCCTGTCGGGCTCCTCTCTGGCCAGGTCTGTGTCACTGATGCAAGGAGAGGGCTTCCTGTGTACTCAGTAAGCAGGGCCTCCAGATGATAAATATTCTTGTGGAAAAATGGACTCCAGCCTGCAAAAGCACTTATTCTAATGTTCTCCCTCTACTCTCTGAGGTGCATCCTCTTGATAATGGTGACTGTGGGGCCTAATCTTGGGCATTTAGGTGACAAGGAATATTCCCCAAGTCTACCAGGCCACAGTTGGCAGTTAGTGCCACCCTCTCAACAGCTCTTTAGAATGGTCTGTCTTTCGTTCTCCAAAGGTACAGAAGTTGCTTCCTAAATCTAGTGAAAAGCTGGTGAACATAGAATAACATCAAGGTCTACCTGTATCCAGGTTCAAGGTCTTGCCTCCGAAAATGACAGCTTTACCTGCAGTGACCAGACTTCTGTCAGTCCTGCTTGCAGAGTTTCTCAGTTGCCTCAGGAGCTTGTTTCTTCACCAGGGCTGCAGAACCAAGAGTGATGCCAAGTGCCACTGGGGTCTATCCAGGCATAGAGAACTTGTTTGCATTTATTTGACAAATAAGTCAATCTTGCTATTTCTTAAAGGGGATCACAAAACAGGTGTCCCCAGATGGCCTCAGTCATGCCCTTGCCAGAAGAAAATGGGGCTTTTGTCATGCTGAGAGGCAGTGGTGGTCTATTTCTGGTCAAAGAGCAACGGGCTTTCTTCCAGCGCCTTTTCACCAGTGTCCCGCAGCCAGCCCGGGCACCCTGCAGGGGAGCATTGCCAGCACCCATTAGCCGTGGTGGTTAGCTCGACTCTGGCTCATTCCATAGTTAGAGGAAAGGGCAGGAGGTCTGGAGAGGAGGGTGGCATTTGACATTGCTGCAGCACTCCAGCTTGGCTCTGAGCCACAGACTTGCCCTGATATTTCCCAGACCCCTGGCTTCACCAGTGCTACGTGGTTTTCTTTGCTTGGCAGTGTCAAAAGCAGCACTGCAAGTTACTTCAAGCAAGGATTTTTATGTCGAGATGAGTGAGAAGAAGTTATGGTAGTGTTCCGATATTTTTAATTTGAGTGACTTACAGTATTTTTTAAAATAACATTTTATTGAAGTATATCATTCACACATGAACATTCATAAAAGTAAGTGTGTAGTAAAAGTTGTGAAGTTACAGAACAAACATGCATATCATCCTACAGGGCTCCCATACATCACTGCACCACTGACACCTTGCATTGTCGTGAAATATTTGTTACAAACCATGAAAGAACATCATCAAAATATTACTATCTCCTATAGCCCAGATCTTACATTTAAGATATTTTCCCCCCAACTCACCCAATTACTAACACCCTGCATTGGTATTATACATTTGTTATGGTTCACGAGAGAAGGTTCTCATATTTGCCCTGTTACCCGCAGTCCGTCTTCCACCACAGGATGCCCTGTGTTACACAGCCCCATGCTTAGCACAGCCCAAAGTGTACACTCAGTGGCTCTCACTGTCATCATAGAGTTGTGCTGTCCTCACCTCAGTCAATCTTAGAATGTTTTCATTACTCCAAAAGAAAAAATCCCATACCCCTTTTATCCCCTATAGTTTCGTGGAATTGATGCATCTTCTTTGCCATTGCTGCAAAAATATTACAATGTTACTGTTAACTATTGTCCATAAGTGACATTTGTTTTGACATACTGTATTTTAAAAATCGCATTCCATCTCTCAAGTGGCTTCATGCTTTCCACGGGTAGGAAGCACCTCTGGGGCCTGCTCAGGGTGCCTCTGTCCTGCTTGTTTTCCTTTGATATTTTCCATCTTCTTCCAGGTGTGATGCCAAGACGTTCATAAGCATAATGTTAGCTTGTGCTTTCTTTGTTTGGTGTGAAAGTGCATCTTCATCACGTGAATTGACACAAAGAATTATTTTTCAAAGTTTTCACAGACACAGGAGGAACACTACTTACACCATTTAACTCATTTTTTGGCTTCCGCCTCCACAGGGTCTGTGGGGTGGCAGGGTAGGCCTGCTCCGTGCCTCCCCTACCTGTGTGATGAGACCCCAGAATGGGAGTGACTGTGTCTGAGCCCCTTAGTAGTGTGTGTCTTCTTCTTCCTTAGTTCCCTGGAAGCCAAGAGTCCAAAGGTGGAAATACATAGCCATTCGGAAGTCCCTTTCCAGATGTTGGACGGCAACAGTGGTCTGAGCTCTGAGAAGATCAGCCACAACCCCTGGAGCCTGCGGTGCCACAAGCAGCAGCTGAGCCGCATGCGCTCTGAGTCCAAGGACCGAAAGCTCTACAGTATCCTTGCTGCGCCTCCTTTGGCCGTGTGTGCTGGGACCACCGCCCCAGGTGGGGATGCCTTCCAGGCCCCTGGCTGAGGCCCTGCTCTGTCCAGGGGCCTGCCTTTTGTTCTCATGTCTCTTCCTCATGGGCACCTCTTTCTCTGGGTCTGACCTTTCCTCTCCTTTCAACATGTCTTTTCTGCCTTTTCAGTCTGGTGAGGCTGATGCTTAAAACTTAGCAGGCTACGGGAAGCGGCTGTGGCTCAATCAGTAGGGCTCCCGTTTACCATATGGGAGGCCCCGGGTTCGAGTCCCGGGGCCTCCTGGTGAAGGCAAGCCCGCCCGCATGGCGTGGTTAGCTGACCTAGCGAGCACAAGCAGCAAGGGAGGGATAAATGAATAAATAAATAAAATCTTTAAAAAAAAAAAAAAAACTTAGCAGGCTAGAATAGTGCGCTCTGGCAGGACTTTCTGTGATGATGGAAGTGCTTTTCAGTACGGGAGCCATTAGCCATAATGAGCAGTTGAAAGAGGGCTGCTGTGACTGAGGAACTGAATTTTAATTAATTTAAACTTAACAAGCCACATGGGGGTTGTTACTGCCACATTGATGAGCACGTCTAGAATCAGTGGGGGGTATGTGCATGTGCCAGTGTGAAGACTTCTCCCCTCCCAAAAGATAATCTGTAGTTAAAAATAGCTGAGTCCTGTTTTATTTGCTAAAAACTGATGTGTTTGATTTTTATTTTTTTTGTCTAAAGAAAACACCATATTTGCACAACTTAAAATTACTTTGACAATGTTGAAGTATTATGGAGTGGGAATTTTGATAATGGTTTAGTGTTTTGAAGCAGTAAATGATAAAAACAAAAAAACATCTAATACTGAGAAACGAAGGGAAAGTGTGCTGAGCACACGTGTGGCTGGGGCTGACAGTGAGGGGTTGTCAGCCTCCTTGACTGTGGCCCAGAGTTCCTCCTGCTTGAGAACGTGGTGCACCACTTCAAGTACCCCTGCGTGCTGGACCTGAAGATGGGCACCCGGCAGCACGGTGATGATGCATCTGCTGAGAAGGCCGCCCGGCAGATGAGGAAGTGCGAGCAAAGCACGTCAGCTACACTGGGCGTCAGGGTCTGTGGCATGCAGGTGAGTTGCCCCTGCGGAGAGCCTAGGGTGCCGCCACTCCTCTGCTTTGGGTCTTGGGCATACTTGCCTGCCAGCCATGCCAAGTGTCCTCTTCCCACATTGGTTCCAGAACTCCCTCATGGTGTTGAGTGGTTCTTAACACATGTAAGCCCTGATCCCACCTGCCCTTACCTTTTGACCTTGCTCTGAGCTCCAGGCACAAGAGAGCCTACTGCCTTGACGTTGAGGCAGCTAGGAGCCTTTCTGTCAGCAAGGTGTTCCTAGTTTGAGTCCAGCTGGGCCCCAGGGCAGCTTGGAGGAGGGCTTCAGAGGTGGTGGCAGGGAACCCATAGGCCTGTCTCGGCTCTCTATTGGCTTTACAGCAGGTAAAACCAGGGTGCCTTGTTCCAATTTCAAAACTCAGGTTGGTCAGAAGTGCTTTCCAAACAGTGCTTGCCCAGTTCACCATGAGGTCATCAGACCTCCGCGGCACTCATCTCGCCTGTCTCCTGGGTTTTCAGGTATACCAGCTGGACACAGGGCATTACCTCTGCAGGAACAAGTACTACGGCCGCGGGCTCTCCATCGAAGGCTTCCGCAACGCCCTCTATCAGTACCTGCACAATGGCCTGGACCTGCGGCGTGACCTCTTTGAGCCCATCCTGAGCAAACTGCGGGGCCTGAAAGCTGTCCTGGAGCGGCAGGCCTCCTACCGCTTCTACTCCAGCTCCCTGCTTGTCATTTACGACGGCAAGGAGTGCCGGGCTGAGCCCTACCTGGACTGCCGGGCCGAGATGCGTCTCAAGCATCTGGACATGGGGCTCCCCGAGGTGGCATCGCCCTGTGGTCCCAGCACCAGCCCCAGCAGCACCAGCCCCGAGGCGGGCCCTTCCTCTCTACCCAAGGTGGATGTCCGCATGATCGACTTTGCACACAGCACATTCAAGGGCTTCCGGGATGATCCCACCGTGCATGATGGGCCGGACCGAGGCTATGTGTTTGGCCTAGAGAATCTCATCAGCATCATGGAGCAGATGCGGGACGAGAACCAGTAGGCCCAGCTCTGGGCCCCTAGAGCCCCTTCCTCTCCACCCGCAGGCAGGGACCATCGCTCTGAACTTGCCGTGAGGACACACAGACTTTGCTTTTAAAGGGTTATATTTCTCTTTGGTGTAAACTAAAAGAAATGTTTTTAGCTGTAGCCTGGAATCCATATATATAAAATGGAGGGCAGCACATACGTCCTCTCAGCCAGGCTCCTTAGCTCTCCGGCTCTGACTGCTGTGTCCAGGCTAACTTAGGAAGGAAGAGGCGCCCCTGGTGGGCTTGGCAGCAGGGATAGGGTGCCCTTGAACATGGGTTTCTCTTGCCTAGGTCTTTGGGTTCTTAGCTGCAAGGCCCTGCTGGTTGTGGAGTGAAGCCCACAGGCCCCCTCCTTGCCCACTGTCCCGTGCCCGAGAAGTAGAGGATATTAGGTGCCCATCTCTTGGGGCTTGCCAGTCTTGTGCTGTGGTTGTCAGCCAGCTATTTAACAGCTGTCCCCAGGGCACCATAGGGCCGAGAACACCCATCTGGATCCCTGCTTCTTGGTTTTGACCTTGGCACGGAGGCCAACTGACGGCAGAGGGCCGATTGGTTCCCCAGGCATCCCTTGGCACTCGAACCTGCTCTTCATCCTGCCCATAGGACCCAGCCAGCCTCTCTCACCAAGATCCCTACCTAGGGAGGTCACTCCCATCTGTTCTCCCAAAGGGGACCCAACTCTTTTTGCTGAGAAAGGTGGTGTTCCAGCAGGGCTCAGGACCCTGTTTGGCCCTGGCTCCGACAGTGTTTGCAGCTCTTGTGCAGTGGGTGGGAATTTTCCTTCTCCAGCTGGGGCAGCGGTGCTGCCTTTGGATGGGCTGCTTCTCCCCAAGGCTCCAGGACTGTGGTCCGCTCAGGGTCTCACCTCACAATTCCCCAGGCCAAGCTCAAGGCAGCAGCTCATTGAGAGGAGCTCCAGGCCCAGGGCCTGGAGGGAGAACTTTCACCTTGTCTGCTCATAGGGATAATGGCTGGGCTGTGGGCACAGTGACCCAGATTCTGCTAATAAGAACTTTGTTTGACCATACCTGGGGTCTGTCAGTATGTCCATTTGTCCATCTGCCAGCCCGTCTCTGGGAGTCCCTCACCTGGGGTATAATCTTGCTTATTAGAAAATACCGCTTTCTTTGTGCTTTCCTCAGTAAAATTCCTTTGTCCCTTTCTGAGGTGAGCTTTTTGCTCTGTACCCTTCCTCAGCAGGTGCTTGCCTTTTTACAGAGAACCAGTAGCAGAATGAACTGTAGGAGCCGTTTCCCTGCTGGCCTAGCACCCCCTTTTTGGGCCTGGTGTGCGGCCCCCAACACTGACCATGGTGCAGTGAAGGCCTAAGCGGTGACACCCCCCAGGATTTTAGTCATTTTTTCCTGACAGCCCTTAATGACACAGAACTGCCGCCACTAACACATGGCCAGGAGGTGACCCTGCACCCACCTGGGCATTGCTGAGGTGTTAGTACTTTCACCTCCAGGCCCAGGGCCACTGTCATTGTCACTTTTGGCACATCCGTTTTAGCATTAAAGGTAAGCCTATGTTTGTGAGAGGCCTTGGTAGCTGACAGAGCCCACCTCTTACCTGGGCTCCTTGGTAGGTCCTGCAGCTCTCAGCCCTCTGACCCTGGGTGCCAATGGTGGGCGGTTTCCGCTTTGGGGCCTGCCTATTTCTGGTCAGTAATGACCATCTTCTCTTCTCTACTATTCTGTGGCTTTGGCCATGGGGGGGACAGTATTCCTTTGTTACTGTAGACAGTAATTTCCAGGGGGTGGGGTGGGGGTGGGAAGTACAATACAGAGTCTGGGGCCATTTTGGGGACCCCCTTGATTGAGCCTCTCCAGCCTGGCAATGTACTGGGGTCCCTGAGTTCTAGATTCTGGGAGCAGATGCTGCCAAGTTCTGCTGCTCCTCAGTGAGGGAGGCTCCGCTCACTTATAGTCAGTGTTTTCCTGGCACTAAAAAGAAGGGCCTGGAATTTGTTGCTGTTCCCCAGGACAGGACCCCTTTTTTCCGCACTTTTGACACTTGGAGAGACAGCCCTGTTATCTGGTGGGTGGTGGGCATACGTGTGCACACACACTCTTCTGCCCTTTCTCCCTTCTCCAGGCCACACGGCCCTGTCCCTGCCAGACCTTCCTTTCCAGCCCCAACTTGGGACCAAGTACAACGCGGGATCAGGGTTGGGACGCTCAGGTTACCCCTCTACAGTGCTTCCCAGGGCCGAATCCACACCCTCCTTGGGGTGAGGGGCGCAGGAACGGTGCTTAAAGGGGAAAAGGACCAGTGTAGCAACGTGCAAGGGACCCCACCCCTCCCACTTGGGGCCTGTGCAGCGGGCGTGGAGATTCCCCTCGAGGGCCAGGGGCCCGGGCTGGATCCTTAACCGCTGCTCACTCGCTCACACCTGGCCACGGCACGTTTCTAGAAGCAGATTGTTTTGAACTTGTAAAGCTGTACAATTTGGTTCTGTTCTTGCCGATTTTTAAAAACGGTTAAATGAAAAATATTGGAGAACCCTGGGAAGGACCTGATTCCTTTGCTTCTCGGGGAACTATAAGGCCTAGTCTTGTCCTCTTTCCTGGAAGCCGATGAGCCTGTCCACGCCGCTCGAGGCCTACCTGCCGCGTCTCCTCGCACTTGCGTCTTCTCGGGACCTTGCGTGTGGGGGGTGGGGCTCGAGTCTTGGGCCGACCTCGCCCCTTTGTGTGCACCTAGCGCTCCCTCCCCCCCCCCCCCCCCGCTTGTGTCTGAGGTCGTGTATGTCAAAATAAAGCCGCTAGAAACCGAGGCGTGTCTGCGTCTTTGTCAAAGCCCCGACGCTCCCGAGCAAGCAGGGGTCGCCCCGCCGCCTCCGCCTCCGCCGCTCGCTCCCTCGTCCTTCCGCCCCGGCCGGAGGCGGGTGTGGCCGCAGCGGAGCCGGGTTCCGCCAGGCTGACACCTCGCCCCTGGCGCCAGTTCCGCCTTTGGATCGGCCAATGGGCAGCTGACCCGCGCGTCCCAGTCCCGGTCGCCATAGCAGCCCGGCGCGCTCTGCTCCTCATTGGCTACGCCTGCAGGAGCGCCGCGCTCCAGCGTCCCTACGCCGGGGCCGTGCCACGTACGCAGCAGCCGATTGGCTGGCCTGGGTTACGTCACTGCCCCGCGTCGGTTCTGCCCTGAGTTCGGCGTCCCCAGCGTTCTGTCCCGTGTCGCGTCCGGTTTGTGGCGGCCGGGGATCTGGCGTCAGGGCAGACCGAGCGGACGAGGTGAAGGGCGTGGAGCCGGTACGGGCGGCGGGAGTGCGCGGCGGGGGGCGGCTAGGAGAGCCGTGGCCGCCCTGGAGCCGGGGACTCACTCTCCGGTCGCCTGCAGGCTCCGGGATGAAGGCGCTGATCTTGGTGGGCGGCTACGGTACGCGGCTGCGGCCGCTGACGCTGAGTACCCCGAAGCCACTGGTGGATTTCTGCAACAAGCCCATCTTGCTGCACCAAGTGGAGGCTCTGGCCGCGGTGAGGCCCGCGGTCGGGGCAGTGGCGGGGCGAGGGGGCTAGCCACCGGGAGACGGGAGTTCCCTACCTTGCCCCTGAGCCCGCCTGTCTGCCCGTGCTGTTCCGGCAGGCAGGGGTGGACCACGTGATCCTGGCCGTGAGCTACATGTCTCAGATGCTGGAGAAGGAAATGAAGGCGCAGGAGCAGAGGGTGAGGGTCTGACTCTCAGTGCTTCCCCTCGTTTCCCGCTCAACCTCCCACCTTGGGTGGCAGGATCCTGACGGGGTGGCTTCTCCTTTCCAGCTAGGAATTCGCATCTCCATGTCCCATGAAGAAGAGCCTTTGGGAACAGGTCAGTAGAGCCAGGAAAGTCCCTTGCGGGGGAGGGCTTAGGGTCAGTTAAGGGACAAGAACCAGCCTGGGTAGAGCCTGTTGAGCCTGGATCCAGGGGCTCAGACCCCCAGCAAGGTGGTGATTTGCCTTCTTCCCCTAGCTGGGCCCCTGGCGCTGGCCCGTGACCTGCTCTCTGAGACTGCAGACCCCTTCTTTGTTCTCAACAGTGATGTGATCTGCGATTTCCCCTTCCAAGCCATGGTGCAGTTCCACCGGCACCACGGCCAGGAGGGCTCCATTCTGGTAAGGGACTGAGTCTTCCTTTTTCTCTGACATTCCCACCTCCCAGTCCCCACTTTGGAACCGCCCCTTGTATGGTGGGTGAACAGCTGTGCAGTTATGTGTCTAAGCATAGCTTCTGAGATCTGGGGCAGTGTGAGAATCAAAGCATGGCACACTGGATTAGGCCTGAGGTCCCCCTGCACCCAGGTGACCAAAGTAGAGGAACCTTCCAAGTACGGCGTGGTGGTGTGCGAGGCTGACACAGGCCGCATCCACCGGTTTGTGGAGAAGCCACAGGTGTTTGTGTCCAACAAGATCAACGCAGGCATGTACATCCTGAGCCCTGCGGTGCTGCAGCGCATCCAGGTACGTGGAAGCCAGCAGCGGGGTGGGCGGGGACGGGGCAGGCCGCCACCGCCACCACCACCACCACCACCACCACCACGGCCCTGCTCATGAACTGCTCCCGCCCACAGCTGCAGCCCACCTCCATTGAGAAGGAGGTCTTCCCTGTCATGGCGAAGGAGGGGCAGCTCTATGCCATGGAGCTGCAGGGTAAGGCAGGGAGGCCACCAGGTGGGGGTGGCCTGTGGCCGGGCTGCACCCTCTGATGCATGCCTTCCGACAGGGTTCTGGATGGACATTGGGCAGCCCAAGGATTTCCTCACTGGCATGTGCCTCTTCTTGCAGTCATTGCGACAGAAGCAGCCTGAGCGTCTCTGCTCCGGCCCTGGCATTGTGGGCAATGTGCTTGTGGTGAGGCCTCTACCCAGCCCAGAGTCAATCCCCTGTGTCTTGGGGGACAAGTGGTCCACTTGACTCTCCCCCACTTCCCTCAGGACCCAAGTGCCCGCATTGGCCAGAACTGCAGCATTGGCCCCAACGTGAGCCTGGGCCCCGGTGTGGTGGTGGAGGATGGCGTGTGCATCCGGCGGTGCACAGTGCTACGGGACGCCCACATCCGCTCCCACTCCTGGCTCGAGTCCTGCATTGTGGGCTGGCGCTGCCGCGTGGGCCAGTGGGTGAGCCTGTGGTCCGGGCCAGGTGGGGAGAGGGGCAGGGCACACACCTGCCCCACTGACATGCCCTGCCCCTCCCCTCAAGGTTCGCATGGAGAATGTGACAGTGCTGGGTGAGGACGTCATAGTTAGCGACGAGCTCTACCTCAATGGGGCCAGCGTGCTGCCCCACAAGTCTATTGGCGAGTCGGTGCCGGAGCCTCGCATCATCATGTGAGGGGCTGGCAGAGGAGCCTGTGTCCCCTTCAGCAAGGGGAGCACTGGCACGACAGACCCGGCAGAAGGCCCTGGATTTGTTGCCTTTTGTCTGGGGAGAAATGGACGAGGCTGAAGCTGTCGGACAGCGACTTTCACGTGGACGTACCTGGCAGGAGCCCTGCTGGGCAAACCCCACAAACCCCCCTCAAGAAGGGCCGGGGCCAGGGCTGCGTGGAATAATAATTTAATGCTCACTGTGCCCCTGACTGAAAGTCAAGCTCAGGCACAATCAGGGCCCCGGCTGGGCTCCCGCCAAATGAGGCCACACACAGGCAAGACGGGGACTGGACAAGGGAGGGCCTTGGGGACAGGGCAGGGGGAGCTCATAAATAGGGTCCAGCCTGGGTCTGGGTTTGCGGGTGCAGGGTCCAGGGCAGTGCACGTGTGGGTGTCGGGCGGGCCTAGGCGGCTGAGGAGGTGGAGCTGGTGCTGGCTGCCTTCTCCCAGTCCTCCACGGACACGATGGTGGCTTTGCAGAAGAAGCAGTCCTTGTTGTTCATCAGGTGCTGGTTGATACAGGCTCTGCGGCGCGGCGGCGGGTGAGGGCGGCCCTGGGCAGCCCTGCTGCTCCCTGCCCTGCCACCCACCCACCCACCCACGGGGCTCACTTACTTGCAGGACTTGTGACCACAGGGCTGGAACACAGCAGAGATGGGGTGGGCATAGCAGATGGGACAGAGGTCCTCCTCACTGGTGGGCTGTCGGGAGAGGAGCCAGGGTGGGCTGGGGTTGGAGCCCCAGGCAGATGAGGTACGTGCTGTGCCTGCACACCTGCAAGCAGGAGCGCCAACGTGGGGCTGCCTGGACCCCTGCGCTGAGGCTCCACTCACCAGGGAGGCAGCTGCCGCCTGGGCAGATGCAGAGGTCAGGTGCGCCAGCATCTGCTCCACCTGGGCCAGCTCCTCGGCACTGATGTAATCCGCGTCTGAGAGCGGCGGGAAGTGTCAGGGCTAAGGCAACCCCAGAAGCCCGCGCCGCCGATGCCCCGGCCTCACCCAGCCCCAGCCCCCGCCTCGGTCCCTCCCGCAGAGGCCCGCTCACAGCTCTGCAGGGAGAAGCGCTTCCGGTCGGGGGCGGGCAGGGCGGTGCCGGGTGCCGGGGGCTCGGCCTGCCCCAGGAGATAGCACACGGAGTGGAGCTGGAAGCAGGGGTCGGCCAGGAGCACCGACGTGGCCTTCTCGGTCCTGGGGAGGGGAGGGGAGGGGGCGTTGCAAGGAGTCAGATCGGAAGGCCTGAAAGGCAGCTGGGGCGGGTGCGCAGGGGTCTGGGCGCTCACGTCGCCGCCTCTCCCTGCCTCTTGCCAACAGCGCCCAGTAAGGCTCCACGCAGCCGGGCTCCCCGTCTAAGGGCTCCGGGAAGCCAGTGCGAGAGTCGGCTTGACCCGCAGGGCCACTAACCCTCCAGCACCACGCCAGAGCCGCGAGCCGAGGGCCCGTGGCGGCCCCCGCCTTCCAGCAGCTCCCGAGGGCGCGTGCGGGGGGAAGCCAGCGGCCGAACGCCGGCGGGGCCTTTGGGGCCGGCCTCGGGCCCCCTCTGGCGGCCACAGGGGGCCTCGTCGCTGGGGGCGCGGCCGCCCCACGCCTGCCGGCGGGAGCCAATGGGAGGCCCGGGCCCCGCCCCGCAGCCGCCGTCTCCCGGCGGGTATTTAGGAGCCGAGCGGCGCGGGGCCGCCGGCAGAACGGCGGGGAAGCCCGGCCCCAGCGCAGCCTGAGTGCCCGGGAGCGCCCGGGCAGGAGAGGGTGAGTCCCGGGGCCCCGCCATGGCCTGGCTGCCGCTGCTGGGCGCGCTGCTGTGCGTGCCGCGCGCGGGGCTCGGCGCCCCGGACTCCCCCGAGGAGTGGCCGCCCCCCGCGCCCCGCAGCTGCCCCCGCAGGTGCGTGTGCGCCGCCGACCTGCTGAGCTGCGCGGGCCTCGGGCTGCAGGAGGTGCCGGCCGAGCTCCCCGCCGCGGCCGCCGACCTCGACCTGAGCCACAACGCGCTGCGGCGCCTGCGCCCCGGCTGGCTGGCGCCCCTGGCCCGGCTGCGCGTGCTGCGCCTGGGGCACAACGAGCTGGGCACGCTGGGGCGCGGCAGCTTCGCCAACGCCAGCGGCCTGCGGCAGCTCGACCTCTCCTCGAACGCGCTGCGGGTGCTGGGCCGCCACGACCTCGACGGGCTGGGGGCGCTCGAGAAGCTGCTGCTGGTCGACAACCGCCTGGCGCGCCTGGACGCGCGCGCCTTCCACGGCCTGGGCGCGCTCAGCCGCCTCTACCTGGGCTGCAACGAGCTGGAGGCCTTCTCCTTCGGCCACCTCCACGGGCTGCGCGCCGCCCGGCTGCGCACCCTGGACCTGTCCTCCAACCGGCTGCGGCGCGTCCCCGTGCCCGAGCTGGCGGCGCTGCCCGCCTTCCTCAAGAACGGCCTCTACTTGCATGACAACCCCTTGCCCTGCGACTGCCGCCTCTACCACCTGCTGAAGCGCTGGCGCCAGCGGGGCCTCAGCGCCGTGTGCGACTTCGTGCGCGAGTACACGTGCCTGGCCTTCAAGGTGCCAGCCTCCCGCGTGCGCTTCTTCGAGCACAGCCACGTCTTCGATAACTGCTCCGGGGCAGCAGCGCCAGGCCTCGAGCCGCCCGAGGAGCAGCTGCACGCGCAGGTGGGCCGGGCCCTTCGGCTGCACTGCAAGGCCAGTGCCCCAGCCTCGCGTGTCGCCTGGGTCTCCCCGCAGCAGGAGCTGCTGGTGGCCCCGAGCTCCCAGGACGGCAGCATCGCTGTGCTGGCAGATGGCAGCCTGGCCATCGAGGCCGTGCAGCCGCAGCACGCAGGTGTCTTCGTGTGCTTGGCCGCCGGGCCCCGCCTGCACCACAACCAGACGCACGAGTACAACGTGAGCGTGCACTTCCCGCACCCCGAGCCCGGCGCCTTCAACACGGGCTTCACCACGCTGCTGGGCTGCGCCGGGGGCCTGGTGCTCGTGCTGCTCTACCTGTTTGCACCGCCCTGCCGTCCCTGCCGCCGCCGCCGCTGGCCCCGAGCACCCAGCCCCCTCCAGGAGCTGAGCGCCCAGTCCTTGGTGCTCGGCACACCGCCAGCGGCGCCCAGCCGCAAGGCCAGCGTCCACAAACACGTGGTCTTCCTGGAGCCGGGCAGGAGAGGCCTCGATGGCCGTGTGCAGCTGGCCGTCGCGGAGGACTTCGAGCTCTGCAGCCCCGGGGGCCAGCCGCTCCAAGCCAGCTCACAGTCCACCAGCTCCACAGGCTCTGAGGCTCCCGCAATGACCTAGGAGGCCGGGGCCCTCCCCAGCCCCCCATCCTGCCACTGCTTGTCCTGTTACCTTGCTGTGATCCAGAGAACTGCCGCATCCTGGTCCCCAGCCCCGTGGGCCTGGACCTGAACCACAGTAGCCCAGCTCACTGGTGGAGGACTGGGGTCCCCAGCCTGTTTCCTGGTTCACTTCAGCACAGGGCCCAAAGGTCCTGTTTGTGCTGGGTGCCTGGGGAGCCCCTGGCCCCCAAATGCCCCATGAGGGTCGTGGGGATCAAGGCCCACTTGGAAAGGCCTCGCATTAGAGCCCGAGACAACTGACAAGGCTGGTGTCCACGAGCTGAGGCACTGCCACCTTCCCCTGCCCAGGCGGCCTGGGAGGGAGGGGGCCCACACCCAGGGCAGAGGCAGGCAATGGGCCCTCCCTCTCGTGAAGCAGCACTCATCCAGCGACCTAAAGCTGCCCAGCTCTGCTGAGGCCAATGGACGGCATTTGACAGGTGACACTCCTCACCATCGCACAGGGCCTGGCCTGAGCTCCAGCCACACTGGCCCAGCTCTCCCTAGTCAGGGGCCTCTGGAAGCGGCTCTAAGGGCAGAACCCATCCAACGGCTGCGGGTCATGGGAGAGCATCGAGGGGTACCATGGCCTGCATCCCCAGCTTTTCAGCAACAAAAAGCCTGCAGACATGCCTGAGCTGGGAGGGCCAGGCTGGAACTTGCTGTCTCTGAAGGCAGGAGCCTCTTAAAGGCTGGCACTGGTCTCGGCCTAATGGCTGAGGCGGCACCCTGGCTGCACATGCATCTCACCCCTCGCTGCAGGAGGGCAGGGAAGGGGGGATCTGGGGATCCTTCATGTGGGGCCTGAGCTGAGGTCTCCCGGGGATGTTCTGGGCTCAGTTGCCTTGGAGCTTCTTAATAAAGGTAGTACCTGTCTACTGCTGGAGCTTTTGCACACACAGGCGCCAACGTGCAGGTACCTGGCTCCCCTGCCCGGCCTGGCCATAAAGCAGGGGCACTGCCAGGAGCCAGGACACCCTGACTTGCCACCTGGTTAGGCAGTTCATGAGTCACTGCCACCTCAGCCTCAAGGCTTGGCACTGGGGTCCATTTCACAGATGAGGATGCTGAGATGCAGAGGGACCCTGCCCAGCCCCTCCATCTCACAGCCTGGCACCCCAGCAGCCCCAGCGCCCAACACTTACCCTGAGGCTGGGCCGTGCACCAGGAGCCGTACCAGGATGCCCGTTACTGCCACCAGGATGGGGTAGTGGTCCACGCTCTCCAGGCCTAAAGGGGCGGCAAGGAGGGGCTCAGCTGCCCTCAGGCTCCTGTGCACGGGCTCTGAGCCAGCTACGTGGCCCACTGTCCTCCCACGGAAGGGCGAGCCGAGGGCCCTGAGCCTGACTGTCCAGGGCAGAATGGAAAATTGCTCCTGGCAGAGGAGCCAAGGCTGTGGGTGGGGGCGCAGGGCATCCAGGTCCTCACCGGGCAGCCGCAGCGTGACCACACGGTCAAACAGGTTCCTCTCGGCCGTCACCCGGTTCAGCACT
Source organism: Tolypeutes matacus (assembly GCA_026826555.1). Classification (NCBI taxonomy): domain Eukaryota; kingdom Metazoa; phylum Chordata; class Mammalia; order Cingulata; family Chlamyphoridae; genus Tolypeutes; species Tolypeutes matacus. Next base: position 2,142,605 of record JAKSZT010037307.1, read on the forward strand.
TGGTTCAGCAGCTGTGAGGGCAGAGGCCCATTGGTGATGGATGGGCTTGCCACCGAGTGTCCCCAGGGCCCCACCCTCCTTGCCAGCTGGACACACCTGCGCAAGACGTCGCAGCAGCATCTCGGAGGTTGGCCGGGCCCAGTCGAGGAGTATCTCGGGCACCAGCGTGATGGTCATTTCCAAGACACGGAGCAGGCTGACGGAGAGGTCAAAGCAGGTGGCACACACCTTGAGCTGCCGGCTGTCCACAAAGTTCCGTTCCAGGCGTTCAGCAGCCTGCTGGATCTGAGCCACCAACAGTTGGGTGGGCAGTGGTCAGCAACCCGGCCACACCCTAGGGCCGCACCTCAACCTGCATACCACCTGGCCCACAGACCCCCCACGGCCCACCTCCTGGATCATGCCGATGAATTCAGAGAAGGCCCAGTTGAGCTGGTTGAGAACGCTGTTGAGGAAGCTGGGCGCCACGTCGGGCCCCTCCCGCAGCAGGTCCGCCATGTGCTGCTGCAGCAGGGTGGAGGGGCAGGGCTCTGCAGGGCATGGGCAGGCGGCGGCCTCAGGGCCCCAGTGCAGTGCCCCCGCCCGAGTGCCCGTCCTCACCCATGGGCCGCTGCTTTGGGACTGCTCAGGTCTCGAGGGCAGGGGGACAGAGCAGTGGAGATTGGGGCTGCACCTGCTCGCTCCCTCTGCTGGGCAAGCCACAGGTTGCAACTGTTCCCCGCCAGCCGCGCGGGAGCAGCCACACAGCCCCAGCCAGCCCCAGCAGCTTCAGGGTCGGCTCTTCCGACCAGATGTAGACAAGATCCCTCTGTGCGAAGAAGACCAGCTTCTCTAGAGCCTGCTCGGAGCCAGAGCCCTGCTGTCCTTTACTGTCCTCTGATGCCCTTGGTCTGGCCTGGGCATATGGCCAAAGGGGTGGGCACCAAGTCTGCGGCTGGCAGGCAGCAGTAACCAGAACCCTCCTCTGTGGCCGGGAGTGGCACGGCTCCCTACCCCTCCTGAGGCCAATCAATAGTTCCTGCAGCCACAGGATCCGGCTCGGGCCCTGCTGCTGCCTCTCCACTTGCAGTCAGTTCCACCCGGGGGGCAGGATGGAAACAACTGGCAAGGGCTTGCTGTGTGATTTTGCACAAGGCACTAAGCCTCTCTGGGGCACCCACTCAGAACAAAACAGTCTGCAGAGGCAGAAATACATCACATGGACCAAGGACAGCCATGGTGTGGGGTGAACAGTGTGTGTGGCAGGCAGACCCTGTAAGCCAGGTGGCCCCAAACCCCTGGGGGGGCCTCCGTGAAGATCCCTGGGCTCATGGGGCTCTGCTGGACCACAGCGCCAGAGAGTCCTGCCTCTGCTCCCAACCAAGCGCCCCTCCTCCGGGCAGGCCCATTCACTCTGACTCAGGTGCCCACGGCCTGAGCCCAGCCCTGGGTCTGATAGCAGCAGATGGCAAAGAAGGGGCAAAAGGACAGGGTGCTGGGGCAAGGCGGGAAGTCAGGAAGCTCCTGCAGAAGGAACAGGATCCTCACCCAGCACAAGTTGCTGGCAGCCGGGGAAGATAACGCTCCTTTTCTCCAAAACCTGTGTAGGGGCTGGGGAGCAGGGGCTGGGGAGCAAGGGGAGCAATCCCAAGGTGTCCTTGGGCTGGGAAGAGGCAGGAAAATGGACACTCCAGGGGGCAGGCAGAGACCTTGGTCCAGAGCACAGGAGAGGGGAGGGCCCGACTGGAAGCAGTGGGATAGTCTGGGAGAACCTAGGGCGGCGTGTGAGGGCCACCAGCCCACCACTGCTGCCAGGAGCTGCCCCACCTGGATACTCACTCTGGAGACTGGGCAAGTTGGCGTCCTCAGGTTTGGTTTTCAGCAAATGTGGCAGCCGTGTATAGCGGTACCCGAACCCACAGCCCTGGGGGGGCCAGTGGGCGGTCAGCAGGGCAGGGCAACCCCTCCCTCCAGCCGGCCACAGCCGCCTCCCCTCCAGCCAGGCTTACCCGCCACAGCCGCACCAGGATCCAGTTGGTCTGGGCCCAGGGTCGCTGCTCGTAGGGAGCAAGGAGGCTCCTGACCATGGCAATGCGCCTGCGTGGGCAGGGGAGGCAGGCACGGGGTGAGGCGGGCGTGGCGCCGCACAGGGCAGGCGGGAGCCCCCGGCCCCCCACTCACTGGTCCTCAGGAATCCGCTCCACAGCCCTCAGGGAGTGGGGGTAGCACACGTAGCTGGCCAGGGCCTGCATCAGCGAGTCTCGGATGTCTGCCAGGGAAGGCCGTGCCTCAGCGAGGGCCCGGGGTGGGCCCTGGACCCTGGACCCCTGCAGGCCTGCCCGGCTGCCACTGTCCTGAAAGCAGCCAGCAGGCACCCCAGCCCCATTTCACTCACCGGTGCCCACGATGCGTGTGTCAGCAAAGTGTTTGGCAAGGATGGCAGCCAGGCGGGTCAGGGTCTCTTCGTAGCCTGCAGGGTTGGGGAGCAGGAATAGTCAGCTGGGTGGGGGCTGCAGGGGCACGTGCATCCGCTGGCAGGAGTGTGGGTGGGCTTGGACAACAAGCTCCAGAGCTGGCTCCAAGGGCCAGTCTGGCGTCTGGGGACAGGAGGGCGGCAGTCATCAGCAAGTGGTGAGGGACTAGGGCGCGGCCTCGCTATAGGGAAGGGCAGGAACTGGGTCAAACCCATCTCCGCACCCACACTCAATGGCTCGGCAGTCGAAGCCCCTCGGGCACCCACAGCTCTACCTCTGGGGACGAAGCCTGCACCCAGGCCTGGGGTGGGGCAGGGCTTCAGGCCAGGCCCTGTCGCCCGCAGGCAGACCCAGACGGGAACTGCCAATCCCAGCTGGAGTCAGTGGTCAGTGGTCTGCGGGAAGACCAGGCAGTTGTGATTTACAGAGACAAACGACTCTGTCCCACCAGGGCTGCCAGGCTGCGGCCGGTGCCATGGAAGCAAGGTGAGGGGCCAGCTGGCTCCTGGACCACAGCAGCTGTTCAGGAGCACCAGGAGGAGGTGAAAATCGGAGAGGACCCTGCCCCCGGAGCTGCTGGCACCAGAGCAAATGCTTGTTTGACGCAGGGTGGAGAAGAACAGGAGCTGCCTGCCCTGCCCATGCGGATGTGCTGCTGGGTCGTGGCTGGCTCAGACCAGGCCCTCCTAGCCTCAGTGGCCCCATCACCTGGGAGCTCCTCCATGCTGTGCACGGGACCAAAGTAGTTCTTGAGTGCACTGTAGCTGTTGATGGCCACGCTCAGGTAGAACTCAGGCATGAAGGCAAAGAGAGAACCTGTGCGGTCACCGTGCTCGATGGTCCGCAGGCAAACACGCAGCAGCCAGTAGATGTCCAGCATCTTCTCCTGCGAGGCACACAGGGCTGTGAGTCTGGGCTGTGAGTCTGCCCGTGTGAGTGGCCACGGGTGTGGCCTGGCCTGCGGGGTCAGAACAGGCCTCCCCAGGAGCATGACATCGGAGCTGAGACCCTGAGAGCTCCTAGGAAGTGGGAGCTGCAGCTTGGGCAGGGGCAAGAAGGCCCATGAAGCCAGGGCAGGGGGAGGCAGGCGTGCCCGCTGCAGAGAGCAGCACTGCGGCTCAGACCAGGACTCTCGTTTGTTTTTTTTAAGGGCACAGAAAGTTCCAAGCAAGAGGGTGATGTGACCACAACCGTGTGTTGGAACACTACCAAGAGCAGAGGGGACTGTGGGGCAAGTGGGGACTGAGCAGAGGAAGCTGCAGCTCCTCTAGGCCCAAGATGGCAGACAAAGGGACTGGATGGCCAGGGCAGGGACAAGCTGATGGGCTGGGGGGTTGTGTGTTTGGAGCCTCCATGGAGGCCAGAAGTGCTGGAGGAGAAAGCAGCAGGCCTGGGGCAGGGCGGAGGGGGAGGCTAAGGACGTGGAGCACAGGGTGCCTGGGATTGCCCCCAAGGAGGCGGAGTTGAGGAGGCAGATAGAAACTTGGGTCTGGAGCTCAGAGGAGGTGGGGGCCTGCTGGTGGGAGAGGCCACAGAAAGCAGGCCAAACCCACCCAAGACCCTATTCCCCCCAATGTGGCTCTCCGAGTGTCAGGATCACAGCAGGGGCCCAGGAGGGGTCACCAGAGCGAGGCGCCAGGCCCCAGCCCAGACCCACTGCACCTGTGCCTCAAGGTGGGCAGAGCAGCTGGACCTCACACCAGCTGTTACAGGCCCTAAAAACCCAGAGACCGAGGAGAAGCTGTGAGCCAGAGCTCAGGCTCCCCGGGAGCCTGCTCCCACAGAAGCCCAGGGGAAACCAAGTCTGCGGAAGGGTGATGGCAACGGCACCAATGCCGCCAAGCGGCCGATGCGACGAGGATGAAATGTATCCACAAGGTCGCAGGGGTGGGGTGGGCAAGGTGGGTCGAGACCTCAGTGACTATGTCAGAGGAGAGGAACCCGTGCTGGGCCGAGTGAGGGGCAACGAGGGAGCCAGGACAGAACTCCTTTAAGTTTAACTGAGAAAGGGGAGCGTGGCGGCTGTAGGCAAATGTGGAGGAGAGGAAAGGCCTCAAGGATCTCTTCCGTTAATGATAGGGAAGACTGGATGAGAAGGAGACAGGAAAGAGGAGAATTAGGAAGGCTGAGATGGGAGGGCAAGGCTCCTGCGAAGGTGGAGCAGGAGGGGGTGGTGGGGTTGCCCAAGGAAGGGGCCAGCATGACATCCTGGAGGAAGGAGGACAGGAAGCTGCCCCCTGCCAGCACTCTTCATGTGGCCAGAGGCAGGGTCACTGGAGGCAGCAAGAGATGAAGGAGGGAGTGGGAGATGGGGTGGTTTGGGTCAGGGAAACGCAGAGCAGAAGATGGCGGGGGCGGGGGGGCCACCAACAGCTTCCACACCCAGCGCCCAGAAGGCGAGCAGACGCACCAACAACGGCTGCCTGGGCAGAGCCGTGGGACGCACTGGTGGGGCACAGATGCCAGGCAGGGACAGTCAGTGGGAATGCACCGTCTGTCCGTCTGTCCACCTCATGAGACAAGGCCCATCTTTCTTCACTACCTGAGCTAGCACCTGGCCTCCTCAAGTCTTAGAGCACGTGCGGGATGAACATGCGAGTGAACGAGGAGGGTGCAAGCCAGTGGCCTCAAGGGTGGGAGAGGAGTGGGCAAGCAGCAGATGCAGAGGGTGGGGGTGACGCTCTGAGAGAGAAGAGGGGTGGAGGAGCTGAGAGGAGGGGCAGGGGACAGGGGGGAAAAGGAGAGACACATCCTCCTCAGGATTTATGAGCTGGAGGGAAACCAGGAGTCTACAAACGGCAACTACTCAAGTCCATGGGACAGGGGAGGCACAGGGGCATGACATGGAGGGCAGTATGCGGGGCAGGGGAGGGGCAGTCAGCATGAGGCCAGACAGTGCGGTGGGGGGCGCAGCCGCGGGTCACGGCCACACCTACCCACCTGGGAGTAGACAGTGGCGTGGACCCAGGCAAGACGGCGGCTCAGGTGGTCCAGCTTTTCTGAGAAAACCTTCTGGCTCTTGGTCAACTCTGCAAGGATGTCCTTCCTCTGCCACCCAAGGGGAAAGGACAATTGGGACATGGCCTCGAGCCCTGCCCCATACCCCCAGGCCTGGGGTCTGTCATGACCCTGCCAGCCTGGTGGGGCCCTGGTGCAGGGAGTGCGGGTGGGACCCAGAGGGGGTCGGTAAGCCCCTTGTCGGGGCACACCCCAAGGGCTCCACGCAGCTGTTCTCGCCCCAGCCAGGGCGGTGCGGGGCTCCCAGGGAAGCCCAGGCTGGGTGCACTTGGCTCCGCTCCCCAGGCAGGGAAGGCCGCAGCAGAGGGGCTCCGGGCCCTGCTTCCTGCTGAATGTGCAAGGGTGAGGCAGCACTCAGGTCAGATCCATAATTGATGAGGGCGGCGGGGACAAGTCAGCACTTAGTGGGCTGAGGGGCACCTTGGCAAGGCCACAGCTGGTCGATGGGGCTCAGGCTGTGCCAAGCCCTGGCGCCGCCCCACTCACTGGCCTGGCTGGTCAGGGCGGGGGCAGGGACAAGGAGAACTGCCGGCACAGGCCCCAGGAGCAGAGGTGAGGTGGCTGGTGGCCTTTGTCAGCTGCCAGGGATCCCAAGTGGGTGAGCTGCCCCTTTGCACCCCCCACCCTCCCTGTCTGCCTGGGCCTTACCCGCCTGGGGCACCGGCGCAGCTTGTCCTCCGTGTCCCTCAGAGCCATCGCATACTCGTTGACGTCATCAGACACCCCCACCATCTAGGGCATTGGACACCATCCGGCCAAGGTGACCCTGGGGACCTCAGCCAGCTTCTCCAGACCCAGCCTGGACCCCCCGGCCCGAAAAGCCACCAGCCTCAGACCCTGGCAGCCCCCCTCCCTCGAAAGGCAGTCAGGTGGGCCCCCCAGTGTCAGCAGAGAGCAGTCCTGCTGCGGCCCGTGCACAGGCAGCCCTGCCCACACGCGCACAGATCCCAGCCACGCAGAACGCCCCGTGCACGTGGGCCCACAAGGGAGACCTTGCCCAGCTGCTGGTGGACGCTGAGGTTGTACATCATGATGGCGCCGTCCAGGACCTCCAGCAGGGAGTTCTCGGTGAGCGGCTGCTCCGGCTCCTCGGGTGGCCGCCCCAGCAGCAGGCCCTCGTTCCAGTGGCTGCCCTCAACTGGGGAGTGGGGGAGTGCAGGGTCAGGGCCGGGGCATCCCCGTCCTCCCCGAAGCCTGCGGGACCAGGAGGCGGCGCCCGGCAGGAGGGGGGTCCGCCCTCAGCCTTCCTGCGCCCGAGGAGGGACCTGCAGGGAGAACGTGGAGGAAAGGGCAGGCAAAGTCCTGCCGCTCCAGGGCGGATTTCTGTCGCACTGATTTCCTGCCCTCGCCCTTGCCATGCTGCCAGGCCACAGGGCTGGGAGGCTGTGGGGACGTGTCTCGGCTCTGCCCAGGGCGGGGGGCACCTACTGTCCTCGCGGGCCCTCTGCTCAGCGCTCAGCATGCGGACCTTCACTTTCTCCGAGGTGCTCAGAGGCCGCCGTGGGGTCATGAGGCTCACGGCTGCTGTGCTGAGGAAGCGGTTGGCTCGGCCCAGGGTCGGAGAACTGAGCCAGCCGGGCCGGGGCAGTGCCCCCCCTATGGCCAGAGCCTGCATGGGGCGCTGCAGCGGAGAGAGGAGGCCAGAGGTCAGTCAGCCCCACAGGACCAGGGCCAGCATGGGGCCCCTGATCTATGGGGCCAGGGAATGGGGGATGGGGAGGGAGGGGCTTTGCCCAGCAAGAAGCCCTTGCCCACAGAGGGGACGATAGCCCTGTAACACCCCTGCCCATATGACAGAGGAAAAGCCCAAAGCAAAGCTCCCCCACCACCACCACCACAGCACCTGGGCCGCAGTCGGGGCTGGTTCCTCATCCTCGTCCAGGTCATCCATGGTGGCCGCCTGGAGCTCCAGTGGGTCAATGAGGATGTTGGCCTTGGAGGCAAGGTCATCTGGGAGGAAAGGCAGGAGGGCTCTAAGGCCAGCGCAGGGGCACAGGGCCACGGGCTGGAACCAGCATGGCAGGAGAGTCCCCTGGCAGGGCAGGCAGGCAGCCTTGCCGGGCCCCACTTCCTCCCGGGCCTGCCCCACACCAGCCCGGCCTTCCTCTGCATCCCACGCTCCCCTCATCTCACAGCAACTCGGTAGCAGGAAGCGTTCCTCCTGACCACACCCTCCCTGCCAGTCCCTCTGCCACTGGCTCCATTACCCACATGCCGCCCGGGGCCCCCTGCCGTCTCCTTCCTCTTCCAGCCCAGAAGCAGATGGAGACCCCAGGGCAGCCTGGGCCTCCACGTGCCTCACTTTGCACATGCTCCAGGGCAGCAGCCTTGCCTGTGCCATCTCTGCCTCTAGCCCAGGCCTTGCTCCTGGCCCTTGACCACACCACGTCCAGCAGTGACCCTGTCATCTCCGCCTCCTCTTGCAGCCCCTTTTCCTGCTGGTGCCCCAGCCAGCCAGCCTCTGTCAGGAAGCCTGGACAACTAGCCTCCCAGGCTCCTTTCTTGGACCCTGTGCTCCACTCTTCACACCACAGTAGCCAGGGGAAGCTTCTTACAGAGCAGAGCCCTCTGGCCCCACTCCCCTGCCTCAAGAGCTTCCAGACCTGCCCCTGTGCCCAGGATGAGGCCACACTTGCTCTGAGCCTGCAAGGCCCTCAGACTCTGCCTGGAGATCCCTTGGCCTTGCCCCGCCCCGCTCCCTGCCTCCTGTTTCATTCTCCAGCACACCAGCTGCTCGCTGTCACCAGGCCATGCTGGTCTGGTTCTGACACTGTCCTTGCTCAAGCTGTGCTCTCAGCCCTTTTCACTGTCCTCCTCCCCACAAGCACTCGCCAATATCCCATGGTGGCATCTTACACCAGCACACTTGCTCCCCTATTTCCTCACGGGGCGCCCAGCCTTCCTCCGTGGTAGCTGCTCAAGGGAGGGGACGGCTGGACCCAAGACCACAGCGGAGCTGGCAGACGGCCACCCGCGCCTCCTTGGCCCAGTGGGCCAAAAACCTCGGGCGCCCTCTGGTGGGCGCAGCGTCATCCAGCACCCATGGCAGCACTGGCTCAGAGACCACTCCCCCTTACCCCACCCCCCAGGACCTGCTCACTAGCACAGGCCTGCACCCACCTTTGAGGGTCTTCCGAAGGTGCGAGAGGAGACCCCCGAGGCGCTGCAGGTCAAAGTAGTCCACCTTGCCATTGTAGAAGATCTGGGGTGGGACGTAGGCCTCTGCGAAAGTTGGGGAGGCTGGGCTGGCAGTCAGTGGCCAGCAGGACGGCCCTCCCCAGGGACCTGCAGGTCCCCTGGCCTTGGCCACCACCCACCCAGGCAGACGGTGTGGCCAGAGCCCAGGCCCTCCCTTCCCAGCGCCATTTCAGTCGTGCCAGCAACTGCACAGGTTCCGAGGGGCCACAGCGGACGACCCTGACCCAGCCCTCGGGGAGATCCCCTAACTCGGGTGGGCGAGGCTCCCACTGTCCTGACCCTCGGGAACTCTGTCCCCCACACAGAGCTCCCGACATCCCCGAGCCCACCAACCAGCCCCTACAAAGCCTGGGCAGGCCTGGACCGGGGAAGGGAGCCACCAGCAGGGCGATTGGACGGGCATGGGCTTGGCAGTCCTGGAGCCGCAGGGGGCCGCCTGTGTCTGCCCTGACGCTGTCCTGAGGCCGCGCCCCACTCACCCTCACTGAAGGAGGCCCATGGATGCAAAGCCTTGTATTCGTCCCAGTAGAAGCGCAGGGCGGAGACGAGCCGGTGCAGGAAGCAGACCATATACTCGGGGGGGCAGAGCATGGGCACGTTCTGGGGACCCATAAGACACGCATCTGTGCCAGCCCAGCCCACTCCTCATCCACGGCCCTGCCCACTTGAGCTGGGGAGGGAGGGAGGGGCAGCACAGGAAGGAGCAGGACTGGGCAGGGCCGAGGCAGACCGAGAGGTGCTAGAAGCCCAGAGCACAGACCCTGCAACGCAGCCAGGGTTGCTTGGGGGGCTGACCTGGCAGGCACCTACCCCCCGGCCACTGGCGTTCTCCTGCAGAAACTTCCGGAATTTTGTCAGGAAGATGTACCTAGAAGCTTCGCCCTTCAAGGGAGGGAAAAACAAGGCTGTGATGAGCTAAGAGTGCTGGTCCCAGAATGGACTAGCTCAATGCTGTGCCTTGCCCTTAGCCCAGCCATGGGATCCTGAGCCAGCCTCGGCTTTCTTGGGGCCCAACGCTGCACCTCTGCCCACCAAGGACCGAAGCAGGAGCCTGGGGGCCACTCACCCCGTTGTCATCTTTATTGTCCAACAGCAGCTTCAGGATCTGGACCTGTAGTTCTTCCACCACTGGGAGCGGGAGACACAGCACTGAGCCTTCTGCAGGCTGGACCTCGCCCTCAGGCTCCCAGGTTTGGGTCAGGGCTCCCCCTCCAGGGCTCCCTGAGCCCAGCCTAGGCATGGCCACTGCCGAGCACGCCCAAGCTCACACGCACACCCCCATCCCCACCCCGTGCCCAAGACGGGGCCGACCTCCTATGCGCTTCCTGAGCCGCTGGCAGCCCCGCTCATAGGCACGCCGCCGCAGCCGCTCCTCTGCTGTCTCTTCTCTCGCCTCCTTGCTCTCTTTGCCCTGGGCAGGGGTGCAGGGTGGGAGACAGCAGGGCTCACCCAGGACTCACCCAGCCTACTTCAGACAGAAGAACCCCACCCCCTCCCCAGGACTCCAGGGGCCAGGGCGGGGCCTCAGGGGCTGAAGGCCATCCCCCTTGGGGTCCACCCACCTCCCTGCTGGAGTGCTGGGGCCACCAGGTGGTGGGGATGAGCTCCTGCAGGCCGGCCTCCTCCACACGCAGGGGGCTCTTGATGTAAAAGAAGACAACGGCCCGGAGCACATCGAAGCTGGCGGTCGTCAAGGCTGGGCTCTGCTCAGCAAGGGCCCCGCGCACCCTCACGCCCTCCTGAACCACACCCTGCTCCCAGCGGTGCTGCTCCTGCTCTGAGCCCGTCTCCCCAAGACCGTGAGCCCTGAGAAGGAGCTGAGGCCGTCAAATCCTCCAAGCCTGATAACACGGCAGTATATAACAAAGGCTTGTCATGGGCCTAGATGGCCGTGGGACAGGTTGGAGAGGGGCCTGGTGGCCTCTCCCCTGGCCCCAACTCTGGGCCTCCATGTCGCCCAGATTTGTTTCTGCCTCCTGGAGGCTGGAAGGCCTCAGACCCAGAAGACTGCTGAGAGCAAAGGCTTCCCAGCAGGGGCCCAAAGCTAGGCTTCGCCCCCTAATCGTGCAGTTCCCAACTCTCTTGAAAAGCAGGAAGAACTGCCTCCATAAAGAAGCGATGCCTCCGTAAAGAAGAGCTGCCTCTGTCAAGAAAAGCTCATGGGAACCTTCACCATGAACATAGAAAGGAATGCAGGGCTCTGGCTGAAGAAGGCAGGCCCTGGTGGTGCCTCCCTGCTCCCCGGAAACCATCCGCAAAGCCCTGCCCTGACTGGCTGGCTCGCTCGCTCCTGCCTTTGGCCTTCCCTGTTCTGTATAGAAAGTGCTGGGAAGGCTGGGCCCTGAGACAAGCATTCATGTACCAGGCAGCTCTGGTCCTCCTGACCGGACCCCTGGCCAGACGGACACTGCTCTCCCTGGCCTCTGCTGACCCCAGAGCACCACCAGCCTGGCAGGCCTGGCACCAAGAGGAGGATACAGGACGTTGCTAAGCAGAAACTTGCGGGACTTCTCGTGCCTCAGGATGGCGATAGTGAGCCGCAGGTAGTGGATCTGTGGGGAGGGGCTGCTCAGAGGGGGCAGGCAGGGCCCACAGGGCGAGGGCAGGGGCAGGGGCTCCCACCTGCAGGCCCAGGTCTGGGACGATGGGCGAGAACCGGTACAGCCGCAGCAGGGACATCATCAGCTGCTTGAGGCAATCCTGAACCTCGTAGTCCTGGGGAGAGACGCTGGGCTGTGCGCCTACCGGCTCAAGGGGCAGGCTCCACAGCAGCCGCTCTTGGGGCCTTTTCCAAGACCCTCCCTTTATCCCCCAAGCCTGGCAGAGCCTGACATCCTGACCCGAGCCCCAGGGAGCTGGGGGGTGACCTCACCTCCATGAACAACCACAGGAGGTCGAGGACCTGGTGCACCACGGACTGTGCCTGTGCAGGGTTGGCTGCCTCCACGAAGCCCAGCAGGAAGCTCATGAGCACGGCCTCCACCAGGTATACCTTGCGCTGCACCAAGGGTGGGCACTGGTGAGGTGGTGGCCTTCAGCCCTGCTCAGGGCACCTGTCTTGGCATGCTGTGGCCAGGGCCACACCAAAGGCTTAGGCCACAGGTACAGACAGACTCTTGTGCCCCCTTGAGCAGATGAGCCTTTCTCTGGGTCTGACTAAAGGACAAGAGAGGCCACAGTCCCACAGTCCCTTGGCTTGGCACATTCAGTTCCCTTGGTCTGTGACATCCCCTCCATCGTCCTTGTAAGACATCCCGATACACTCAGCTGGAAGAATCTCCTTGGGCCCAAGGTGGACACGTCTACTGTGGCCTGCCTCTTCCCCTCCCAAGTGTCCCCTCACCAGGAGTGGTGCAAAGCGGTGGAAGATGTGGGCGAGGGTGAGGAGGACAGTGGGCTGTCCCTGCAACTGCCACTCGGAGCTCTCCTTCTCTAGCAGCCGTCCTTCCTGCATGTGAGGGAGGCGAGGGGGCCGTGAGGGGGCAGAGGGCTGTGGAAGGCCCCCGGAACACCCAGCCCAGCCCAGCCCCTGGCTCACCACGGGATCCAGCTCCACGCAGAGGACTGCCCGGAAGCAGCCCAGCAGCCTCTGGGCCTGTAACAGGTCAGCCTGTGGTGGGTCCTGCAGGGGCCGGTAGCCCGCCACCGGGTAGGTGCCACAGAGTTAAGCTGGCAACGCCTGATCTGTGGCCCAGACACTCCCACCCCCTCCCCACTGGGACTCCTGAGGAAGGGCTGGGGCTCTAGGATAGGGCTGTGGAGTGAGACTGCCTGCCTTATATCACAACTCGCCGACTTATTCTCCACGCAGTGGAACTCCTCCTGCTGCTTCGTGTTCTTCATCTGTGCGATGAAGACAGTGATGGTACCCGCCAAACAAGGCTGCCCCAAGGACTTTTGTCCTCAGCCACCACCTCACGCATGGCAGCCAGGCCAGTCACCAGCCCACAAAGCTCCTTGGGCAGGGAGCCCCTTACCCCAGCTTTCACAAGAGCTCCCAAGCAGCCCACAGCCTTCTTCCCAAAAGGATATCGCAGGGGGCGGCTGCCGAAGTTGAAGGCCACAGACTCCTTGAAGGAGAGGCTGATGGCTGGGAAGTAGGCCATGCCCAGGCCCCTGGACAGATTCTCAAAGGCGGTGCCCAGCGACACACCATTCCTGGAGTAGAGACAGGCCTGTGAACCCGTGCGAAGAAGGATGTAGCCGAAATGGGCCAGAGGGCAGGTTCCTATTTGGGGCTGCCCCCGCTGGCTACCACACCCTTCCAGGGTCTGGGAGACTGGGGACAGCGAGGGCGGTCCCAGAGGCCAGCCTTGTGGATGGAGGTGGGCGACTCACAGGCAGAAGGACAGAGTGCCAGCATCCAGGTCAATCAGACAGCTGACGATGTCCCCCGCTGCCCACGCCTGTCCAAGGAGAAGGCCTGACAGTCGTGCCAAGGCCCAGCAGCTACCCCCTCTGCCCTCCAGTTGCATCAACATCGGCATCCGGGGGAGACGGGCCACGAGGACTGAGTCGCTGCGCCCTCCCTGGTGCCCTACGATCCCTTGTGGCTGCCCAGCGCTTCCGGCCAAGTTGGGGGATGGATGCGACAGGTAGTCCCCAGGGCCCGGCCTCACCTTGCCGTAGTTGGTCGTGGTCACATTCCACTTGCGCACCCGGTTGCCGTCGTAGGCATAGGAGTTGTGTGTGTCTCCAACCCCCTCCTAGGGAGGAGCTGCCTGTGAGGTCTCGGGGGCGAGGGGCAGGGCCAGAGCCCACCAGCCACCACCCCTGGACCCACGTGGCTCCAGAGGAGGGGCTGAGACCCTGAGTGGAACATGCAGTGAGGGGTGCTCTCTGGGCTGAGGGCCCCAGGAGGGGGCAGAACACACACATCCTCCAGAAGGCCATCCTGGGTGGGGTCCCTGTGCAGTGTGAGAGGCTGCCAGAGCCCTGAGGAGGGGACCCCCGTGCCCTGTGTGCACCTCCTGGTTGAAGCGGCAGTTGATGGTGCACCAGCCGATCTGCATGAGCCCCTGGGAGGAGATGAGCACCTCGTAGAGCCACTTCCCTGAAAAGAGCCACGTCAGGCCCAGCAGGCTCGCGGGGGAGAGACCATCTCCAGTCTCAGACCTGGGCTCTCAGACGTCCTCCCTCTCCCTGGGCCATGGCATAGCAGTCTCACCTTTGTACACGCATGTGGTGGAGCGGATAGTTCCAAAGTTGCTGTGTCCGATGACCTGGGTGAAGAGCCGCCACAGTGGCTTCCTCTCAGGCCTCCCCAGGGGAGAGGGGCCCCAGCCCAATGAGCTAGCCGTGGTCGTGTTTGCCTGTCGTGGCCAACACGGCACCATGCGTGACGCCCAGCCCAGGAACAGGGAGGGAGGGGCTAGGCCATGTCAGGAGGGACTCTGGGCCAAGGCCATGATGGAAGGGGCTCCAGGCTGTGTTAGCATCAAGGGGGATCCGAGGCTAAGGCAGGAGGGTTTGGGAGCCGAGGACGCAATGGTTTGGTGCACATCAGGAAGGGTTTGTGGCTGTAGCCCCACTGGGATGAGCGCAGAGACCAGGGCCCCATCAGGAAGAGCCTCGGGCTGGGCCAGGAGGAGCTTGGGCCTGGGGCCCACGCCTTGCTCTCACTCACCCCCAGGAGGTCGTCGTCCACCAGGAGAAGGCCCTCGAAGCCACCTGTGTGGTCCAGGACCACAGTGGATGGGCCAAGCCGCCCTTCAACCTCTCCTGAAATGGGGAAAAGCGTGGGGTTGGCAGGGCAGAGGCTGTGGCAGAATGCATAGGATGCACTGAGCTCACCAGGGCACCCCAAGATCCTCCAGGTCCCAGCCCTGCCCCCTCACACACACCCTGCCCGAGGCCGCCACATACCCTGGCTCTCTTCATCCTCACTGTCCACCTGTAGCAGCTGGTCCAGGTGCTCTGGCAGATTCTGGAAGTTCAGGGGTTTCCTGGGGAGAGCGAGAGGCTGCAAGGGGCCCACAAGGCCTTGGAACCAGCCAGATGGCTCTAGAGTCTTCTCTTACTCCCCTTCCTCTGAGCTTCAGAGGGCGGCTGCCTGGACTCCAAAAAAAGGGCCCTGCCCAGCCCTAGACTCTGGCATCCTGGGGATCATGGGCTGGAATATCTGCTAAACCAAAAAAGATGACTAGTCTGATTTGTGGTACCTCAGGACTGCTAAAGAAAATAGGAACCCTGTCTAAGCCTTCATTTCCTCTTCTGAGAAAGGGAACAATAGCTGTGTCGGACTTGCTGTGAACGGTCCCAGGAATAACGCACGTTCCCTGCATAGCTCATAACCTGCCCACTCCCGAGGGTGGCTGTTTGGTTCTGTCAGGGAGAGGAAGGCTGGGGGAAATGCCAGACCACAAGGTGCTGAGTACCAAGGTCACCTCGTCCAGCCCTTGATCCTAGACCTATAGCCTCTTTGGGGGCAGACTTCCAGTCCCCCCACTGCTCAGCCAGAGGAGCTCATGTAGTGAATCAGCCATGTCCTGGCAGTGTAAAGGCCTCGGTGCTCTGCCCTCAGAGCTGCTGGCTGGTTGTCTTGCACCCCTGTCCACGGATGGCCAGTAGAGCACATCGTCTGTCTGCCTACCACCTGCCCTAGCCAAAGGGTTGGGGAAAGTCTCTCGGGGTAGAGGGCTCCGAGTGCCAGCACACATGCCCAGGAGAGAAAGGGTTCTGTATAATGCTAACCGGCTCTCCCTTGAGCTCAGCTGCTAAGAATAGCAGGGAGTAGGGTAGAGATAAGCAGCAGGGCTCAGGCAGGGTAGAGCAGAGGTCCAATGCCCAATCTGGACCCAGCCTACAGAACTGCCAGTATCTGCTCTTCTCCCTCCAACCCCAGCTCCTCCTCCACTCATCTGCCCAGAGGGCAGGCTCCAGGAGGGGACGTAGAAGAGCCAAAGCACCAACTCCCTGCTGAGGTGGCTTCAGCCCAGGGTCAGAAACCACATGCTCCCCTGCTGTGAACCAGTACTGACCCTGAGCTGCAGGAGGTGGAGATGCACAAAGCCCCTCCCACCCCTGCTGATCCCCGGGCCAAAGCCAGGTGACAGACCACAGTGGGGTCCCCAGCCAGCTGCATGAAGGCTGCAGGCAACTCCTATCGGAATACCCCAGTGGGCCCAGGGACCAAGGAGGCTTCCTCGAAAGCTCCTGTGGGCCCCTGCTTGTGAGGGCTGCTCTAGGCTTGTGACTGCTCCCAAGAGCAGCCTGCTCCCAGCTGTGGGCAGGCGGCCTGAGACGCAACCTCCACTGGGTGCCTGCAGCCCTGCCCGTTTGGCCAACCCCAGCACTTGCCTCCCCTTCTGGATTTCTCAGGTCCTAGCCAAGAGCCTTGTGTCCCCACAGCCACTGACTGATGGCCCCACACCTGCTCTCCCTCCTGGCAGCCTCAACAGCAGCAGGTCCATCTCTGTTATCACATGAGGTGGGGCTCAGATGGCCCTGGGAGCAGGCCAGGACTGGGGTGGGGTGGGGGTGGACAGTGGCCTTCAGCAAGTAGGAACCCTGTGACGACTGCAGCCACTTACATTGCTCAGGCAACCACCTGCCCTTTGTGCCTGCCCTGAGAGGAGAAGTGGTGAGAGACAGAAGAGCTGAGGCTGGCGAGGGCAGAGAGACAGGGACATCCATGCCTCACTGCAGGGAGAAGGAACCTACGTGACCCTCTGAAGAAGTAATTTAGCAATTTTCTCAAAAGTGATTGCCATTCAAACATTCTAGCCGTGTGATTCCAACCCTGGGCATCCTCACAGAATTGTTTACAAAAGCAAAATCCCCGTCTTCCAAACGAGGGCATGCTAAGGGCCATGGAGGACCCCTGGCCTGAAAAAATGCCCATCAAGGACCAATCTGTAACCTGGAAAAACACCGGTGGGATACCGTTTGGTGACAAAATAGGATTAAAAATTCGATGTGCTTTTAGAAGTAGGGGATATATTTAACACTGTGGCGACAGTGGGAAATTCACGGGTTATATATGTGTCAAAACTTACAGAATTGTATAGTAAATGCATGCAGTTTTTATTAATTATACCTGAGTAAAGGTGCTTAAAAAGATAAGAACTATAGGCAACACAGAGAAAACAATTTTAAAATCTCCTATACAGCCTAACATGAAGCACACATATCATAAGTAAAGAAAACGAAAAGACCACACTAAGACACATCAGAATAACAAAATGATAAATGCTTTCTCTTCCTCTATCTGTTTCTAAGCTAAAACTGTGTTTGTAAATTTTACATGGACTAAACTTAAACGCATTAAACTTGCCAAAGAAAAGGGCCTGGTGGGTCTGTACTTTATAGGTTCAGACAGAGAACGCAAGGGGCCAGGGTGGAACAAGAGTACGAGCAGGTGGGTGCAGGGCCAGGTGCTAAATGCAGAGTGGGCAGCAGGTGCTACGCTGGGTGCTGACTGTGCACTGCCGCCCTGACCTCTGCAATGCCCTCAGGAGGAAGGTTCTAGCACTGCTTGGAGAGAGGAAGAAGCAAAGCCCAAGAGACGTTCTGGCCTGAGGTCACACAGTTAGGAGTGGCAGAGTGAGGATGGAACCCCAGGCAGCCTGCTTGGAACCCAGATTCCCCTTCCCCACAAGCCCAGCAGCCTCGAGCCTCTGGCGTGACCCAGTGGAGGGAGGAGGGAAAACCCACCCAGCCATACCTGCCGGTGGCTGAGGGGGGCGTGTGGCCAGGAAAGAAGATGCGGTGCAGGTAGTCGTTGAGCAGCTTCTCGTGCACGATGCCTGGATCACAGGTTAGAAGGGAAAAAGGATCGTATGTCAGCGTGGCTACAGGCCCCTGCCAGTCCCAGAGGCTCTTGGTCCTAGGCTGGCCACAGGGGTCAGAAGAGCAGCCATGTTGGGTGTACTGCCCCACGGTTGCTGGTGGAAAAAAACTGGCTGACAGGTACAAGGGGCATAGCAAGGTCTGAGGCTTGCTGTGGCTGAGACTTTGCTGTCTCTGCCCCTTCCATCTCCTCCCCCCAACACAAGGAGCCCCCTCCCAGCCCTGCCAACCCTTACCCGTGACTTTAGATTTCTCAGCGTCTGAGGTCAACCTGTAGCTCTTGCGGGAGAAAGACATGCCAGTCCCCTTGGATGCCATTCTTCATCTCTCGTGGTCCTGGGGGCTGAGCCAGAGGCAGAAGCTTCTACTTGAGGCCCACACCCTAGCCCAGTCCTAGGGCAGCAGGGCTCAGGCATGCAACCCAGGGCAGAGGAAAGGAGAGGCTCCCAGCTTCCTACACAGGGAGGGTGGGTGGTGCTCCTGGACTCTAGGTCTGGGTCTATTTGACAGACACCACATCCTCTTCTCTACTGTGTCTCATTGCCCAGCACAGGGCCTGGCAGAGAGCAGGTGCCAGATATACGTTTGCTGAACCACAACTAAATGCCTCAACCCTGGATAAGATCAACGTGTCCAAAGAGAGGCGGCTCAGGAGCAAAGCCCCTGTTCTCCATCTCAGCAGGAAACTACACTAGTCTAGCTAAACTACACTAGGTCTAGCTCATATCCAGGAGAGAGAGCCCTATACTGATTACTCCAAGTGCAGTCCACCATCTGGGGCTTGGTGCCATCTCTGGCCACAAGTCCCGCTGACATCCCCAAGGCCAGGACCCTTTTCTCTGACCCCAGGATCTTCCCTTCCCTCGTTCCCAAGGACTCCCACTCCATCTGGGCACCACCCTTGCTCTGTCCTCATCACAGCCCACTGATCCTGCTGCTGTCTGTCTGTCCCTCACATACTACACTGTTGCTGCAGCTTTTCCAGAACCTGCACTAAACCCCTGGTGGGGTCTCGTTGATCTAGCGCTGTGCTGTCCTGTATAGAAACCACTAGCCGCATGTTTAAAAACTTAAAATTTCACTTTCTCAATTGCATTAGCCACTTTTCAAGAGCTCATTGGCCACATGTTGGCGACTGCACTGGACAGGATAGATACGGGACATTTTCCCTATCGCAGAAAGTCCTGTTAGACAGCCCTGGGCTAGAGCCTGGCCCTCCAGCACTGCCTTGGCTGAACCCCAGACTTGGCTGCACCCCAGTCTCTTATCTCCCTCCAAACAGGCCCTCTGCTCCTGCCGCACACCCCTGCCCTCCACAGGACGCACCACGCCTGCCCCTTGGGAAGGTGACTCTCCCGCCCTGGCTCCCACCGCAGGCGCCCAGGGCTCCTGCCCGTCTCCCACCAGAGAAGGTGCGGAGCTGACTGGACGGCCACTCATTTGATCAGCACACCTTCAAGCCTCCCACTCGGGGCGTTAGGTGGTGAGGACCCAGGTGTGAAACGGGCCCTGACTCTGTCCGGGAGTTCCCTGCCACGGTGACCCCGTCCAGCCCCGCAGACACACCTGAACTCGGAACCGAATCGACCTCATCTGGGGGCCCAAGATCGCCGAGGGCAGCGCTTGGCTCCCCCAGGTCGCCCCCGGACGACTCCAAGCTCCGGAGGACCCGCCATGTCAGCCCCGGGCCGGAGCCCGGCACCACAGGCCGCAGGCCCCGCGCGGCGGCGCCCTCACACTGGGCGGCCGCGGCCGCAAGAGGAGCCGCGGGGACCCGCCCCGCTCCGGGCCCAGCCGCCCCTCACTCACCCCCAACTTCGGCCGCCGCGTCCCGGCTCACAACATCCGCCCAGCCTCCCGGTGACGGCGCCCGTCCAGGGCCAAACCGCGCGCCCGCCCGCGCGCCTCCCGCCGCGCACGCGCACCGGCCCGCGCCCTGCCGCCGCCAGGGGGCCCCCTCGCGGCCTCCCGCCAGGTAGTCGTGCCTTCGCCTAGGCCGATCGCGCAAGCGCGTGGCTGCCGGGCCTTTCTAGTCCTGCGGTGGCGGAGGGCAGTGTCCCGACTGGGGCCCACCCAGACCGCCAGGCTCGACTCTTACTCGTCCGTGCAGGCCCTACCCAGATGCTCCCCAGGACGGCTGCAAGGCCGCCCCTGCCAGGGTCGCCATACTTGTCACCCCACCCCCATTAGGCCTGACTTACTCACCATCTCTGAGACGGCACCCCTGGCAGGCGAAGGGAGCCTCCCTGGGCTCCGCTGCGGGGGTCGTAGGCTCGACTTAACTCAAAGCTGGGGCTGAGCAGGCAGCCTGAAAGCGCCGGCACTGCCCCACTTTACAGAGGAAAACAGACTCCCACAAGTTTAATATCACTGCCAGGGGCTGGAACCCAAGCCTCTGGCAGCTCCCACACCCCCTGAGGGCAGCAGAGGCAGCAGGAATGCTCCACTTCCACCCCAGAGCACTTCAAGCCCCCCAGTGAACTCTCCCAACCCCTGCCCTTGTAGGTCCACTACATAGGGAGGTCTCTTGGGCCTTCCTGCACCAGGGTGAGGGCCTGTGAATCTGACCTAGGGGGCCTGAGGCCTGGCTCCACATGGCTCTTGCCACGGGGTCTCAGGTCAGGTCCCAGCAGGCCTAGAGTGGGGGTGTGGAGCCAGAGCCACCCAATCCCGTAGGGACAGGTTTCACAACTTCCCGGATGAGGCTGCCATGGGTCACAGTGCAGCTTCCAGCCAGGAGGATGGGGTGGCTCCCACTCCTGCTCCTTCTGATACGGTGCACAGGGGCCCCTGGTGAGTGACCCCCACCCTGATCCCCATTTGTCTTCAGGAGGGCTTTGGCCCCAGTCCCATCCTGCCATTTGAGCCAGGAGTTTCCTTTCCTACTGCAGTGACCGTGGCCTCTAGTGTAGAGCTGGGCAGTCCCAGCAATTCACATGCACACCGCCCATCCTGGCCTCCATGGGCATGTCTTCTGTAGACTGAGGCAGTGTTGGGACCACACAGGTGCACACACACAAGCAGGCAGTCACACCTCCTGAGCCTGATCTACCCTTTAACCCAGTACATGCCCTCGCACTAGTGAGAGCTGACTTGGGGCCAAAATGCCCGGGCTGGGCCCCTACCTGGGCAGTGTGACAGCTCTGAGCCTTGGCTTCCTCATCTGAGAGACGGGACAAACTCCACAGGGAAAGCTCCATCACCCACTGCTGTCATGGAAGGCATGCGTCAGATCTGAGCCTAGTGCCTGGACCACTAAATGGCACTGGTGGTAACTGCCATGTCTGGGCCTGCCTGCCCCTCCCTGTGCAGGGGGCGCCTACCCTTGAACATGCCCACAGGGCCCATCCCAGAGACCGTGCAGTGTTGGTCCCCTCAGTGAGCAGTGTGGGCATGTGGATACACGTGCACTGACGCGCAGGCCCTGTCTGCAGCGCAGCGCTCCCCGCTGAATGACTTCCAGGAGCTGCGGGGCACGGAGTTACAGCACCTGCTACACGCAGGGGAGCCCCGGTCTTGGCAGGAGGCCGTGGCAGACGCTGAGGAGTGTGCAAGGCGCTGCAGGCCCCTACTGGACTGCCGGTGAGAGGCCCTGGGGCCCAGCTAAAGTTGGGGGCAGGGGGACCTGAGCTGCTAGCTGACCCTGTGTCCCCTCCTTTCCAGAGCCTTCCACTACAATGTGAGCAGCCAGGGTTGCCAACTGCTGCCATGGACACAGCACTCACCCCACACTCGGCTGCAGCGTTCAGGGCAGTGCGACCTCTTCCAGAAGAAAGGCAAGTGGCTGGGGGTGGGGGTTGGGGACTGAGGGGCGAGTGGGCCTCAGGCCACAGTGACCATCCCTCATCCCTAGACTACGTGAGGAGCTGCATCATGGACAATGGGGTCGGGTACCGGGGCACCGTGGCCACCACTGCGGGTGGCCTGCCCTGCCAGCGGTGGAGCCACAAGTTCCCCAATGACCACAGGTGAGACAGACGCCTGCCCTCCGTCCCTGCCCCGCGCCTTCCTACACACAGCACGCTCGGCAGCTGCTCTCCTCTCCCAGGTACACGCCCACACTCCGCAACGGCCTGGAAGAGAACTTCTGCCGCAACCCGGACGGGGACCCCGGAGGTCCCTGGTGCTACACGACAGACTCGGCCGTGCGCTTCCAGAGCTGTGGCATCAAGTCCTGCCGGGAGGGTAAGCGGCGCGCGGTCGAGCGGGAGGACGGGTCGGCTGACCCACGCCGGGCGCGAGCGCATGGCCCGTGTCTCCAGCTGCTTGCGTGTGGTGCAATGGCGAAGATTACCGAGGCGCGGTGGACCGCACCGAGTCGGGACGCGAGTGTCAGCGCTGGGACTTGCAGCACCCGCACCCGCACCCCTTCGAGCCCCGCAAGTACGCGTGGGCAGGGCCAGCCGCCTGGGGGCGGGGCCAGTGTGAGGCAGGTGGGCGAGGCCTGAGGCCAAGGTGGTGTGCTCGCCCCACCACCGCCTCCAGGTTCCTTGACAAAGGCCTGGACGACAACTACTGCCGGAACCCGGACGGCTCGGAGAGACCCTGGTGCTACACCACGGACCCGCAGCTGCAGCGAGAGTTCTGCGACCTCCCGCGCTGCGGTAGGGGCGGAGGCAGGGCCCGGGAGGCCCCGGGAGGGAGCGTGGCCGGGGGCGGGGGCGCAGAGCGCGGAGCCCCGAGGACCCGCTCCGGGGGACCCCGAGTGGCCTGGCCCAGCTCCCGCTCGGAGCTCTAGCCGCCTCGGTCCGTGCAAGGGTCCGGGGCACCCCCGCGCCACGAGGCCACGACGCTCAGCTGCTTCCGCGGGAAGGGCGAGGCCTACCGGGGCTCGGCCAACACCACGGCGGCGGGGGTGCCCTGCCAGCGCTGGGACCAGCAGAGCCCGCATCCGCACGGCTTCGCGCCCGCCAAGTACGCGTGCAAGTGAGTGGCGGGCGGCGCCCGGGCCGGCGCTGCGGGGCTCGGAGGCGGCGGGCTGGGATGTGGGCGGGCGACTGGGGCTCCGCCTGGCCTGAGGGGGCGGCTGCGCAGGGACCTCCGGGAGAACTTCTGCAGGAACCCCGACGGCTCGGAGGCGCCCTGGTGCTTCACGGCGCGGCCCAGCATGCGCGTGGCCTTCTGCTACCAGATCCGGCGCTGCGCCGACGACGTGCGCTCCGAGGGTGAGGCCCGGGCGGGAGGTGCGGGACCGAGGGCCGGGCGGAGGACGCGGGCTGACGGCCGTCCCCGCCCACCCCAGACTGCTACCACGGCTCGGGCGAGCGGTACCGCGGCTCGGTCAGCAAGACCCGCAAGGGCGTCGCGTGTCAGCGCTGGTCCGCGAACACGCCGCACAAGCCGCAGTGAGTCCGTCGGCGTGCCAGTCCCTCCGGGACCGACGCTGCAGGCCTGGTGTGTGGTGCGGGGGCCTCGGCCGGGCCGGGGTTGAGGACGACCCCCGCCGTTTTTGCTGCCCCTCCCGCCTAGGTTCACGCCCGCCTCGGCCCCGCATGCCCACCTGGAGGAGAACTTTTGCCGGAACCCGGACGGGGACCGCCACGGGCCCTGGTGCTACACTATGGATCCAGGGACCCCGTTCGACTACTGTGCGCTGCGGCACTGCGGTGAGCAACCACGACACGACCCAGTGGCCCGGTCCCCAGCTGCCCGTGCCTCCGAGGGCTGGTTCCCTTAGCCTGTGTGAACTTGGTCTTTCAGAGAGTGACCAGCCGCCGTCCATCCTGGAGCCTCCAGGTATAGAGCTGGGCCTGGCGCAGCCCCGGGCCCTGTGCTCTCCCCTGCCCAGTCGGGCCCTCAGCCTGCCCACCCCATCCTCCAGACCAGGTGCTGTTTGAGCAGTGCGGCAAAAGGGCGGATCGGTGGGACGCGAGCTTCAAGATGCGCATGGTAGGGGGCCAGCCCGGGAGCTCGCCCTGGACAGTCAGCTTGCGCAACCGGTGAGGCAAGACGGGCTCCTCAATAGAGGAACCCAGGCTCTCTCCTCTAGGGCTATGGCAGTGGGAGCTGGGAAACTGTTCCTGGCCTCAGAGGTCCTAGCCAGATGGCAGACCCCACGCGTGTCTTAGGACTCACTGTTCCCTCTCCTCTTTTCCAGGCAAGGTCAGCATTTCTGCGGGGGTTCCTTAGTGAAGGAGCAGTGGGTGCTGACTGCCCGGCAATGTTTCTCCTCCTGGTAAATCTCCCTTGGGTTTGGGACAGCCTCGCCCCTCCCTGCCTTCACCCCCCACCCCCGGCCACCTTCCCCAGGCAAGCCAACAGGTATGCCCGGGGCAGCAGACTGGGACCCACGGCTCAGCTACCAGAGCTTCTCTCCCAGCCACGCGCCACTCGTGGGCTATGAGGTGTGGCTGGGAACGCTGTTCCACAACCCACGGCCGGGGGAGCCAGGCTTGCAGCGGGTCCCAGTGACCAAGATGGTGTGTGGGCCTTCGGGCTCCCAGCTGGTCCTGCTCAAGCTAGAGAGGTGTGTGGGCAGGCTGAGGCGGGGTGAGGTGGGGTGGGCCTTGAGGCCTCAGGCTCTGAATGTCCCCATTCCTGCTGCAGACCCGTGGCCCTAAACCAGCGTGTGGCCCTTATCTGCCTGCCTCCCGAGCAGTACGTGGTACCTCCAGGGACCAAGTGTGAGATCGCAGGCTGGGGTGAGACCCAAGGTCAGTGCACGGTGCAGGGGCAGGGCCCACTGCAGGCAGGAGGCCCAGCCCTGGATCCTGAAGGCCCTCCCCTCCCCACTCCCCACCGTAGGCACAGGCAATGACTCAGTCCTGAACGTGGCCTCGCTGAAGGTCATCTCCAACCAGGAATGTAACATCAAGCACCGAGGACGTGTACAGGAGAGCGAGATGTGCACTGAGGGACCGCTGGCCCCTGTGGGGGCCTGTGAGGTCGGTGGCAGGGCCCCTGGGCCAGCCTGGGAGGGTGTGGGGAGCTGGAAATGGCCCTCTTCATTCCAGGGGGCCCCCTCACTAATTCCTCCACCTCCCAGGGTGACTACGGGGGCCCGCTTGCCTGCTTTACCCTCGACTGCTGGGTCCTGGAGGGAATTATAATCCCCAACCGCGTGTGCGCACGGCCCCGCTGGCCGGCCGTCTTCATGCGCGTCTCCGTGTTTGTGGACTGGATTCACAAGGTCCTTCGGCTGGACTAGGCTCAGCCTGAGCCCCACGTGCCTTGGGGAAGGACAATACTTCCTTTGGACATAAAGCTGCCTTCCCTCTTCACACCTGTGCAGGTGCTTTTTAGCCTCTGCTTCTAGGAGTGAGATGGTGACTTCTTGCTATGACCTGGTACCCTGACCCCAACACTCTCCAGGCTGGGTGGTCTGACCCTGGGACCACCTGAGCCTGCAGTGCTGGGAGGGCAAGGGTGGCATCAGGCAGTTCCTAACAGAAGGGGCTGCAGCAGAGGAGCCAGCCTGGGGCGGAGTCCCACCAGGCCAGGCTGGGCAGGGGCTACGCCTTACTGCCCCCTGCCATGTCACGCTGGAGGTGGATGTGGCTCTCGGAGCTACTGCACCCAGGGCAGGGTGCAGCCTGGGTTTGAGGATGGATTGGTACAGAGTACCAGCAGGATCCAGGCTCTTGATCCTCATTTATTAAGACTACACAGCCCACGTTCCTCAGCCCACCCAGCCATGGAATCCAGTGCAAATAAAGCCTCTCACCACTCTGCCAGGCCCTGGGGCTCTCCGAGAGCGGAGTGTGGCACTGGCTGACCAGCTCACGCCGAGGCACGGCTTTAGCTACTCAGATGTGTGCGCAGCCAGAGCACAGCATTCATGAAGCTGTCTGACTCCACCTCCACCTCTGACAGTGCGTGGGTGCTCTTGGGATAGAGCAGGAGCCTGTAGGGGTGGGGCAGCGATGTTTGAGGTTGGAGAGTCCTCCCCTGCTCACCTGCCCCCCTGTGGCTGCCCAGCTGGACTCACCGAACAGGCACTTTCCAGGCTTTGAGGGCCCGGTAATACTCCAAGCCCTGCTTGAAGGGCACACGCCGGTCCTCCTGGCCCAACATCAGTAGCAGCGGCGTCTTCACCTGGGTGTGTGGGGAGGGGTGGGGAGGGGTGTTGAGCAGGGCTTTGGGGTCAGGATTCATGGGTGGCAGAGCAGAGAGGAGAGCCGTGTACCTGGGGGATGTACTTGATAGGCGACTTGTCCAGCATCTCAGCCCATACGCTGAGGTCTGGCAGGCTGTCACTGCTGTAGGGGAAGCCAGTCTCCACCACACACCTGCAAAAGATCAGGCCCATACAGCCTGGGGTATGCTCTGGTGCCTGCAGGGGCTCCATGGGGGTCAATGGGTGGAGGGGAGAAGGGGAGGGACCTGTGGGGCACACCCACCAGTCAGGGATGTCAGTGGAGCCCACCATGGAGGCGATGTTGATTACGGGGTTCCGGGCCACGCAGGCACCGTAGGTCTCCGGGTACTGACCAATCAGGTGGCACGAGAGGAAACCCCCATGGGAACCACCCATAAGGGCCACGCGGCCTGTGTCGAAATGTTCCTCCTGGAGCACCTGTTCCACTGCAAACTGCAAAGCGATTAGAGAACACTGCAGCCAGCTGCCGGCCCAGCTGCACAGAGCCAACCCCCAACAGCCTGCCCTCCTGCTGGTCCAGAAGCCCTGTCCCCTGCTACCTGGACATCCTTGACATCCTGGTGGCCCACGTTGCCAGGGAGGGAGAGGATGCTGTCCTGGCCAAAGCCCGTGGAGCCACGATAGTTCACTGGCAGCAGGAAAAGGACCAGACAGGGTGGTGAGATGACATTCCCAGCACCCGACACCCTTCCACCCATCAGTGAAGTGGACCCTGGGACCAGCTGTGCCACACACTGTGAAGGGGTAGGGTCATGAGTTAGAGGCTGCTACCCAGTGACCAGAGCATCTTTTCCACGCAAGTCCCGAGTTGGTCCATGTTATCGCCATGCTGTGGAGCAAGAGGCGGGGCCAGCACAGTTCCTGGCAGGGGTTACCAGGGGCAGCTACACAGAGGCCTGGAGACCAGGATGGTACCCGTGGCAGTGTACAAAGCAGACAGCGGCCCAGGCCTACCCCATCACCCCACCACAGGGCCCTGCTCACTCACCTAGCAGCACTGCAAAGCCCATCTTGCAGAGCATGGCTGGGAACAGCATCCAGGCAGTAACAAAGGATGAATGGGGGCCCCCTGCAGACAAGGAGCAGAGCGTGAAGGGACCAGGTAGGGGGGCAGGGGAGAGGAGGGGCCCTCAGGCCAGATGCCTACCGTGGGGCATGACCACCATTGGGACCTGGGTCTTATCCGGAGGATTGCTGGGCTGCAGCAGGATTGCTTCAAAGTCGAGGCCAGCTGCAGAGAAAGGGCAGCAGTCAGCAGGGCCAGTGCCACCACAAGGGCTGGCCCAGCCCAGGCCTCAGCTGTAGCTTCTGTTCTGGGCTGAACTCTGGAGCAGAGATCTGGTCACAGCAGCCCATGCTGCACAGGAACCCCAGGAGATCCATGTTCCTCCTGCCCCGGGCAGGGAGCCCCACACTCTGCAGGGACAGCCTTCTGGATGAGGTGTGCTCACAGAGGTTTGTCCACCACCGGTGAGCTGGCCTGGTGGTGCCCAACTCTGAGACCCAGAGCAGGTGCTCAGATGCCTGGACACTGTTCCCCGTGACCGTCCACAAGGGAAACAGAGAACCCCTTAGAGGTGATCCCAGGAGACCCCACCCGGTGAAGCAAGAGGCAGGGAAGGTCACCACAGATGCTGGCCCTCCACCCCTGGCCCCGCTCACCATACTTCACGTTCTCTTGCTCTGGGGGTGGCCGCAGCACCCGGATGCCCCAGTGGATGTCAGGAATGGGCTCGGCCTCCTCCAGGGGCACCCACACCACTGACTGATCCTTCCCCGCAGAAGGCAGGAACCCAACTTTCTGCCAAGGAGGAGTGGGTCACATGTGGCCTGGCTGCTTCTCTGCCCCTCTGCCTCTACCCAGGGTGGGAGCTGGGCAGCCCTCATCATGCTGGGCTTTCTAACCAACCCCCGAAGCAGGTTGTGAGCTGGTGCACACCAAGGTACTCACACACACACCCCACCTCTACACACGCTACCTTTTAGGCTCTGCTGTCTCCCCATGCCCTGCAATACCAGGCAACCCTGTTCTGTACAGTTCCCTGACCTGGAGGGCTCTGCCTGTGTGGGACCACTGTCTACTGGCCCTGCCACCACTCACCAGGCTTGGGGGTAGGCTAGGTGTGGAGAACTGTGCTACCATGAGGTCTCGGTCAATTGTGAGCAGCTTCCAGCTTCCACCTGGCCCCCCTGGAGAATTCAAATGCCAATAAACCTGGCAGGGGCTACCACCTTTCCCATCCCGCCTTGAAGAGCCAGAGTGCCAGGCTGGAGACTCTCTGGCACAGTGTCCTTCCCATCCTGAGGAGCAAAGGGACACTTCTCCCAAACCCCCAACTGTGCACAGCCCTGAGTGAACCCCTTGTTCATCCAGCAGACTCGGGGGGCACACATACCCCTTGAGTACCACCACCTACAGAGGTGGTAGCTGGCTGTGGGGACTGGGTGGCGGAGAGGGGGTGGGCTGATTCTGGGTAGTGGGGGTTCATGAGATTGATAAGCAGGGGCTGTGTGACGAGATGCAGGTTTAAAATGATACTTTGGCAGTTCTGTGGAGGGGCAGAGACAGTCAGGGCAGGTGGAGAACTCAAGAGACATTTCAGGAGCAGAATCACCAGGCCTGAATATGGGGGAGCCAGGCGAACCAACACAGGGCCTGAGATTGGGCACACTGATGGGCTGGGGAAGGGGATGGAGGACTCTGCAAGCTCTTGGCAAAAGGAAGTTATATGGGAGTGGTTTTAGAAGCAGGAGTGGGGACCAGGCTGAGGGCTGAGGCTGGGCCAGGAAACATGCAGCAGAGTTGACACTGCAGGGAGTCTGGGGGCTGGTAAAGGTCCCACCAGGGCAGGCTCCCTGGAGACTGAAACAGCTGTGGTGGAACCGTCAGTGGTGCAGTGTGGCTGTGAGTGCCACCCATGCCCCACATGCTCGCCCCCGCCCCCATGCTGCAGCCCTGCTCACCCGCTGTCAGGGAGGTCACACTGCCTGTCTGGGTGTCCACAGCAAACAGGTCCTGAAGCAGAGGGGAGAACACACGTGGCACCACAACCCAGAACCCTGAGCTTGGTGGGTCCTGCCCCAACCGACTCTGCTCCGTTAGGACCCTTGGGCCCAGGCCATGGCAGTAAGCACATATGGCCATCGTTACTCAGTGGAGGAGGGACTCCCAAGACAACTTGCCGAGTGACCTGGGTGTTGGGGATTGAATCAGGCCCCCCACGAAAAGCATATTCAGTCCCAACTGCTGGTCCTGTGAACCCCTTGTAAAGAAAGTCTTTAAAAATGTTACAGGTTAACGGGGGGTCGGATGTGGCTCAACTGGTTGGGTGTCCATCTCCCATATGGAGGGACCCGGGTTCGATTCCCAGGACCTCCCGGTAAAAAAAAAAAAAAAAAATGTTACAGGTTAAGGTGTGCCCAAACCGAACGCGAGCGGGCTGTAGCCCGGTACAGCTGACGTCCTTATACAGAGACATGGAAGGGGAGCCTCAGGAAGACGAAGACACTGGAAATCAATGGAATCAGGAGAGGAAAGGAGAAGATGCTGCCACGTGCACTGCCCCATGACAAAGAGCCAAGGACCAAGGATCGCTGGCAGCCAGCCCCAGAAAGCCACAGTCTTCGGGGAGACTTGCTGATGCCTCAGTTTGGACTTCTAGCCTCAAAACCACAAACCAATAAAGCCCTATTGTTTACGCCAACCCATTGTATGGTATTTGTTTTAGCAGCTGGGAAACAGAAACACTGGGCAAGGTAAGGAATAGCTCAGCCTCCTTAAACTGGCGTGAGGAACAAACGATACCACAGCCCAAAGGAACCTGGCACACTGTGGGTGCCCCCTACCCCATCCCTGTGGGAAGGGCTCAGCCCACCTCCATCAGGTGCCCTCACAGCATGTTTAGGTGCCCTCAGAGCACAGTCCTCTTCTCCCTGAGCTGGAAATGCCTGAGGTGGTTGCATCACTGCCTCAGACAAAACGGCCAAGAGTTCCGCTGGTGGGTACCACGGCAGCCAGCCCCGAAGACGTAGTCAAGGGGCAGGTGAAACCTTGTGACTGGGCCTCCCCTCCAGAGGTGTGCATATGCTATGCCCCAGGGGCCCGGGGTTCCTGGGGGATGATCACAGGGGCTGCCTATTGACACAGTCAGGGCCCCTTACCTGCCGGCTGCGCTGAGCTGAGTCAAAGACCACTCTCTGGCTGTCAGCTGACCAGCACCCCAGGGGCAGCAGGCTGCAGTAGATCCCAGAGAAGTTCTCTGCAAAGATGGAAGGGCTGGGGGCCACATCCAGGAGGGAGGTTTGGGGCTCCTCATGCCTATGAGGCAGGCTGAGCTGTTGGGAATTCACCTGGGGCCCTCCGCAGGCCCTGACAAAGCAGGCCCCTGCAACTTGTGGGGGAACAGCATTCCCGCACATGGGGGCACCCTAGGCAACGAGGAGCTGCTCCAGGAGGGGGCTGAGGGACAGAGGCCTCCAAGGGCCCCAGAAGAGGCAAAACTCATGGGCTTCAGAGAGAAAGAGCAGCTGTTAGTTCTCTAAGTTGCTCTTATCAGGACTCCGGCAGGCAGCAGGTACTTTTACCGAGATAACATTTGTCCACTTGTCTGTTATGGTGCTTAGCACAGCACCTGCCCCAGGGGACTCAAGGTCTTACCCTGTAATATCACTCATTTATCTACAATCCCACAAGGCAGGGATAATCGTCCCCTCCACAGATGAAGAAACAGAGGCTTGGGAAGGCCTTGGACACTTGTCCAAGGACAAACAGCTATTAAGAAGCAGAGCTGAGATTCAGACCAGGTGCCTACTGCTAAATCCCTACAACCCAAGGAGAGAACTAAGAGGCCATCCCTTGTCCACCGGGTCCCTGGAACCGACCCTCAGGGGCAGGTGCCTGAGGAAACGAGGTGCTAGCTCTTGGGTTTGGGCTAGATAAAGGTTATTGGGATAGGGGATGGGTGGGACAATGTAGCACCCTTGGGCCTGGAGCCCCTCAAAGCAGAACATTTCAACCTAGTGCCCTTTACAAGACCCACTTAAAAGACCAGCTTTTACTAGTCATTGGAAAAACAAGAAAAATCACCATGAACTGCGGCACGGAAATTGAATCGTTAAAATCCCTGGCCTGCCAGCTCCCTTCTACCCTGAACCATTCTCTGCGGCGATGGCCCCACTCCCAGTGGAGGCTGGACATGGGGCTGGGCCAGCAGGGAGGGAGGGACTTCAGAAGGATCTCAGGAAAGTACAGCTGGGGTGGTCAACCCAGGCAGGGACAGAACAGGTGGCAGGAAAACACAGAACTGCAGGCTCCCCTGCACCTACCAGCCACGCACCCCTTACCTCCCAGCTGCCGAGGCACGACATCCACCACCACCGAAGTGACCTTGGTGTACCAGTCATACTGCAAGAGAGCACGGTGGTCAGGGCCTTCAGGGCAGAGCTCAGCACCTGGCCCCTTCTCTAGTAGCCCCAGGGTGGCCTCAGGGCAGGGAGGGGAGAAACTGATACTTGTGAGACCCCAGCCTGATGTGTCTCTTTTCTGGTGACCTGGACTAGATGCCCACAAGGGCCTCAGACAGGCAGGTCGCTCCGACTTTCAGCAGGGGCCTGGAGCTCTTCTGGGGCAGGGACTAGGACTCTAACTCTCCACTAAATCCCAGCACCTTGCCCAGAGCCTGGCCTCATGCAAATGAGAACAAACCAATGGGAGGAACACTCTTGTGAACAGAGGATACTCTTACGGCAGAGAGCCCTGACAAAGCAAGCTTTTCCATGTCCTAGGTGGAGAGCAGGGCAGGCAGAACGCTCACTGTTGCTGTACCCAGGCCAGGAGGCAGCCACTGAGGTGGCCATGGGGAGATGATACTGGCCCTCCAGCTCTCATCTGCCATCCCCATCTCTGCTGACCACCCCTGCCCCCCCACCTCCAGCTCACCAGGTACAGCTGACTACACTGATGATGGGGGATCAGAGAGGGATACCGCAGGTAGACAATGCGACACTGGTCTGGGCTCAGCCGGGGAGAGGAGACAGCGAAGGAGTCATCCGAGAGGAGCTCTGGGCCAGACGGAAACGTGAGTATCACGTGAGCTAGCACGGCCAGTTACATGTCAGTAAAGCATGGGTGGGCGCCAGCCACTTACCACACTTCCCACCGATGAGGTCCACATAGTACAGGGCTGACCTGGAACCACCAGAGACCCTCAGCTTTGAGGCCAGCCTGGGTGCAGGCCCCCCTGCCCCACCCCACTTCCTCACCTGCGGTTGGTGCAGAAGCGGATGCCCAGCCGGAAAGGCTCATGCCACCAGCCTACAAACACTATACCCGTGTCTCCAGGGGCCCAGAATGCCTATAAACAAGACCACGGGGTAGGTGTGAGCAAAGGGCAGTAGCTCAAGCAGGCCCCCAGACTCCAGGAGTGATAGGGGTGGAGTTGGTGCTGACCTGTCCAGGGGACACATTCTCAGGGACCCCCTCGAGCACAGAGATATTGCCACTCTCGACATCCAGCACGCAGAGCACAGGGGTGCTTTTGGAAACCATGGTTTCTCCCCAGTCTTCATAAAACACAAACTGATCCCCCTGAGAACACGACACTCAATGCCCACACCTGTCAGTAAGGCCCTGCCCTGCCCCCCAGAAGCCAGGGCACCCCGTTCTGACAGGTGCAGCTTGGGCAGAGAGTACACTGAGCCCCACAGCTGTCCTGTAAGGCTTGCGCAGACTGGCCGGCTACGAGCACCTTGATGGCCTGGTCTGGCTTCTTCGGCCTGGTCATCTCGTCATCACTGGCACTGACATCCAAGGCTTTGGTCTGAAAGAAGGACTCAGTCTTGGGGCGCTTCTTCTCTGCCACGTACAACAAGTGCGTCTCCGAGTGTGACCAGGACAAGCAGCCAAAGCAGTCTGGGTACGGGGAGGACCAATCAGGAGGTGCCCAGGGCCACGGCTACCCCTCTGGCCCACCCTGCCTGCTCAACAGCCAGCTGCCTCACCATCCTCGTACACGGGGCCATGTTTTTCCAGCGCTGACAAGTTGAAGCTCTTGAGTTTCCGGTTCTTCTCCCAGATCTGAGGACATTTCGGTGTCAGGCTGCTCCATACCCCAATGGAGCCTTATCTTTGGGGTTGAGCCCCCAGTTGCCTATGCTTCACCCCTTGATGCCAAGAAGACTCACCTCCAGGAACTGCTTCTCCTCACCAGGGCCTGTGCCCCCCGCCTTACGCAGCACAGCTTTCATAGCACCTGATGGAGACTCTCTGCTCAGCAGCCTGAGGAGAGCACAGGGTCACAGGTAAGCAGCGACTCCCACCCACTAACAGCTCTACCCA
Source organism: Tolypeutes matacus (assembly GCA_026826555.1). NCBI lineage: Eukaryota > Metazoa > Chordata > Mammalia > Cingulata > Chlamyphoridae > Tolypeutes > Tolypeutes matacus. The sequence continues at coordinate 2,175,498 of JAKSZT010037307.1, forward strand.
GCCCCCTTACCAGCCACAACCTTTAAAACAAGATTCTTGAGGCTTCGGCCCCACACCAGCTTCTGCAGCACCCCCAGCCCCACAGGACAGGGGCTCTACTCTCCCCAGCTTCCCCCTCCTCTGTGGGCTCTAGTTCAACTCGGGGTTTGGAGCAGGCTTCCGGTTCTTATCAGGCCCTGTCACCAGAAGCTGCATAATCTCCTTAGGGGCAGGAACCTGGCTCCTTCTGTCTCTGCACCTTGCCTGCACCCAGGCACATGGTGGACACTCATAAAAGGGTTACAAATGGCTGTCACCTTGCCTCCTGGCTTACTCCCTTGCACTTACTCCCCCCGGGTCTCCACGCTGTTGCCCGCAGGCCCTGCAAACACCACTGAGTCCCCATCGTGGAACACCAGGTACTGGCGGCAGAATCGGATATTCTCCATGCGTTCCAGGTCCCTCTGGGTCCACTCTGTGAAGGGAGGTCTGAGGCTGCTCAACTTGACTCAGCCAGTCCTGGCCACAGCCCCCCACCCAGGAAGGCCCAGCCCTACCTCCTCACTTCTATCTCCAGACACCCTGGGTGCAGGCTGGAAAACACTCCGCCACAGCCCAGCCCAAGTCTAGACCTCCAGAGTCTGAGCTGATGGCCTATTGGAGAGAAGGCTCTACTGGCCCCAGCACCTACCCTGGAATCCTGAGGGCAGCCCGGCTGCCCAAGTGGATGCCCCAGGCCCACTCATGACCCATATGAGGGAGAGAGACCCACAAGGCCCAGGCCTTGCACCCAGGTAGGAGCTCTATTCGCACAACCTAGTGCACACTCTGGTGGCCCCAACCCCATGCATGCACGAGCACCGTCCCATAATGGCCCCGGCACAGCAGCCCCATACACCTATGTGCACGGAGCAGGAACCCGCGTCCTCTCCGTCCCCATACCCGCCACGCTTCGTCTTCCTCCGCACGCCCGCGTGCACTGTCAGGTGGCGAGCTCTCCACACCCCTGCCCTCTCCAACCGAGGGCACGGCCCCGGAGCGGGCCCGCCTCCCGCTGCCCCTCCACACAAACGCACCAGTGTGCACCGTCCGGTAGCGGCCCCCGTACTGTGTGGTGACATCTGGGCCCAGGCAGGCGGCGCTCAGCGCGGGCTGGCGACTAAGACCCCGGTACAGCGCCGCCGCCTCCTCGGGCTCGCTCACCAGCACCTGCGCAGGGGACACAGCAGGGTCAGGCCCGGCCCGGGCTGCGGGGACCACGGGGACCGCGAGCCGAACCCTCACCTGCCGCTCCATGGTTGCCGTTCTGCCTCCGGGGCGGGGCGCGCGGGCTCCAGGAAGTGCGGCCTCGAGGGGCGGAGCCTGGAGGCCAGGCCTGCTTCCGCCCCCGCCCAGGGCCGGCCTGGGAGGGGCGGAGCCTTCGGCGAACGAGCGAGGGCCGCCGAGAGGGGGCGGGGCCTTGGGCGGAGGGGCGGGGCCTCGAGGGAGAAGGCAGGGTTCTCACTCGGGAGTCCGGGAGGGGCGGGGCCTCGAGGAAAAGAGAAGACCCTTTCAGGGGCCGACTGGGCAGGTGAGAGGTGGGGTCTGCGGGCCCGGAAGGGGGCGGCCCTGTGGAAGAGGAATCCGGGGAGGAGAGAGGGCTGTGAGGCGCGAACAGGTCTACACTGAGAGGGCCAACGCGAAGGGGCGACGGCAGAGCCAAGACCAGGCCGAGAGGCGAAACGAGGCGGACGCGGCTGGGCTGCGGGCGCCCGGGGGACGGGGCCTGAGAGGATGCGGACCAATGAGACCACGCGGCCGAGGGGCAGGGCCTGAGAGGATGCGGACCAATGAGACCACGCGGCCCAGGGGCGGGGCCTGAGAGGATGCGGACCAATGAGGCCACGCGGCCGAGGGGCGGGGCGGGAGCCGAGACCTAGCGCGAGCGTGGGTCTGCGTAGCGCCGGTGGGGTGGGGGCCGCCCAGAGCAGAGCCCTGGGGTTAGGGACAGAGCCGGGCGGGGCCCGACTCTGGGCTGCCGCCGGCGCTTATCTACCAGCAGCCCTGGCCAGGGAGCTCTCTGTCCCCGCAGCCTCTCACCCGCTCTGCTCACTGGCGCCTTGCTGTGGCCTCTGCCTGCCTTTCCGGGTGCCTTGGGCCTCACGGGCTCAGATCCACCCAGAACCAGAGATCTCCCGGTGAAAAGGTTTCCCAGTGGAGATGAACTTGGACAGGCAAGCTCCCTCCGCCTGTGGACTGGCAGGCTACTGGGGCAGCGAGACCCGGACAGAATTGTAGGCGAGGCCGGGCAGCAGTCAGCAGGGATGTCCCCTCCCTCCACCGCCCCCAAGTCTGGCTGCCCACCTTGCCTTTGATGGAGACCCTACTTGCTGGTCTACTGCTTCCTCTTCCCCATCAACCACATCGGACTAGTTAAGTGAGAAATGGTCCCCACTTTCCGAGGCCACTTATATTTGTGTGCACAGTGTCCCCACAAGGCCAGACCCAGGAGCAGAAAGAGTGACCCTGGCCACTGACCGGGGTGGAAAGTTAGGAAACTAGAATGTTCATCACAGTGTTGTTTATAATTGCGAGACTGGAAACATGGCCCTGTCCTTCTGGAGGCTGGGCATTGGAGGGTGAACATGGAAGTACTAGGAAAGAGCATGTAGAAACAAACAGGAGGCTAGCAAACTGTACCTTCCAGCTTCTTTTTAAAAAAAGAATAAAGAAACACAAGAAGGAAGGGCATCAAGATGTTGACTCCGGGAGTGGGGGGTGGGGGGACAGCCTGGGGCTAGGCTGATATATATATATTTTTTTAAATCTGCATTTTGTAAGTTTTCAAGCAACTCTGGGTAATTCTGGCAGGGAGGTAGGCCTTTCTGAGGAAGAACTAAGGTCTGGGCAGTCCCAAGAAATCGGGGTTGGAGTGGGCAGAGCTAGGCCTGGAGAGCAGACAAGTGCAGGGCTTGTTGGCAGCACCAGGGGGCAGCACCTGCTCACCTGACTCCCAAGTACCAGGCCCAGAAAGCTGGGTGTGACACCCACAGGTCATGGAGGCACTGCTCCCAACAGTCTGAGCAGTGGGCTGCTCCCTCCAGGTCCAAGCTTGGCCCTTTCCTCTGGCGCCTTCGTGGCAGGCCCACTGTGTCTGAACGGCTTGGTTTGGACACCACCTCTCCAACTTTGCCCTTTTACTCTTTTCCCTTTAAGCTTGAACAGACAAGATTGTCACAAATTTGTGGATTTATTCCTCCAGCTCAAACCTTCTCACTGAGGAGTAAGCATTCTCATTTCAGAAACCATCCCAGAGACAGTCTGTAGGTCGTTTATATCAAGTCCTTTTATTCTGATATCACAGAATTACCTTGTCACAATACAGGGGGAGGGACACTGAAGTACCACGAGTTCTCACAAAGCACAGGAGGACAGCACACAGTTCACAAGCTGATGTGGAGGACTCGGGTCATTGCACTTACAACTGTAAACTTGTTTGTTTGACTTTGTACAGCACTCTTTCCCCTCAAGTAAAGGAGAGAAGGAAAGAGGGAAAGAAAGGGAGGGAGAGAGGAAGGGGGAAGCAAAAACAAGACATGTAAGCTAGCGGGGGGAAAGGCGGTGGGCGGCCACCACTCTCCGGGGCACTGCACTTAGAGAGAAGGAGCTGGTTTGACCGCAAAGGCTGAATGAGACAGACAAGCACGCACGCGCGCACACACACACACTCACACACGTTCACGTGCACGAGCACACGATGTCTCATGACTTCCATGGTTCTCCAGTGCCACCCCAGCACACGTGGCAGCAAGGCTGCTGGTACCCAGGGAAATGGAGATGGCATCTCCAGGGAGTTTCACTGGATTAGGCCTGTCCCTCCAATTCTGTCAGAATCCACACTGACAAGGATTTACAGCAGGGGTGGGGGGTGGGGGGGTGGGGGCGGTGCGGGCAGCAGGGCGGGACTGCACTGCCTGGCAAAGAATCTGCCTAAGAAACTCCCCAGGTTCCAGAAGACAGTGCCATTGTTGCCTTCTCATTGTGGGCCCCAAGACCATGGGGCGGGGGGGGGGGGCTGTGAAGTGAGTGTACTGGGCCCTGAAATAGAGGAGGCAATGCCCTTGCTCGTGATGCTGGGGTGGGGGGAGGCAGGTATGGAAAGGCCTGGCCTGCATCCTAGAGACTCTGTGCCCATTTGGAGACGTGCCTGTTGCTCTCCACTGCCCAAGGCACCAAATGCTGGTCCCGCGGCCTTTGGCTACAGTGCCCTGGAGCCACAGCAGCATCTACACAAGGCCCGGGACACCCATGGCCCAGAGACCTGCTCCAGCCACCTTCACAGAGGATGGACATGTCCTGTGTAGAGTGGGGGTGAGGGGATAGCAGATGTCAGAAGTTTCAGACTCAGAAGGCTTGGCCAGAAAGGAAATTTGCTGACAAGTCAACATTTTAGAGCCTGAGATGGGGCAGGCTGGCAGCTGCCTTGCTGCAATCTCTCCTCCTCTTGCCTGCCCCTGCCCCATGCCCTGGCCTTATCGGAGAGGAATACTGCCCTGGCCCCTCAAGTAGCCAGCCGCTAGGCACAGACCTGGCCCGGTGACCAAGGTGCTTGGCCACAGCCTCCTCACTCCTTGCTCAGATGACCTCAGAGGGCCCAGACCTGATGGCTGGCAGGAGGTGGGTGTCCTGTGGGATGGGTAAGGGCCAGGTTCTCGGGCTCAACACCAAGGTTGGCAGCTCCCCCCATGCAGGGGCATATAGACCTTCTAGGAAAGCATGAGGAATGTGGACCCCTGAGGAATGCATGGTGCAAACCAGAGCACTCTGGAGGAGGGCCAGGCTGTGGGGGTAGGGCAGCTACTGCCTGCTGCACTCCAAAGCTCCAGGACTCCAGGAGCTAACAATAGTGAAGGATTGGAGCTTCGGAGATGGGGTGGGCAGGGAAGGTAGGCCCCAGGGACAAATACAGAGAGAGCCACACAGAACTTTCTGTTTTGCTATTGAGAAGCTTTCCAAGAAACGCAGCTTGAAGCCATTGTCTATGTGAAGAGTACATTTGCTCTGGTCCCAGATGGCATTGTCAGCTGTCCTGGCCACAACTGCCAAAGACCCAGCTCTTCCTGAGTGCTCTTCAGCCCCCTGGCCCCAGCCCAGATCTCCTGGATCACATACCTATGAGCGTCCCAGCCACAGAGGAGAGGCATGGAGCAGGCTCCTCAGGAGCTGGGGTCCTCAGGACACAGCCATGCCCTGCCCTGGACCGCTACCTCTCTGACCACAGGTGCAGCCCAGCTCTGCCCTTGAGCAGCGCCCAGCTGGGAAGGGCCGGCCAGAGGCCCTCGGCTCAGGGCTGGGGTAGGAGGGGGAACGACATACAGATAAGAATCCTATGGAACACTCAGAACATTCACGCTCGTGCATCCTGTGTGGGCTCCCACCAGCATGACTCCTCAAGGGGCTCCTCACCTGCCCATCTTGGACAGAGACCTGCAGGGGCAGTGGGGGCCTGCACTGCCTGCCCCCAGCCTAGCACGCTCGGGCAACAATTCCAGCAGGTCCTCACTAGTCTGTGCAGAGCTCAGCTAGAAGCACTCCTGAAGAAGAGGTTCTGAGACAAAAAGAACTCCAAGCAAGAGGGTCGAGCATTTAAAATGGATGAAACCGTGCAAAGAGGCTGTGAGCTGGGCATGCACCGCTGCGGGACAGGCGGAGACTCACCTGGCAGCAGCGGGTCCTGCCACAGGTCAAACATGCCACAGACTGAGAACTTCACACACACGGGGGGGAGGAGGGGGAGGGGGAGGGGATATGAGCATATCTATCAGTTTCTCAACTGCATGTTTGCAATTAAATCCTTATACATCACATGGAATTTATTAAATATTAACAGTGGTCTTTGAGGGTTTATATTTCATTGCATAGACATTAGAGATGAGCCTTGTGGTTGTGCCCAAGATGAAGAGAGGCCTCCGAGGGAAGGGCCCTGTGGAGGAGTGCTGCCAGCCCGCCAGGTGGATGGCAGGCGCCATGCTCCCCTGTCCCCCATCGCCACAGGGCTCTGGGCCCTTCCCTTGGCTGGCAGAAACCCTGGCCCCCTGCTCTGAGCACGCTCACTGGTGATGGCTTAAGAAGGACTGGAATTGCACGGTAAACAGAGGCGGGCTGAGGGGCCTCCCTAGACCTCGCCCGGGGTTGTGCTCTTGGTGCCCTGCTGCCTGCTATTGCTGCTAAGTCACCGTTTTCCCTGTGCTGAGCAGGGGCAGAGCAGAGAGGAAAAACCAAACCATCAGTCCCAAGGTGGTGGTGGGGGAGAGGCAAGGGGGCGAGCAAAGAGAGAGGAGAGAGAAAGGAGGAGAAAGAGAAGCAAAAGAAAAGTGTTTATGAGGTATACATGTAAATCAAACTGGAATGATTAAGGCTGTTCTTGAAATTAAAAGAAATCCCCAGGTGGACGGATGAGGAGCCGGCTGGTCAAGACAATGGCGGTGCCGCTGGGATGCTCACGGTGACCGGGGTGGGGGATGGCTTTGAGGTGGTGGCAGGCATGCTGGCACGCTGCCACCCATGGGCTGGGAGAAGCCTCAGCCGGCGCCCACGCTGCTTTTCGGTGCTATGGCCTCTTATTTCAGCGATGAGACAGTGTTAGGTCCTATTGTTTGTAAAGTTCTCCCAACCCCACGTTGGCCACATGGAGTTTGCTCCACTGTCACCCAGAAGGCAGGGTGAGGGGGGCAGGGCCTTGTGGCCACAGAGGGATCTGGGCCAGCTGGAATGTGAAGGAAACGGAGCCTGAAGCCCCAGCCCTCAGGCAAAGCCCCTCTCCAAGGCTGTGGAAAAACTTCTGGGATGGCAGAGGGAGGGCTGCATCCGTCGAAAGTGGAAGAGTGGGCCCGAACTCTGTGTATAACGCATGCAGGTCTGGCTGGCCAGGCCGCAGGAGGGCGGCTGTGGGAAGAGTGGCAAGATGGCCGCGGCGGCAGGTTTCTGGAGAGGACTCCTCCCTCCCAGTGACTGCTGTGCCTTGGAGGTGGTGCCCTGAGGAGAGCAGGGTCTCTGGAAAGACAATCAAAGGCCCCCCCGGGCCAACAGTCGTACTTGTCCAGCAGATGCTTCACTTCGCCCAGGCAGCTGCTGTTAGAAAGCATCCTGTCCTCAGCTGAGGACCTGCCTGCTGCGTCCCACCCGGTGTGAGGCTTTGGGCCAAGGGTTTGCCAGATTGTAGATGCTTGGAAGAGAAAAGGGAGGGAGGGAGGAAGGAAAGAGGAGAGAAAGAAGGATTTTGTCAAGAAGTGTGGACAGCTGCTTTCCACCCTCGTGCTCCTCTCAGCCAAGTCTGCCATGTGCCTGCAGCCCACCCCCTCCTCCCTCAGGGGCTCCCACACCACTGAGGCTTGGGGAGGTGGGTGCTGGGGCCCAGGTTTAAGGTCACAGAGACAAGGAAAGAAGGAAAAATCAGGTCGGCCAGGAAAGGACATTTCTTTTAATGTAACAAATGTTGCCTTTTGTCTTGCTTAAGAGTGAAGGAGGTGGAATTTTGTTTAAAATGGCATGACTCTCCCTGCCCAAGCCTCTCCCAGCCACCTCTGAAACAGCCACAAAAGACTCCAGGAGAGGGACACTCACAGCAGCACTGACCACTTGGCCCAATCATTAGCCCAATGCCAAAACGTGAGGGAGATTTCTTTAAAGTCTGTGGTCTCAGTGGCCCACCCATGCCGTGTGGCAGGACCCAGAACAAAGCCACGCCTGTGGCTCTTTCCCTCCCCAGGGACCGAGCCCTGGCCCCAGACAAGGTTGGTACTGCCATGAACCTGGGCCATGGCTGCCCTTCCTTCCCCTCCCCCCAGCACCACTTCTGATTGCACGTTTCAGGGCAACTCTGAGGATCCATTCAACTGAGCGGGAAAGCTGCAGGGAGCCTGCTGTCGTGGGGTGAAGACAGGAAGAGCGCCGGGGGCACTGCACCGTGGCTACTGCAATTGGAATCAACGCTGCGCTCTTTACTTTGCCCTACAAAGCCCACCCCAGCTGTCTCCCACCCATTCCACCACTGCGGCTCTAGCTGTGCTGCCTTTCGCCTATCCCTGACGCCCCGCAGCCTCACCCCGGCATCAGAACCCCTCGCCCAGCCACGTCCCACAGCAGCCTCATCTCCTCCTTCAAGCGTTACCTCACACGCCTCCCGCACTGACCCTGTCCCCAGAGCAGACCCACTGCCCCCACACCCTGCTTCAGTGGCTTCATGGCCACTGAAATTAACTTTTTACATTTAATTTTAAGAAAATTTTTAAACTTTTTTAGTCTCTGTCTCCCTTCATAGGTTGTCAGCTTCGGAGGGCAGGGACTTGGTCTTGTTCCCTGCTGTGTCCCCAGTGCCTGGAACAGGGCCCACACCTACCTGAGGCTTGACAGACATCTGCTGAATAAAAAATACAAGGAAGGAAGACTGAGCCTTTGCAGCCCCAGCACTGCTCCTCCAGAGACAGGCAGCCCTGTAGATGCCACTCCCGGCTCCTTCCCTGCCACAAGCTGGCCCGGCCAGGGCAAGAGAACCTGCGGGCACCAGGGCTCCCTCAAAGCGACCTGCTGACTGTCTGGCCCTGGCCACGGACACCCACTGTGAGATGCACCCAAACCTCTGTACTCCTAACCCGAGATATGGCAGAGGAGGGGAAGGGGAGGCTCTGGGGCTGTGGGGTGGTGGGAGGAGTACAGAGCAGCACTGAGCCCAGCTACCCTCCCAGCTATCCTGGAGGCTGTCCCTCTTTCTTCCCCCTCAGGGGCAGGGCAGGGCAGAGCCAGGGAAGGCTCCAGGAGCCAAGGCTTCAATCCTGAAGCCCTTCCACTCTCTTCCTGGACTGAGACGACCTGTCTGGATGGCCTCCCTTTCTTCTCTGTCCCTCCACTCATTCTACTTTTCCATCTTGCAGGCCATGACCTCAGCCTGGGAAGATAAGAGCGTCTTGACTTCATGCCCCAAGTGCTAAGGCTTTGCAGGGTTCTGGGACACCAGCCTCTCCCAACGAGCTGGAGCAAAGGCGCCAGCACCGGGCATCAGGGGCGGGGCACGCTCCCCCAGTGCCCAGGAGCCATGGGCCACCCTCTACCCAGGTCGGCTTTGGACTCGGCACCCAGCACACAGACCTTGAGCATGGGACACAGTTGGCCTCAACGGGCCCCTCCCCAAGGGTACCGTCTGAGTCATCTGCCGCCATCTCAACTCAGTGAACCCTGCCTCCCAAAGAGCTGCTGGGCCTGTCACAACCAAAGGAGGCCCCCTAGAGCCCTGGAAGTTGATGCTTGCAGGAGGTGGGTGGCTCTGATTGGCCAGGCCTTGGCTCTTTGCCCTCCTCCCTCGTCCTACTCCACCCTGGTCCTGACACTCACTGTTATACGCAGAGTCCAGAGCTGTGCCCAGGCCTTTGACTCCAGAGATTTTTCCACAGCAATGACATCATCTTCCTTCATCTCCTCAGGAACCTGCAGAACATGTATAGAGGAGGGCTGGGGAGGTGCTGCAAAGAGGAGGCCACGCCTACAGCCTAAGGGCGGTGAAGAGCCCTGTGGGGAGGTGGGGGTAGTGGAGAAGGACAAGGGGACGTTGGCCCCTGGCTCTCCTTCTCTAGGGGCCTCTACTGAACTGGCCCTGCTTTAGGGGCTCTGTGCATAGTTCCCTCCCCTTTCTCCCACACCCGTTGAAGGCTGGACTCCTCCCAGAGGATGCCTGAGGACGTGGAGCCCCCTATGCCAGCACCTCAGGCCTTTCCCAGGGGAGGCTGGGTACAGGCCGCTGAGACTTACCCTGTGGGGCATGGTCACCAGAACGAGGAAAATTTTTTGCCAAAAGCAGAGACAGCTGTGACACAGGAAGAGGAGAGAGGTGTTAGAAATCAGGCCAGACCCCCTCCTAGTCAGAGCCATTGGGGCATAGCAAAGCCTGCGGGGCAGGGACTGTCCAGAGGCCCACTGGGCAGCAGCAGCCGGGCCCCCAGGCTGGCCTCTGGCTCGGTGACCGAGACTGGAACCAGCCTCCAAGCCCAGCCTCCGCCAGGGTGGGGCCGCCACCCAGCTGCCATGTGGCCCTGGCTGCAGGCAGCACCTACCTTCCGTCAGCTTGCCGGCTTGCTCTGCTGCCCCTCCAGGGAGGATTTTGGAGAGCACACTCTCCCCCTCAGCACCCGGCTGGCTGGCAGGAGCCCCTGGGGTCCCAGCAGGCCTGGCACCAGCCTTCATGCCTAAAGGGAGAGAAAGCCCCCTCAGGAGCCCGCCTGGCCTGGCTCTGCAGGTCTGAGTGGAGAAGCAGCCACGAGAGGACGGGAGCCCAGGTACCCTGTGAGGTGGGAGCGTGAGGAGCAGAGCAGGGGGAGTAAAGAGAGGAAGAGAAGATGTGGGAGGAAGCAGAAAAAGAAGAGGACCAGGAAGGTAAAGAAGGAGAAAGGGAGGAAAAGGCAGAGGGGGACGAGAAGACAGAGGAGAAAGGAAGACGCCGCAGCCCTGGTGCGCCCAGGTTCTCTGCCCTAAGGTCCTGGAGCTGGGGACCCGCTGGTTATGGCTCGCTCCAACCCCAGGCTCACTTGCTGCTGGGGAGGTCTGCAGCCTGCGGGCCCCTTCTCAGGGAGCCAGGAGGGCATGCAGTGGGGGGAAGCTCAGGAAATGGGGTAGGGGTGGGCTGAGGGGGCAGCCAGGTACCCCCAGATATTCTGGGCCACGGCTGAGGGGGCCAGGGCTGGGCTTACCTGCAGGCCCAGGTCCCGGTGGTGGCTGGGCCTGAGGAGGCCTCCCCTGCTGTGGTGCTTTGGCTGTCCCTTTAGAGCCGTCTGCCTGTTCCGCCCGTGGCTGCAACACAGAGTCCAGGGCTGAGATGCCACCCACGACCCCACCCACGCCCAGCCTGGAGCCAGGGGCTGTCTGGACCTACGCACTGGGGTCCTACTCACCGCTCCTGCTGGCTGGGGGCCTGTGGCCGTCGTGGGGCCTGGCTGAGGCTTCCCTGCCGGCTGGCTGGCAGCGGGCGCTGGGCCGCGGGCAGCTGGCTGGCTCTGCTGCTGCAGCCGACCCTGTGGCGGGGCCTGCTGGGGGTGCTGTGGCCCGACCCCTGGCTGCTGCTGCTGCTGCTGCTGCTGCTGCGTCTGTGGCTGGCGCGGGGCTGCCGCCGAGGGCAGCTGCCGGGAGGGTGGCGGCTGTGACTGCTGTGGCCCGGGAGGCGGCTGCCGACCTTGCGGCTGTGGCTGGGGCTCTGGCTTTGGCTGCAGGGCAGGGGGCCCGGGGTGGGCCTGCCGCGAGCCCTTCTTGCTGTCGGGGACGTGATGGTAGGCTGAAGGAACACGGGGCTGCTGGGAGTACTCCGCAGAGCTGGCGTACCCAGGCTGACCCTTCTTCTGCGTGGCCGGGGCCGGGGTGGGCTGAGGCTGGGACCGGCCTTCGTGGCGACCCGGGTCCCGAACGTGTGGTTTGGCAGCACGCCGGCCCGGATCCTCGCCAGCGTGCCGGCCAGAGTGCCGCCCGTGGTCACTGTGGTGCCGGTGTTCCTTGGCGGAGGCGTGGCGGCCCAGGCCCCCCTCATCGTGCGGCCACAGGCCCTCCTCGGGGGGCTCGTCGTAGTCGTGGTAGCTGTGCCGGGCAGGGCCTCGCTTCTGGGAGGAGGAAGAGGAGACTGCGTGGCCCCCGTGGTGCCTGAACCGGTCGGAGCGGGCATCCCGGGGCTTATCAAACCAGTCTGTCTCCTCCTGGCCCAGGTGATATGCTTCAGAGACCAAAAAACAGAACACGGTCAACCCCCCGGCCGGCCGAGGGGAGGCCCAGCTGAAGCCATGCAGGGAAGCCGGAGAGTGGGCGCCACAGCCACACGCACAGCGCCGGGCCCCGAGCCCACCCTCCCACAACCGGGGGCCAGGGGTGCGGGCGGAACGGGCAAGGAGGGCAGCCTGCAGCAGGGGCCCTGAGTGAGGCGCCAGGCGGGCCCCGCTGGGACCGAAATCACCCCCAGCTGCCATTACCTTCGCTGTCAGAAACCACGCAGTGGGGGTCATCCAGGATGTAGCCCTCCTCGTGCTTATAGGTGTGGGCCCGCGGCCCTTCCTTGACGTGCTCCTGGACGTCAGGCATGGAGTGGCTGGAGCAGAACTGAGGGCAGGTGTCCCCAGGAGGCAGGGCGCCCCCGGCGGGGCGGGGCCGCCCCAGCGGGCTGACGGGGCTCTCCTCCTCCGAGGCCTGGCTCCGCATGGGGGGCCGGGCGCGGCCGTGGGCCACGCTCAGGGACGAGGGCTTGGGGCCCGCTCTCTGAAGCCGCTCCACAGCCTCCCGCTCCCGCTCGTACCCCTTGCCCCGGCCACTGAAGTCATGGCTGGACGGCTTCTCCCCACGGTGCGCAGATGCCGCGCGGGCCCGGCCGCTCCCGCCATTCACGCGGTCGTCCTCCTCGGCCAGGTCGCGGCTGGACACCCCGTAGTACCTCTGCTGCTCGTACACGTTCTTTCTGAGCCCATAGGTGATTTCGTCCTGGAACTTCCTGCCCCGAGAGGCCAGGCCGCCGCTGGCTGTAGGTGGCGGGTAGGAACCCAGGTCCGACTCCACGTCCTTGGCCTCTTCGATAGGCGAGAACTTGGAGATCTTTTGCTCCATGCCTTGCTTCCGGTGCTTGCTGCGCTTTGAGGAGACAGCCGCCGGGGCCAGGCTCTTGGAGGGATGCTTGGGCCCCACGGGCCCTGGACCATACTTCTCTGCTCGCGCCCCGGGTCTGTAGTCGCTGTCACTGTAGTAGTGGGTGCTGGCCGGCCGGCCGTTGCCCTCCATGCTCCGGTGAGGGCCACCCTTCCCACGGGGGTCGTAAGTGTCCTCCTCGGATTCCTCCTCACCTCTGGCATAGCAGCAGGGCATTGTGGGTCCCTCAAGGACACCCGGTTCTCCAGGCTCCTTTGCTGGACGCCCCCCACCGCCTGGCCCCAGGGGCTCCAGCCGCTGGCTCTCAGGGACAGTAGAGGGGCTGTCCTTGGTCAGCTCACTGACGTCGTCGATCACCACATAGTTTCGAGGGACGTTCTGCTCCAGGCTGGCGTAGTGTGAGTCAGAGGAGAAGGCAGGGGCCATGCCCTGGCTCCCGCTGCTCCGGTCGCTGGCCCGGGGCAGCTCGGGGCTCTTGCCCTGCTCGTGGCTGCTGCTCACTGTGGGGCCACTGCAGCTGGCTTCAGAGGGTGCTGAGGACATGGCAGTGACAGGGCTGGCGATCACCTCGTAGCTGGTGGGCACCTTCTGGTCCAAGTCGGCTAGCGAGGTCTGGCGTGGCTTCTGGTGGGGGGCATGGCAGTCAGCCGGGACTGGGAAAAGGGTGCTCTGTGTGGTTGGCACAGGTGTCTGGGCCGGGTAGTGGCCTGTGGGACGGAAAGCCTGCTGACTCGGCAGCCCAGGCTCAGATGGGAAAGTGGTGCCAGGAGGAAAGGCAGGTGCTGGGTACGCGCTGGGGCCAGGGTAGGAGGGTGCCTGGTGGGCTGGGAATCCGTTCTGAGTTGCACCACTGCCTGTAGCAAACTGCGGGGCTGGAGGCAGGAACCGGGGCTGCTGGAAGGCAGTGGGGCCAGAGGGGGTGGTGGGAGCAGCGGCGGCAGCAGGGAAGTCCACATACTGGCCCGCGGGGGTGGCACAGCCCTGGAGCCGCAGCTGGTTGAGCTCGCTGTCCGACAGGTAGTCACGATGCTCACCGAGGCCTCGCAAGGGGGGATAGTCGCGGCCACCGCGGTCCTTGGCCAGGGACTCTTTGCGCTGAGTGATACCCAGCTCCAGGTACTTGAGCTTGGCGTCGATCTCCTTCTCCTCCTCGTCGAGCTCCGCCTGCTTCTTGCGCAGCTTGGTGGATTCGTGCTCCACCAGCCGCAGGTCCCGGTCAAGCTCCCGGAGCAGGCTGGCCTTGGTGGCAGGCACGGCGGTGGGCCCCATCAGCCCGCGCTGCAGCAGGCTGGCTGCGTACAGCTGTGGGGGGGGGCTGGCCAGCCAAGGGCAGGTGAGCCTCCTCTGGAGGGGGGCTGGGTAGTGTCCGCTTCACCTTGCGGACCAGGCCATTGGGTGGCAGCGCCGACACCTGAGACAGAGGGAAGGGCGGGCAGCTCTGAGACCCAAGGTGGCGGGGAGTGGGGTGGAAGAGCCCAGGCCTGGGCGAGGACGGGCACTGGGCTCCACACGGCCGGCACCTTGTTCTGCCAGGCAGCCTTCAGGCCTGCCCTGCCCGCCCCACTGGCCTTGGCTGTTCTGGCGTGGAGGGAAGGCCTGCAGTCATTTTACAGGCCCCCTCGGCCCTGGAGCTCTAGGGCAGTGGGGGGTGGGGCAGGGGGGCAGACTCCCCTCTACACTGGCCTCTAGTACTGGCCCGGAGCGGGGGGCTCCACACCTGGCTCTGAGAACCCCTGCCCCTCTCCCGTGGGCCTGCCACCCTCTGCCACCTGCTGAGGTGAGGACAGTATAGGTCTGGCTCTGGGTTTGGGTCCTGGCAGCTGGTGGGAGCTGAGGGCAGTGGAGGGCCATGGGCAAGGGGAGTGGAGGGGCTGATGGGCCTCCCGGGCTCCCTGGAGGGCCACAGGGAGGGTCACATGTTGAGTCCCTTTCTGCCTCCAGCCCTCATCCTCCCAAAAGCAACGTGCCATGTGGCCTGCCCGTGCTCCTCCTCCAGCTCCCTGCATTGCCTTCTGCCAAACGCTCTGGGCTGCGTGCTCCGCTGGCCCCAGCTCCCTCTGTCCACCCACTCCCCGATACTGCTCTCTGGGGCCACCAGTGCATTTCCAGGGCCTCACCAGCCCCAGCTCCAGCTCCATGGCTTCCTGATCAAGGCTCCCTACCGCCCTCACCTGCCCCAGGTGCTCTGGACTGCCTGAAGTTCCCCCCTTTGCCTTCAGATCTTAGTCTTCCCAGAATTACCCAGGCCTTTGGACTTCACGGACCACCCAAATCCCCCAAATACACGGGGGACTGATGTCATCAGGCCTCTAACTTTTTGCCTTGCCAAGTAACTACATAAAGCTTTCTACCTTCTATTGCCAAATGTCACGGAAGAAAAAGAGCAGCATGAAGAGTGGGTCTTTAAGGGAGAAAATTTGGTTTTCTGAACTCCTCACTCTGCTGTCTGTCTCCTTATTCTGCCTGCACACCCGAGTGCCCAGCACGGGCTGGCCCCAGCATGGCCTGGCCATGGGACTTCTGTGCCCACTCCTGCAGCCAGGACCACCCTGCCTCTCGGACCTGCCCTCCCTGCCAGCCCAGATTCCTGTTTCCATCCCACCCCCATCTGGCCTGCCCCCACCTGGGTCCCTTCACCACGGGGTGGGGTCATGGGACCCCAGCCCGAGGCCCCACCTCTCTCCTCTCTGCATCACACCCAGAACACGGGCATGTATATCTCACCATGCCTCTGCTCCTACTTCCTTTCACTAGGGCCTGTCAGCCCACACCCTGCCCTTAAAGCTTTCTAGAACACCCATTTTTTTTTCCTATCTCACCTGCCTAAAACTTCCCAAAGGCTTCCAGAACCTTCAGGAAAAGCCCACCCTCCTCAGCCCAGCACTCAAAGTCTTTGGCATCAGGCCCTCACAATCCCCCGGGCCCACCTCTACTGCAGCCCACGGCCAGGCCACCTCCCAGGCCCCAGACCTCACTGGCAACTGAGGCCACAGACATGGACAAGTCTACGTTCCAGAAGCCCCTGACTAGGGGAGCAGACAGGTGTATAAGCAGATTTACTGAGGGCCAGGTAGGGGTGGGGAAGCAGATGAGAAAAGGACTGGGCTGCAGCCCGCTGGGATGGGCCTCAAGTGCTGGGCCAAGGCGTGTGGGCTTCCTCGTGGGGCAACGGAAGGCAGCCCAGGGCTGGGGAGTCTTACTGATTTCCTTGGGAAACTTGCACAGACCAGCTTTGGAGTGGGATGGGCCCAGCCTGGAGGTGAGGGCTGAGGAAGCCAGAAGAGGGAGGTGGCAGGAGCCAGACTAGGTATGGGGGGTGAAGAGGCGATGTCTAGTGAGGTGTCTGGCTGGACGGCTGCGGGCGCCCACACGTGCCCGTGGGCTCCACCGGATGTGCAGAGGAGGATATGTTCCTTGCCTCCTTGCCCTAGGCCTCTGGAGCTGGAAGTGACTCTACCTACACCCAGGAGAACCCCTCCCTGTGGGCCCCCCCCAGGCTAGGTGGAGACCCCTGGCCCACCCTGGCCCAGCCCCTGTGCCCATACCTGGCTCCCCAGCCCCCCCTGGTGCTGGTAGAGGGAGAACCTCTCTTTGGCAGATTCCTCGGCGGTGGGGCTGAGGGGCTTAGGGTCAGACAGGGACCGCTGCAGGGTCTTCATGGGGCGAGGCAGCGTCTGCTGGCGGAGAGCACTGTCAGCCGCGAAGTGCTTCTGGGGACTCATGTGGGCCTTGTTCAGCCTCTCACTGGAAGCAAAGGAGGTGTCCAGGAGCCGGTGCGGGGACAGGGGCGAGACTGGAGAGTAGAGAACCTGGGGGGACTTGGGAGGTTGGCGGCTCACAAGCTGCGAGAGGGACTCGGGGGGCAGGTGGGCCTGGTACCCGATCTCCAGGGGGTCTGGCTTCTTTTTCTCGAATCTGCCCAGGGGCCCCGGGGTGACGATCTGGATGCCAGGCAGGTAGGGGCCGATGGCAGGCGGCCCCACGAGCTGAGGTGCGGTCACAGCCTGGGCCTGCCCATCCGGCTCCGTCTGGCAGGCCAGGCTCTCCCCGCGCCCAGTCTTCTCCGGTGCCGATATGTACCTGACGATCTCCACCTTGGGGTCGGCGGCGGCTGTGATGTGGATGGCCGGGGAGACCCTGGGCAGCTGGTCAGGCTCTGTCTGCACGGAGCAGTCGCTGATGGTCTGGATGCCCACGCTGCTCGTGGCCTTCGCGGCGGTGGCGGCAGTGGATGACGAGGCGGTGGCGTCGTGCCTGCTGTCCGAGCCTGAGTCCGAGTGGCGGGAGAGGCGGGCGCGGCGGCGGCGCACCGGCTGCTCCCACTCGGCGCTGTCCTCGTCATCCGTCTGCACACTGCAGTCAGTGCTCCGCCGCGCCCGGCGCCGCCGGCTCAGGAAGTAGCGGCTGTCCCCGTCCTCGTCGTCCGTCTGCACGCTGCTGTCCGCGAGCCGCCTGGCCGCGCGGGGCTCAGGCCCCGGCTCTGGCTCGCAGGCGTCCCGCAGGCGCGGCATGGAGTGCCGCTTCTTGATGCCGCCGCGGCCTGCCTCCCACTGCTCCTCGGTCTGCAGCGACAAGTCCGAGGTGGCGCCGGGGAGCCCCCGGTGCGGCGCGGGCTCGCGAGGCTGAGCAGGCCCCTCGGGCCCGGCCGCGGCAATGAAGGCCGTGTGGGTCACGGGGGGCCAGTACTGGCCGTTCTGGGCCCGCTCGGTGGCCACGGCAGGAGGCCCTCGGCCAGGCGCCTCGCCGGCTGCGGGGAAGGGGGCCTTGTGCTGCTGCTTCTGTTCCTCCAGCTGCTGCTGCAGCTGGTGCTGCAGCTGCTGAATCTGCTCCAGCTGCAGGCGCTGCTGCGCCAGCTGCTCCCGCTGCAGCGCAAACTGAGCCTGGCGCTCCTCCTGCTGCTGCTGCAGCACGTGGTGCTTGATGGTCTGCAGCTCCTGCAGCTCCCGCTGCACCAGCAGCTGCTCCTCCTCGCGGTGCCTCTGCAACTCCACACGCTCCCGCTCCAGCTCCTCCTGCAGCCGCAGCTGCCGCAGCTTCTCCAGCTCTACCCGCTCCCGCTCCAGTTGTAGCAGCTGCTCCTGCTGCTTCCGCTGCCTCTCCTCCTGCGACGACTCCTCCTTCTCGGGCCCTGGCCGGCTGGGGCCCCCACTGCCACCTCCGGGAGCGGCATCTCCTGCTGGCTTCTGGCCAGCCACTGGGGCCGCTGCAGCCTCCTTGACGGCAGCAGGGGTGGCTGTGGGGAGAGAGTCTTCCCGAGTAGCCCCTGCTGGCTGCTCTGGCCTTGCTGGGCCCCCAGCCCCAGGGACCTTGGCAGCTGCGGGTTTCCCCAAGTAGACGGGACCCTCGGCAGGTGGGATGCTGGAAGCCGTGGGGAACCTGCTTGGTGCAGGGTACCGGTACAGCCCTGGGGGTCCGAGAGGCACCCGGGGGGCAATCGTGGGCATGCGTGGTAAGCTGGTGAGCGGCACAGCTGTGGCTCCGCCAGACGCATAAGGCCTGTACACGCCACCGCACACCATGGGCCGCATCACTGAGGCAGGCTGGGTGGTGATGGGCAGTGTTGCGGCAATTGGGGTGTTGATGGTGGAGTAGATCATCCCGTCGGCTGCACGCACGGTGGCTGTGGATGGCAGCAGCTGCCTCACTGCTGGTCCCTGGCCTGCCGCGGGCCCGTACTGGGCCAGGTTCCCAGGACTCGGGTGGACGTCCGGGAAGGTAGGGTTCCCCAGGAGGCCGGGTCTGAGCGGAGCCAGACCCCGTGGGCCGCTGAGCCCAGGCCCAGGCTGGGGCTGGTACTGCATGAGCTCGGGACCGCCGCCGCTGCCACGCCGCCCGCCATACTGGTCCATGGAGTTGAGGGCGGCGCACATGCGGCTGATCTCACGGGCCGTGGTGGCGCTGTACTGGGCCAGGCTGGCTTCCTGGAAGCCAGCCACATCTCCCCGGGGGCCGTACCTGGGGTCGGAGTAGATGTTCGACACTGAGCTGTAACGCCGCATGGGAAGCGGGTGAGTCAAGAGGTCCGTGGGATGCCGCAGATCTGTGAACGAGCCGTACTGCAAGCCCTGCCCCAGGTAGCGTCCGTCCGTGAAGCCCAGGCTGTAGGAGTGCCTCAGGGAGCTGAGGTCCACAGCCGAGTCTCGTCCCGGGCCCTGGAGGAGCTGCCCAATCCTGTGGGCATGGTAGCTGAGGCCGGCCTCAGCCAGGTTGGTGTCAGACATGGAAGAGTACAGCCTGCCAGGGAGGCCCTGCGGGTAGGGCCTCTGCTCCTCATGAGGCCCGGGCGCCATGACCCCCTGTGCCTGGTAGGTGGGAGGCTCAGGAAGCTCAGGGTTCCGGGGACCGTAGAAGGGGCCGCTGCTTTGGCTGGGCGGAACAGCATCCGCCACACTCTTCTCGGGCGCACTGGGGGTGGGGTGGAAGGTGCCAGTGCAGCTACTGCCGAAGGGGAACTTGTAGACCATGTCGCAGCAGGCCAGCTGGCTCTCAGGCCTCATCCCAGTGAGGTCCAGGGCGCCTGCCGGCTCCTCCGGGAGCAGTGTGGTCACGGTACCTGCCGGGCCCTCTCCCATCTGCACCACCACCGCGTGCGGCTTCCTGGCACCCGGCAGAGCGTGTGGCCGCAGCTCTGCGGGGGTGGCCCGGTGGGGCTCAGCACCGGGCTCTGGCCCTGGGCCTGGCTTGAGGCCAACGGTCTGGGCAGTGCCTATCTGGGTGATCAAAACCTCCCTTCTGGCCAGAGGAGCTACCTGGTTGGGCAAGTTATACCTGGCGAACTTGGCCTCCCTGGGTCTTCCCCGGGGTCCCCCTCGGTATGGGGCAGTCTGCACAGCCTGTTCTACCTGCTTGACCTGTGCCAGGCACATGGGGCTACCCGCGCCCTGGCCAAAATCGAGCCGGCTCTGGAAAGGGTCCCCATAGACCACGGGCTGCTTTGGCTGAGCCACAAGCAAAGACGAGGCCATGGTGATGCTCACGGTGGTGGCACTGCCTAGGAAGGCCTGGCTCTGCTCCTGGGCATTGAGGTTGATGACCAGGGGCTGTACGGCAGTCGACTGCCGTCCCGGGATCGGATCCAGGGCAAGGCCGTACTTCCGTGCTTCCACGGCAAGAGAGGTCAAGTCCATGCCCTGGTCGGTAAGGATGACGGGCGTGGGCTTGACAGCTGTGCGAAGGTCTACCACGGCACTGCCAGGGGGCCTGGGGCCTGGCTCGACCCTCGACGTTCCGGGGACAGAGGAGATCCGGCACAGGGAGATGTTCTCGGCGGGCAGGGCGCCCCAGCCATACAGTGCCAGGGGCCCATCCGCACCAGCGCTGGGGGCCCGAGGGAAGCCAGGTGGCCCCGGTGGTTCTGGGGGCACAGCTGGAGGTGCGGTCTGGCTGTAGCTGTGGGCGGTGGGCTGGGTGCCGGTAGGCGAGCACACGGGGGAGGTGGAAGCGCTGGCGTGCACCATCTTGGTCTGGCTGGAGGCGTCGGAGGCCAGTGTGATGACCATGAAGGGAGCCTCCTGGGAGGGCTGTTGCCACGCCACGCGAGGCGTGCCAGGTCGGTGCGGCGTTTGGGTGCCCTGGGCCACCGTGGGTGTCGGGGCGGGGACACCAGGGCTCCGCAGCGCGTCCGAGGCAGGGAGCGGGCTTGGCGTCTGTGTAGAGAACTCAGCTGTGGCCCTTGGGCCCAGCTTGCCAGGAGAGAATACGGGGCTCTCCGAAGGGGAAGATGGGGAGAGGCCTGGGCTGGAGCCCGTGAAGTAGGAATATCCCCGAGTGGGCTGGGGAGCGCTGCTCTCGCCGTCCCCCACGCTCGGGGCCTTCTCTCTGGCAGCCCACATGCCGGCGCCTGGGGCCTGGGGCAGCTCCTCGGTTTGGGACGCGTAGTTTGCAGTGGTCGGGCCCTGTCCATAGCCGTGGCCCGCGGAAGACGGTGAAGGGCTGCGCTCGGCGCCTGCCGGGGAAGGTGGAGCCATGTACCCACGTGGCAGGCCAGTGGGACAGGGGGCCGCTGCTGTGGCGGCCGGGGCCCCGGGGCCCTGGGAGAAGGACACGGCCACCTGCTGGGAGGAAGAGCTGGGCGAGGCAGGGGAGCTGTGCAGCTTGAGCGGGTCCTGAGGCTCCTTTGCAAAGTGCTGAGTGACACGGACATCGGGTATGACTCGGCCCCCGCCGCCGTCCGAGGAGGTGGAAGTAGAGAAGGACACGGGGGCAGCGAGCTGGGTGGGGCTGGTCCCAGGGGTAAGAGGGCCGCCGTTTTGCTTCATTGGGTCCACGTACGCGCTCTCGGCATTCAGGAACTGCTTCTCCTTTCTCTTGTCCTCGGCGAGGGCCAGGTCGCGCGAGGAGGCCTGCCGCATGCGGGCAATGCTCTGCGAGGTCTGCAGGATCTCCTCGTACACGGCCGCTCCCAGGCTGGCCGGGGTGCCCTCCGTGGCCGGCCGCGCAGCCCTGCCATGGCCGTGGCCCGGGGTGACCTGGTGTTCAAAGGAGGCCTGGCCCCGCGGCCCCGGGGGCTGCGAGGGGCCCCCTGCCACCTGGTCCTGCTGCCGCTGGAGCAGCTCTGCCTTTCGCATCATCTCCTCGTAGGCCTCCTCGGCGCTCTTGAGGGGCCGGCCGGAGCTGGGGGTGGCGGAGCCGCCCGCGGGCACCTCCGTGGGCGAGTAGAGGGACATGAAGGTGGGCAGGTTGTATTCGCTGCCTGACTTGTAGAGCCGGCCGGGGCCGCCATCCAGGGCCTCGGCCTCGGAGTCCAGGGAGGGCGAGGGTGAGTACTCGGAGCAGGAGGAGCGTTGCAGCTCCTCCATCTCCGCCGCCTGCCTCAGCTCCTCCGTGGGGGAGGCGTCCTCGATGGGCGACAGGTTGCTGGGAGGCGTCTTGGAGCGCTCGCGCCGCCGCTGGGCCCGCAGCTCTTCCTTGTCGCGCCGGGTCTTGCGGGCTGTGCTGCGGATGCGCTGCTGCTCCACCTCCCGCATCTTTTCCTGCTCGCGCAGCAGCTCCTCCTCCTCGCGCAGCTCTTCCTCCTCCGAGGAGTCCTCGATGGTGGGCAGCAGGGGCCCGTGAGAGCGGTGCCGGGCCTTGCGCTGCTGCTTGGCCTCCTCCAGCCGCTGCCGGCGGCTGGGGCTGCTGTCGCTGTCCTCCTCCAGAGAGGACAGGGAGGTGGGAGAGGTGCCCGACGTGTAGCTGGGCGTGGAGGCCGGCAGCGTGGAGGAGTGCTCCCCGCGGGAGCGGTCCTCGGGCGAGCCCGTCAGGCTCTCCATCTCTAGCTCGGGCTCGCGGTCCAGGCCGGGGTCTGGCCCTTGGCCCAGGTCCAGCTCGTGGCCATAGCTGCCCGTGCTGTTGAGCTCAATGGTCTTGAAGCGGCGGAGCCCGCCCTGCAGGGCCCCGCTGGCATCGGGGGCCTCGGCTGGGCCTTCCTCGGAGAGGAGCTCCTCGTAGCCCGTGGTGGCATTGTGGGGCAGGCGCCTTTTGGGCAGCGCTACGGGCTCCTGGCTGGGCTCGGGCCGGGGCCGGACGGCGCCCTTCTGAGTGCCAGCTTTGGCCAGGCCGTGCCGGGGGGTGGCAGCCTCGTCCTCCTCCAGGTTGTCCTCCTCGGCGCTCATCTCCAGGATCTGCCGTCGCATGAACTCCTCGTCAGTCAGTTCCACTGCCCGGGCTGGGGGCTGGGGTGGAAGCGGGGACAGGCCGCCCTCGCTGCTGTCCTCCACGTAGTCGTGCCGCAGCTGGCTGCCAAAGTCGTCCGAGGACTCGGCCATGTCCCGCGGCTCCCTCTGGCGGCCCCACTCAAGAGAGTCCTCCTCTTCCTCCAGGATCTCCTCCAGCTCCTCATCAGAGTCAAAGGCTTCGGGCATGATGGACAGGGAGCGCGGCCGCCGCTTCTGCTCTTCGCCACTGGTGCCGCCAAGCGGCGTGCCCCGCTCGCCCCTGGGAACCAGGCTCTGGGCCTCCAGCAAGGGCCGCTTGCTGCTCCCCACATTGTGGAGCTCCGACGGACTGGGCGGGCGTGGCCCCGTCACCCCCGCGCTGTCCAGCTGCTCCCCTTCCTGCTGCACGATCCCCGTGATCTCGCTCTGGGAGCTGGAGATCCCGTCAGAGGAATAGCCAGTGTCGCTGAGGCTCTGCGGGCTCCGAGACAGGTCCTGAGAGTAAGGCTTGCCTGCCAGCTCCTGCAGCAGGGGGAGAAGCGGTCACGACTCCCCCCGGCAGACAGTTTGTGGAGGGATCCTTCCCCTCCATGCCAATCCTAGGACCCTCCACCTCCCAGGGGTTCAGGGCCCACCACCCACCCCCATCTCTCTGACCCCAAATAACTTGCAGGTTCCATGGCAAGCCCTCAAAAGCCCTGGGTTCTCAAAGAGAAACTACTAGATCTAATGGCAGCAAAGCCAGCAAAGCATCCCCCAAGGGCTGCTCAGGCTCAGCCGGGGCCTCCTAGGCTCTAGGCCGGCCAGAGCTCATCCAAACTTGCCTTCTGCTGGGCCAGCTGGGCCCTCTCTTGTGGCCCCAAGGGGCCTGCCCCAGGCCATCAGCCTCCACCCTTCCCTAGACTATCCCACCTGACAACGAGGGGCCCTGGAAAGTGAATGGGACTGACCTCTGCCTCCCCACCCTTGGGGGCTTCTGGGACAGCCTTGCTGACAGGGGGGGCAGGTTCAGTCTTCCGCACCCCACTCTTTGCTTTAGGAGGCCCAGGGGGTGGGGTGGTCTCTGGAGGTGGCTTCGACGTGGGCTCAGCTTTTGCTGGGACTCCTGCCTTCTTCTCCTGGGCACTGCTTGGGGTCCTACTGGGTTCGGAAGCCCTGAGGGGCTTGGCCTGGGGGCTGGCCTTGGCGGGCAGGGCGCTTGATGGCTGGCCCAGCCCTGGTGGCCCTTTCTGCTTCAGAGGGGCTGTTCCAGAGGCACGGGGGGCCCCTGCGGGGGGCTGCTGCGAGGTGGGTGGTGGCAGCGGGGTCGGCTCTCCCAGGCTGCCCTCCAGCAGCCGCTTCGTTTGGCAGTTCAGGCAGAGCCACTCGGTTTTCTGCAAGAAACAGGAAGGGGGGCAGGGTATTGATCAAAATCACAAAGTTCTCAAATACTTATGTGACGATTTCTGAAGCCTTGGGGAGGAGAAAGCCTTACAAAGCATGACATCATAGGCAAAAGAAGAAAAAAACCAGATAGATTTATTGTCCCCAAATGATAAACTTCACACCTAACATGTACCATATTCAATGGCAAAAAGCAGATGGAAAACAAAAATGAAAGGTCCCTTAACCCACAGAAAACTTTTGACCCCAGCTAGAAAAGGAGAACAACCACGGGGCAGGGGTGGGTACCACAGACAGCACAGGGGTCTGGAGAAGAGGGGGAGCTGGGGGTCCAGCCCCAGGAAGGAACAACCCCTTGGGGCTGGTGTGGAGTCCAGCAGGTGAGAGCCCCTACAGCCCAGGAGGGGGTCCAGACGTGCAGCGCGTGCTTGGCGGACTGCAGGCTCCTGGGACCAGGGGAGGCTGTCTGGGAGAAGCTCTGGGGGGTGGGGGCAGATGCTGAGCAAGACCCTCTCCTCCAAATGCCCAATGTCTTTCCAAGGCCTTTCTAAGGCCAGGAAAGACTCGTAGGCAGAAGTTCCCCCGCCCGTGGGCTCATCCTCTGATGGGGACTCCGTTGCTGACCCTTGGGACTGGGGTGCTGCTGCCTCCGAGCTGGGCTGGGATTAAGCCCTGGACAGGCAGCCCACCAGCCTCATGGTTACCCCTCTGCACCAGGCCCAATGCTGGGGGCTGGAGACACACGGCCAGGACTAAGCCAGTGAGCCAGGGCCAGCGGGCCGCCATCCTGGAGCTCACAGCCCGGAACAGGTCATTATAAGCGACATGGGTATCCACGGTGAAGTCCCCAGCACACCAGGAACCCAGTCTTAGCCCCCCAATTCCAGCTGCCTGCGCGCAGCGGGGGCCCAGCATCCTTGAGCCCTGAGTGGGTGACTCCTGCAGCAAGCCTGAGGCTGGAAGGAATAGTCCTCCAGGGGGAACCATCACATAGAGGTAGGTGAGAGGTATAGGTATGCGTGCCTTCAGATGGAGCTGGCTGGGTTCAGTGTGTCACGAGGTAGGATGAGGAGGAGAAAGGAGCTGAGGGGGAGAGTTGGTGGGGCAGCCCTCAGGCAGATGAGGCCCCGTGGGCCAGGGAGCATGGCAGGGCTGACCTAGGTCCTGGGCGGCCTCCCCGTGCTGCCTGCCGCTGTCCACACAAGCTTGTTATTTCTGAAGCTGGCCTGCGTGTCTGACTGTTTACGGGGCCCCATCCCAACAGTGCCCTGTGGGCCACAGCCTGGCCTTACATCCCTCAGCCCAGCACCACTGCCCACTCCAGAGAAGAAGATGCTCGGAGGTCAAGGGCCCGAGGCTCAGGTGCTGGATCACGGGCACGGCCATCCCCGGGGCTGTTCCTCCCCGTCCCCTGGACATGTCCGAGCTCCTTTCTGGGCCTCTGCCTCCCATAGGGGGCATCCTTCCTGGTGTCCCCGACAGGAGCCCTCACAGCTAGGTTCCCTTCCCCTCGTGCCCTGGCCCCAGATGTGCTTGTTCCTGTGAGGCGGCCCCGAGGCCAGGACTTCACGCCCAGGTAGGTGGGGGCTGTGGGGGCTCTTCCTTCCTGCACGGAGACTCTCTTTCCGGCCATTCTGGTTCCAAACTCCCGGCTTGTCAGGCCTGGCCTAAACGTCTGAGGGACGTCATCTCGCCTGGTTCTCATGGAAACCTGGGGGGCTATCACTGCCCCCATTCCACAAGGGAGGAGCCAGGCCTCCTGAGAGCACAGTGCCCGGAGGCAGCTCAGAGGCCTTTTACCCGATGCTCCTGCCGTGCCCTGGCCCCGCGGAAGCCCAGGCAGTCCCACGGGTCAGGCAGAGGCCCTTAGCCCGGGCAGGCCCAAATTCTCAAGGGCACGGCTGGAAGCTTGGCACTTAGAGGAAGAAGAGAAGCTGGCAATGTTACCGTACCAATTCCAGATCCACTGACTTCTTCACGAGCTCTATTTTGAACTGAAAGCCAATTAAAAATTAAGCCAGAGGGTACTATTATCCTTCAAAAAGATAAATAGGTAAAAAAAATTGGAATCAACAACTCTTAATTATTAAATGACTCACTAAATAGCACCATGGTTATTTTTTTCAGAGGATTTTTTTCTTTTTCAGAGGAATCTTGAAAGGGAAAAGGGATCCAGTTTTCCTGCCTCCTCTATTGTGTGCTCTGGACTCCCTGTCTAGAAAGAAGGTGAAGGCATTTTGACAGCTCAGAGATGTTGATGCTGAGAGAAACTCCAAACCTACTGGCCCAGATGCTTGGGTCTGGCCTCAGGCACAGCCAGAGCAGGTCTAACCAGCCTGTGGGGTGCTGAGTGGGGCTCCCCGGGCCATCCTTCCTACAGGTCCCCAGGCTACAGGAGGAATCTGTCCCTTACGCACAAGGACACAGCATGCTCATGCCGAGCCTGGCAGGCTGTGTATGGTCAGGCAAGGTGTGATGAGGGACTGTGAGGGCAGACCCTACCCCTAGGACCTGGAAAAGGCAGGCTGGGTGGCCGGGGCACCTACTGAGAAATCAGGAGCCTCTAACCAAGAGCACACAAAGTAGGTAGGTCCCAGGGAAGCACAAAACTGCCCAGAATGCCAAGTGGCCCCTGGCTGAGGTGGGAGCAAAGGCAGCTCCCACCTCAGCTCCTGGCCTGGCTCAGAGCCTCAGGGAAGAAAAGCCCAAGGCAGGAGAGCCTCAAGGAGGCTTTGGTCATTGTCTAGGCAACAGGGGACACAGGGATGGAGAGGAGCCACCAGGTTCACATGGCGGTGGGAGGCAGAACCAGCAGGGCCTGGTGCATTGAGTGGACACGGAGGCCCTCAGGATGACCCCAGGCCTCTGATGAGGGTGGTGGTGTGGTCTCCGTGGTGGGAACCATGGGAGGGGGTGTCATGGCCATCCTTGCACACTTTCCCTAGGCCCCCTGGGATAGCAGCATTGACAGGCAGAGCCACGAGGAGAATGGGATCCGAGAAGCTGTTAGGAGCAGCAAGCAGGGGAGCGGAGGGCCTGGCATGGGGAGGAGCTGGGACCAGGATGCTCCTCAGCTCTGCTTTGCCCAAGGAACCCATGAGCCTTTGAGGAAGCTAGGACTACCCTGGGCAGGGCATCGAGGCAGGAGGACACAGTGGGCCATCGAGTGGCAGAAGCCTCGGGGTCCAGGAAGGCCAGAAGCCAGCAGCTAACGAGGGGTTTTGAGTGGAATCCAGACATCTCACCCAGAGTCCGCACATGACTGAAACGCCTGGCCCAGGGGCTGCTGAAAGGACCTACCAGGAACTGTTGTGTTCCTGAACCCTCATGCACGTCCTCCTTAATGAGGGACGGCAGGCTGGGAGGTCTCTCAGGAACAGGTTCTTCCAGGCAGGGCCTGCTCGGCAGCCCAGTGGGGCCCACCTGACCAGCCGTGAGTTCCTGCTTGGAGGTCTCTGGCTGGGCACTCCTGGCTCTGTGGTGGCTCCTCGGTACCGCCCACCCTGACCAGCCAAGCCGGCTGCCCCGGTGAGCAGCTGAGCCAGGGCTTGCGGAGGCAGTACTGTGGAGCCTGGAGGGCCACATGGGCATCTCGTGAGGTCACTGGCCTGATTTGGGGCTGCCCCTCCCTGCATGGTGGAAAATATGTCTTCCTCACCACACTAGGAGCTCCCACAGGGGATTGGCTCGAGGCGAGTTAGGACAAGGTGCCACAGAGGCCGCCAACACCATGCTACCCTTGCTGGTCCCATCCTGGGCCAGTGGAGCTCTGCACCCCACACACTCCCACCCTGCCATCAACCACCCATGGCTTAGCCCAGGAGCCACAGGGCTCGGGTGACTGGCCACAAGCAGGAGCCAGGACTTTGACTTGACCAGCTCTTGAATGACACAGCTGGGAAGCATCCAGCTGCCAAGACCAGCCAATTACAGGTCCCAAGGGCCTAGGGAAGGGGCTACACCTGCCTATGCCCAAGGCAGCCATAGCGAGGTTCACGTGGGTAAGGCTGTTGGGAGAGGGGCAGAATCAGTCTCCAGGCCTCGGCTGGCCGAGTTCTGCCAGGGTCGCTCCACACCCTCTGAGCCTCCCCTGGTGAGCTCCAAGCTCTGTGAGAACACTGGCCCTCCTGCCCGCCTCCAGGCGGCTCTCTCTGCACAGCGCCCCTCACCCTGCCCCAGGGCAGGGACCTCAACCCCAGCTGCTCCTTGAACTTTCCTTCAGGTAAGACGAGCACTTCTGGGCAGCCCCAAGGGGAGCCCAGTCCCGGCCAGACCAGAGGCCGAGTGGCTTTGACCAGGACACATTAAAACACATGCCTTCAGAAGAGAGGGCCGAGGGTGGATGCCGCTGGACACGGCCTGGCCCACTGTGAGAAATCCTCCCAGCCTACTTGGGCAGGGGGGCACACCGGGGAGCAAGTCCCCTGCCCCACAGCTCCTCACCTACCGCCCACCCTTGAGGGTCACAGAATGAAGGGAGGGGTAGGACCTCAGGTTCCCCCTGCCTGAGCAGGGCAGGTTGGCATCTTTCATTGGGGCCATGGGAGCTGGGAAGGGGAGGCCAGTGCAGGACCTCTCCAGCCTCAGGGCATTGGCCAGTCAGTAAGAGGCAGTGGGCACCATTATGCCCCCCCCCACACTCACACACTTGCCAACTAGTTCTCCATGTGGAAGGACTGGGGTCTGGGGCCGCCTATGTCCAGGTAATACCAGACCCTGGGGCAGGGACAAGTAAGGGAGCGTAGCCCCTCTGCAGCATTAGCTGTGTCCGGCATGGCCTGCAGCCTGTCCTGGCACCCGTGCCCCCGCCCCCCCTTACCTCAGGCTCGGCCCTTCACCAAGGCCCAAGGCAGCATGCTTGGCCCAGCTCTCTTACCTCCACCAGGTGGGGTGTCGGGTTGAAGCCACACCGGTTGCACACCTGCAGCTTGCAGGTGGTGCAGGTGTTATAGTTGGCTGGGCCCTTGCTGCCCACGTTGAGCTCAGCTTGGCACAGTGGGCAGGAGGCCCTTTCCTTCGGCATGGTCTTTGGCTTGGCAGCAGCCTTGGACACTGCCTGGGGTTCAGTTTTGCCATGCTTTGGACTGGTTGTTCCCCCAGTTCTTGCCAGGGCCCCAGGCCCTGATCCGGGACCTGTTCTAGCTCCAGGCTCAGTTTTGGCTCCAGGTGCTGGCCCAGGCCCAGGTCCTGAGCCCGGGGGTTTGGGGCCAGCCTCCTTGCTGGCATCACTGAAGACGATCTTGGGTGGCCCCTTGCTGTGGGTAGGCTGGCCCTGAGGCTCAGCCTCCGGCTGCACAGACATGAGCGTGCTCGCCTGGGTCAGCAACGATGCGCCGAGGCCGAAGAGCTTCCCGGTGAGGCCTTCCTGGGTCTGCTCAGCACCAGGCCCAGGGGGCACTGCGGTGGCACTTTTGGCCAGGGCCTCTCCTGCAGGTGGCCTGGGTTCGGCTGTGGAAGGCTTGGTGGGGAGGGGGGGCTGAGGAGATACCCTCCCCACCTCTGGAGGGGCAGCTGCTTGGGCAGGCCCCGGCCCTGAGGTGGCCCTGGCCATCTCAGCCTGGCACGGGCCAGGCTGAGGTCCCCCTGGGCCCTGTGGTTTCTCTGACTCCCGCTTTCCCGGGGGCTGCTTGGCTGGGGAGTGGGCAGGAGACAGCACTGGGGAGTGCAGCTGCTGCTGGCTCTTGGAACGAGGCGCAGTGGTCATATCCATCCCCAGAGCCCTCTGCATCTGGCAATTCAGACAGAGCCATTCCTTCACCTGAGGAGAGAAGCACCATCGTCAGCAGGGTGGCCAGGAGCCCCAGCAGGCAGGAGCCCCAAGCTCTGCTCAGGTGTTTCTGGGCTGCCAGGGAACAGGGCTAAAGAGTCCAATGGCATTGCCTGCCCTCCGGGAACTGCCAGGGACATGGAGCAGAGAGAGGCAGCCATGAACTTGGCCTCCTCCGACCACCAACGCTTGGGCTGCCCAGACCCTCCTGCTCGAGAGCCCTCCCCACCGCCTCCGGCAGCACCTTAGCGCACCCCATCCTATCTCCACGCCCTGCCTCTCAGGCCTTGCACCGTCCTCCTGGTGGATGACCCCAACAGCCCCCCACTGCTCCCCACCTTAGACCATTTCCACACAGCTGCGAGAGTGGTCTTTTAAAATGTAGATAAAGCAGGAGGGAAAGCCTGCCTGGGTTTTGCAAGAACCTGAATGAGAACCTCATAGAATTGAGGGTCCCGAACACGGCCCTTGCACAGTGCGTGGTACACAATAAAATTGTGCAGAATGAACAGATACATGAAGAGTAATGGGGGAGGGGGCATTGAGAATAAAAAGAAACCGTATTCCTGCCACGGAGGAGCTTACAGTCTAGTGGAGACAAGACACATATGAAAAAACCTGACAGCAAATAAGCTGGAGCAAAGTAGCACAATGTACATGATTGGTGTAAGTGGAATGAAGTAAGGCTTTTTTTGTTTCCATTAAGGAAGATAGACTTATAGAGAAACGGGATAGTTTGTGCTTCCGGAACAAATAAGACACATGTAGCCCTCCATGCGAGAGACGCAGGGTTTCTCTCCATCATTAACCCCTCCCTGGGCAGAGCGGGTGCGTGGCTCAAGCAGGGCCAATCACGACATCAGCGAGGCTCGAGGGATGGGCACAGGACCTTGCCATCGGGGCCAAGCAGGGCTCTTCCAAGCTGCTTGGTAAACGAACGAGAGGGGGCGGGGGGGGTGCCTTTTTTCATCTTGGATTGCCAGTCAGAAGGGCGTAGTCTTGGGGTGCTCAGTAGCCTTCTCCCCAACATGCTGCAAGTTGCTAAGAACAAAGTCAATAGATGGCTGGAAGTAGAGCCGAGAAAAGGAGAAAGGAACAGATCTGACAGCTTCTTTTAATTTCCTGGGTTCAGCTATGACTTAACGCTACTCCTGGACTTCCCAGTAACACGAGCCAAAACAAACAAACACCCACCACCTTCCCATGGGTGGTCCTTCCATGGCCCAGGAGGCCCCGGGAGCTACCACAGCGTGGCCTCTCTCTGCCTGCTTTCCGGCACCTGCCCTTGGCCGCCTTGCCCTGAACACACGGGGCCTCTGGTTCTGCCAAGCGGTCTTCTGAGCTCACTTTCCACACCAGGGCCTTTGCACTCACTGATCCCTCGGCCCCCAAACACTCCGTGTTGGTCACACGCAGTTATCACTTTCCCAGCAGGGCTTCTCCTGGCCATCCAATCCAAAAACACTGCCCCGCCCAGGTACTCTGCAGCTCATCACCCAGTTCATTTTCTTCACAGTGTTTTCTCTATCCCAAGAACCTATTAGTTTGTTTACTGGGGTGTCTGCTGTCTCCCCAACCAGCCCCCAAGCTCTTGGCAACAGGGTGTTCTCAGGACTGGGCACAGCGTGGGCTCAGCCCAGAGCAGCTTGTGTGTGGGATTAATCCCACGAGGCAGAAGCCCCAGGACACAGTGCCTGGAAGAGGGGTTCCTCCTCCTCCTCTCTGCTAGAGCCCAGCTCGGGCCCGAAGCCGCCCTCGCGCCTGCACTGTGCTGGGGCAGGTGTTCTCAGGACTGGGCAGTGTGGGCAGCAGCCCAAGAGCAGCGTCCTCAGGGGAGGGGACACTGCCCTTTGGTGAAGGCCCCCTTTTGCCAAGCACCACTGAGGGCATGTTCACAGACAGCCTCTCATTTGGCCCACACACTCGAGAAAACCGAGGTCTGAGGTGGTTTCGTGCCCTGCTCTCAGGGTGACCTGGCTAGGAAGTGGTGCTGCCAGTAGGTCCAGCCCTGCCAGCCCTGCCCAGCTCCTGACCCTCAGCCTGGGCAGCCGGGAGCCTGCTGCCCTCCGCTGAGGCCCAGGGCACCTGCGGTCCTTCCCCTCCCGAAGGCCACTTGGCTCCACCTGGGCCAAGGCCCGCGTCTAGAAGGCGCCTCTGTAAGGCATCAGCAGAGCTTCGCACAAACCAGGCTCAGGCCTAGAAAGCCATAAGGACGGTGACACAGAAGCACTGCGTGGGAGCCACCCCTAGCTGGAACTGTTTCCTCAGCCAGATGCTACTTAAGACCCAAGGCTGGGGAGTGGGGTAGCTCAGAGGATGAGCACCAGCTTCCCATGTACAAGGTCCTGGGTTCAATCCCCAGGACCTCCTAAAAAAAAAAAAAAAAAGAAAAAAGACCAACCCAAGGCTGCTTTGTCTACGTTTGGGAAGAGAAAGCCACAGAGGAAATCCCTGGGCCCCAGCAGCCTGAAGACCCCTTTAGAAAAGCCATTCTTTGGGGGGAGGGACCCACTCCCCTGCCTCTGGTTCCGGGGAGCAGCCACAAACTCGTGCTGCAGTGCACCCTGTGGGGGGCAGCAAGCCCTGAGCGGGCCCTTGCTGGGGAGAGGGATCTGGGGGGTAAGGCTTCTTATCCTGATTTCAGGGTGACCCTCCCTTGGTTTCCAGACAGGGCTGAACAAGGGCACGTGCTGAAACTCCTGCACTCAGCACTAGAACCTTCCCTTCCCCAGCCCCATCAACCAGTTTGTGTCCCAGGCGCCTCACCTAAAATAGAACCTCTCCAACAAACAGCTGCAACGCTCCTCAGTGACTCATCGCCCAGATGGGCACAACTATTTCTATCCAGCCTCTTCCCGACGACAAGGAGGAGCCTTGACCACACCCCACTCCCCAACCCCTACCAGACGCAGGCGCAAGCCCCCGGGGAGGATCCCGGCTGAGGGCACTCCCTGCACCCAGCAAACCTTCCCCCTCTCTGCCGTCCCACGGATGCTCAGGCGCTTGCTCAGAGGGACCCCCCACTTAGTGCTAGGGGGACAGGGGCTGCCACGGGTCAGGAGAGAGATGGCTGTGCACCCTGAGCTGGGCTGCCGACCCAGGCTGGGCATCCACAGCCAGGCCTACGCAGACTCCGCTGAGCCTCTCTCGCACATGGTGATGTCTCCTCTCGGGCACCTCAGCCCAGGAAGGCCCCTATGGAGCCTTGGCACCCTCCCAGCTGGCTGTCCACCATAACCAGCAGGACAGGAGACCTCTCCTAGGACCCTGCTGACCAGGACCGCCATGAGCCTGACCTGGCACGATGCCAGGAGGTGTGCAGCCTACCGCCCAGACCCTGTGTCCCCAAGAGCCAGAGCTGGAGGAACTTCCCAGGGCTCCTCCAGGCCCTCAGCGCTGCTGGCCACTGGCCTCTGTCAAGCTGATCCTTCCTGCAGCAGGGAAGCCCCTCCTGCCACGCAGAGGGTTGGCAGGAGCCTCCACGGACTGCTGTGCCCTCCCACCCAGTGGGCACCTGGGTGGCAATAAAGATGGGGTCAAGAGGCAGCTTGGGAGTGGGGAGGCCTCCCACAGGGAGCCTGCTGGGGTCTAGACAGGTAGGGCCCGGTGGGGACTCTGCCCCCAAAGGAGCCTTTCCCACTGCTCCCTCACACCAGTGGCTCAACGTGTAGACGGGCAGCTGAGGCAGTGCTGCCCACCAAGGATCTGGAGGCCTGGGGACGAGGCTGGGGGCTCCGAGAGCACAGTTGGACGGGCAGCTGGGGCCCATCTAGCCACACTCTGCTGCTCCTTCCACTGAGCCCTGGGGCAGGGAGAAAAGCAGGGTGGCTCTGGGAGGGGCTTCTACACCTTCCCTGCAGGGACACTGGTGGGACTGAGCCTGTCACCCTGTCTGCCAGAGGGTGGGTCCCCACCTGCTTGCTATATCTGGTCCCAAAGCATGCTTCCCAGGGAGCCTGCTCCTGCTCCCAGGGTGCAGCCTGCTCCATCGCCACCTCCATGGCTGCCTGGAAGCTGGGGGCCCCCAGCAGCACAGGTTCTCGCCCCCTTAGCCCCCCTTCCTGCAGAGCAGCGGCTGGCCTCTGAGCCCTGGCGCCTCCCAGGCGTGTGGGCATTCAGTGTGTCGGGCCGCTCCGCACCGACAGCATGCCTGGTGCTGCAGGCAAGCTTTCCATTTTGGTACAAGTTGAAACGTCACAGAAACAGTTCTCCCTGCTGCTGCCAAATTCAAAGGTCTCTGGGAGGGCCCCTCTGGCCTGCGTGATTCTAGGCCCTTCTGGTCTGTGAGTCACACACCCCAGTGTGGCCCCCGGACCACGAGAGCGGGTGCAGGAGGCGGGCTGACCTGGGCCCTCGCACTCCACCAACGCCAGATATAGTGACTGCCCCATCCAGCGTCTGCTGTCCCATGTCAGCCAGAAAGCTGCTTCGCCTGTCAGCTGCTGAGCCCAGGCTCAAGGAGCAGACACCACAGGGTCCCATTGGGCAGAGGCATCTTGATCCAAAGTTGGCCCAGCCAGGTGTGCCCAAAGGGGGGCCTATGGCCATCTCACCAGCTCAGGACCCTGAGAACCAGGCCAGCATCTGGGGCCTAGTGGCTCCTCGGGACTGGCAGGCCTCACTGGCCTGGAGCTCTGTGAGAGGGAGAGAATCCATCCCCTTGCTGGCCCCTGGGCACATCAGCCTCTCCACCCCTCCATGTCCCCCACCTCCCCCTACACTGCTCTGAATGGCCTCTCCTCTCTCCCACCCAGTCCACAACTAGCCAACTTCCCTAGGGTCCCCCCACCCCCTCTTGGTAGCCAGCGCCCTCTTCTGGAGAAGCTGCATCCCCTGGACGTGGCAGCCCCTACTCCCCTTTAAAATCTCTGGGACCCTTGAGGCTCAGCCCTTGGCTTCCCCACCAGTCCCCCGTCTTGGCTGCTGTTGCCTTCCAGGCCCCTCTATCCTGGCCTCTGGTTCTCAGAAGCCCTTGGCTCTTGCCTCCCAGGCTTCCTCTGAACTGACTCCCACACTCACTGCAGGTGACCTACAGCCCCCATGGGGCTAAAGCCCGACACCTCCATCCTCAGCCTCACCCTGCACCTTGCCATCACTCCACACTGCATTTCCTGCAAAATCGCTCTTGCACCCGTCCTCCTCCAGCCTTCCAGGTCATTCTTCAGGCCTCGCCTCTGCATCAGCCCTTGAGCCGCGTGGATACCTCCCACCTGCTGAGCCTTCTGGGCATTCACGGCCCCTTCCCACCCAGCTGGATCTTCGGTCTGCCATTCCAGCCACACTCTGCTACGTGACAGTGCTCCCTTGAGCTGTGTCTGCTTCGGCCCAGACCTAACTGGCCTACACCCAAACAGCGGGGCTGGCCCCAGGCCGATGGGCTCCCTGCAAATTAACTGATGCCCACCAACCTCTCCCGGGCCCCACAGCTCCTGGGTAACTCACTCCATCCCTGCAGGAAACTTCTCTCCAAGCACCGTGGCTGGCTGGCTTTCTCCTGTCGCCTTCCCCTGCCTCTGGCTCAGCTAATGGCCCTGCTTCCTACTTGTTCCAGAGCAGCCACGCGACAGGCTGCACCGTCCACACTCAGGCTCTGGACACTGCCTCCTTGGGGCCTTACTCTTCCACTCACCCCCCATCTCCCACAGCTGGGGGCGTCCCCTTGCTTTCAGAACTCAA
This sequence comes from Tolypeutes matacus, assembly GCA_026826555.1. NCBI lineage: Eukaryota > Metazoa > Chordata > Mammalia > Cingulata > Chlamyphoridae > Tolypeutes > Tolypeutes matacus. Next base: position 2,210,577 of record JAKSZT010037307.1, read on the forward strand.
GCAGTTGCTGCTGTCTCCTGCCTTTCAGAAACCCTCCTCCGCCTGCACACCTCCCTAGCTACCTCCAGCTGTGCTCTCTTCGCCCCTTTTCAGCCAAGCTTTTCACAGAGTTGTCCACGTGGATGAGCCTCAAAAACACCGTGCTGAGTGAGAGAAGCCTCAAAAGGGTACATTCTGGACAATTCCATTTATGTGAAGTTCTAGAACAGGCAAAACTCATCTATGGTGGGTAAAAATCTGAGCGGTGGTTGTCTGTAGTGGAGGGGTGGGGACAGACAGGGATGGGGCCTGAGGGGACGATTTGGTGTGCTGGGCATGTTCTATATCTTGCTAGAGGGATTTGTGCGACACAGGCACATCCTTCTGTCAGAGCTCACTGAATGGTACGCTTAACTTTGTACGTTCCATTAATATGTAAATTTCAAGCTAAGAAAACAATTTTAAATACTGAACTCTAGGTAATGATACACTTGAAGTGTTTAGTAGGAAGTAGACTGATGCCTGCGATGTACTTTGAAATTCAACAAAAAGATAAGATGGATGGATAGATGGGCAGACAGAGGGAGGGATGGACCAGAGGGAGGAGGGATGTGAGATAAAACCAGGAGAGTACATGTGAACTGTGAACCCAGCCAGCAGATTTGTGAGGGTTCCCTATATAATTCTTTTCATTTTTCTTTAGCTTTGAAAATACTCATAACAAAGTGTTGGGTGGGGAGCCATCCACCAGCGTGTTCCGTGGTGTTCCACCAGCAAGGCATCATGAGCTCCTCTGCTGGGCTCTCGCAGCTTCTCTCCCCCAAGCCCCAGGACATGCTCGCCTCCTAGATTCCGTGGCCCTCGGCTTTCCTCTTCTTTGCCTGCCTTTCCCAGCTACCTCTGCTGGGCTCTTCTCAGTGTTGGGGAGCCCCACTCCTGGCCCTGTCTCCTCTGTTCACATCACTTCCTAAGGCACTTTAAATGGCAGTTGAAGCTTGTGAACCTCAAATGCGAGTCTCCAGAGAAGCAGGTGTAGCTCAGCCTCAAGAAGCAGGCACCATAGGGCCTGTTTCCCACGTACAAGGTCCTGGGTTCAATCCCCAGCACCTCCTAAAAAAAATGTGGGTCTCTAGCCCTGATCTGTCTGCTGAGTGCCAGGCTCTTAGACTTACCAGCCTACTGGGCTCGACCACTCAGATGTCTCACAGGCACCTTCAACTTGACATGGTGCAAAGAGAAACATCTCATCTCCATCCCTTACCTGCCGTGTCCAATCCATTTCCAAAACCTCCAAAACACACCAGCAACCTGTTACGGCTCCTCATTGCCATCACCCCCACCCCTGCCCCTATGGGCTGTTCTCATGACAGCTAGAGGGGTGTTTTCAAATGCACATCTGACCTCCCCTTCCGCTTCCCCAAACCCCCGAGATCACATGTAGAGACCCCAGCTGCCCTGCCCTGGCTTGGGCTAAGCAATACCCTCAGGCCTCCCCCCGTCCACCTGTCTCCTGCCCAGCTCCACGCTCACATCCCACGGTCTAATGGCCTCTCTTCAGGGACGCCCTGCAGAGCTCATCACAGAATGGTGCCAGCCCTGCTCTCCCCTGGCCTTCACCTCTCCCCAGCCTCCCTGCCAGTCCTGACTCCTGGTGCGACTGTGTGGCCACGAGCAGAAGGTCTGCCTCCCCGGCTTGCCGGAAGGCTCCACAAGGCCAGTCAAGCCTGCTTCAGTTCTGCCTGTTTCTCCAGGGCCTAGAACAATTCTTGGCATTTCGTAAGGACTCCAAGAGCATTTGTGGAGAGGGAAGGATGGGAAGGAGGGAGAGGGGATACCTCAAGCCTGACCCGACCAAAGGGTGCACCAAACACATGGTCGGAAGAGGGAAACCAACAGGCTACCAACAGTTGGCTTTAATGAGCTTTCTTTTTTCTCTCCCTCTTTCTATCACCTTCCTTTCCTGCCTTCTCCCTTCTTGCGAATTCTTTCCCCATCTCCTCCTTTATTTTATTTCTCTTTTTTCCTATCTTCCATTTTATTCCATTCTCCTTTTATTCTTTTTCCTTTTCCCTCACATACAGATGCAAGTGTTTTAGGAATAATATTTCATGGTTCTGTTCGGAATTCATTTTCCATTCATTCTTAGATAACTTTCTAGTCCTCTTTCATGGCTAAAAGCTAGTGCTCCACGTGTGAGGCTCCCACTGGGAACAGCCCTTGCTCCTGCACAGATGCCTCCTCCGCCCACGGCCCCAGGAGCTCTGGCCTCCATGCTGCAGGGGTCCAAGCAAGGAAGCTGAAGGTCCGGCCACCTGGGCCCACGTCCTTCTGACACCTGCTCCTCACTCCTCTCTGGTCCAGGCAGCAGTGCAGCCAGGAGGGAAGAGGGGACGGGGGAAGCTGGCAGCTATGGCAGAGGGACCGGCGCCGCCTCTGTGGCACCACCCGCGGGCCATCTGGCAGCCCTGCCCTTACCAGAAAGGCGTGGGATGCAGGCAGTAGGGAGGGGCTTGGAGCCACTGCGTTGCCTTCCTCCCTTCTTCACATCACCCATCCTGGGTGGCCGCAGAGCCCAAAGGCTTGCCGTTGGAATGGACGTGGTGGGCTAAGTGTCCTTGGCCTGGTCTCAGCAGGGGCCAGACCTTGGAACAGGTGAGGGAAGCCTGTGCTCATTTGTGACTAGAGTGAAGGAGAGAAGCGGCAGATGGGCTGCGTGGACCTGGCGAGCTGTGCAGGGGGTGGCAGCCCTGCTGCTCCCCATCTGGGAAAAGGATGGGCCTCCCAGCTGCAGATTGCGACCTCACTTTTGATGGCATGCTGGGAGGACTCTGCTGAGCTTACTTGGAAGTACAGGTGCATAGTCAGACATCCGTCTGCAGAGCACTGGCTCCTGGGATACCGTTCCCAGGCTTAGGACAAACATTTGGAGGAGCTGAGGCCAGGATGTGCTGCTGGGGCTGCCCTGAGTGGGCAGGGAGGCCTCTGGGAGGGCTGGCAGAGGCTGGCTGCCCCTGCCCCAGGCCACCGCTCTGTTATACTCAGCAGCCGTTCACTCCCAGCCCCACTGCCCACCCCAGCCTTGGCTTCCCACCCTCCAGCCAGCCGAGCTCAGGGCCGTGCCGTGCCTCCTACCCCCAGCTGGCAGAAAAGCCTGATGAGTGCAGCAAGGGCCTCCCTCCCAGTGGAGACAGGAGAGGTGGGTGAACAGGCTTCAACGAACCACTGAGGCCAGTCCCTGGACTCCTGCTTCTCCTTGAGAGAAATCTGAGGTTCAGGAAGTTTAAGGTATAGTCCAAGAACCCACACCCGGGGAATGGCCTTAAAGGCTAACAGCCCAGAGCAGCCAGCACATGGCCGGCCTCCTGGTACCAGTGCATCCGTGCGAGGACGGTCTCTTGTGGGTGGTGGGAAATGTCCAGACCCCAAGGGGAAGCCCCCAGTCTTTTGCCAGGGTTTCAAACAGGTTAAATTATTCATCCGCCCTGAGCTACCAGGCCTGGAGAACTCTAGGAAGAAATGGCCTCCACAAGCAGAGGGGCTGGGACGGCCTCTTCACTCCAAACCATCTTCAGCCTGAACAAAAATGGACTGTGGACGGGGAAGGTGGGGCCGGGAGTCAGTGGTGGCAAAACCGGAGACCTCGCCACTGGTTCTGAGTGCCCAGCTCACTTGCCCCAGAATGACCCAAAATAAGTCAGGACTTCTCAAGACTCTGTTTCCTTGTTTGCAAACAGAGTGCTCTGGTTCCTTCCCCAACTCCCATGAGATTGAATATGCTCCAGACACTCAGAAACCCGGAACCATACGTCATACGGGAGCAGGCATCCTCCTCTCTAGCCAGCCCCCGGACCTGGCCGACCCGGCACGGGCGGATCAGCACCCACGCAGCAGCCCCAGGCCCGCCAGGAGGTGCACCCACACGGCTCCCATCAGGCGGGGTGGCTGTGGCCCGCGTTCTAGAGGCTGTCCAGCCTAGCGTTTACCCTGAAGCTCTTGGCTGAAGAGCCTGCTGTTCACCAAGCGCCACGGGTCGGCAGGAAGTGCGGAGCCCCCCTTTCCTCCTGGCCCCGAGCCTCGGCTCCCTCCCAGCACTGGGAAGCAGATGGACTGCGGGCCCCCAAGGCCCTCCCCCTCTGCTCTTCTTCCAGGCACAGCCAGAGGCGGGCTACCTTCCCATCTGACCGAAGGGCCGGGGCTGGGGCAAAGCTGGCGTGGCAAGGGCTCTCACCAGGAGCCAGTGCCACCACGTGCCAACCCACCAGGAGCCATCCAGGCCTGCAGCTCGAGCGAGCAGAGCCAGGAAGCTGGAGCCCAGGGGACCAAGGCCAGCGCAAGGCAGGGACGCCCCACAGCCTCCTGGGCCGCGTGCAAAGTCTCCCTGCTCCAGCACAGCCCGTGCGTCTGCTGGGTCCTGGCCGAAACACCCAAGTGCTACTCCTTGGCCTTAGTCACACGGTTTTTCTAAATCCTGAGCAGCAAACGCTTACCTAACTGATCCGAGTGGGGATGGGCCTGTTTCTAATCACAGAGGCAATAATCACCAGCACGCCCACCTCCTCAGGAAGCCCCCCCCACTCCAGGAGCGACTCCAAGCACTGAGTCATCTCCCCACACCAGCAGCTTCTTCCTCGGAATCTCACACTTACCTCGTGCAAACTGCACGTCCCACACCCATAGCACCTCGTGTCACAAATAGACCCCAACCTGCGAACGATTATTCGCACTCCCCTCCGCCCCCCACCCACATGGTCCGAGCGGCTCCTGCTGCTGAACATCCTCGAGGCAGCTGCTTTCCATCCTGCCCAAGGGAAGAGCCCTGGGGGAAGGAGACCCGCTCGAGTGCATGTCACAGGGATGGCCCCGGCGCTGGCACACTAGGCTCCGGAGCACCCGGCCTCCAGATCCCCAGAGAGAAGCTTCCAGGGGCTTAGTGAGGCCTCCCACAGCAACTCAGCACACCCCACCCAAAGCCAGGATGGGGCTGGAGACCAGATTCCCGTGGGTGGGTGAGTGGGGGACGCCGAGCTCACAGGGACGGCCCTGTAGGAGCCTCTTGGGGAGTGGAAAGTTCTGCCACCCTTCGTGAATGCCTGGTCCCCAGCTGTGTCCACTCTCTTCCAAGGCTGTTTCTCTAGGGATGGGCATCTGCCTCCACCCCGGGTCCCCAGATAACTGTCACTGAAGCCCAGAGAAGAAGCTCCCTGCAGCACAGCTGGACGGCATTTTCCTGCTATGCCTGAACCCTGCTCCCCTCACCAGCATCTCCCTCCAGGGCCCACTGTCAGGGAGAGAAGCAGGCCTAAGGTCAGGCAAATTTGCCCCCTCTGGGCTCTCCAACTGCTCATGACCTTCTCCAAATGAGCATCCACGGGGAAAAGATGTCCTCTCCACGACCAATTTTTTCCAGGCCAAACTTGGACCAAATCAGAAAGCATCCTCCACTCGCTACCTGGGGCTCTGCCCAAGTTTTTACGGGGTGTGAGACTCCCCCAGGGAGCCCAGGGCCAGATCTTGTTCTCTGTTGCCCACATCTTGGAGCCAGGACACACCACCAAGATGAGACCAAAGCTGGTGGCCAAGGGAGACAATGGGGAAAAGAGAGGTGGAAACAAAGGTGGAGGGCGCCAGGGAGAGGTGGTGATGGGGCGGCGGGCAGGTGGGGAGCCGGCGTGGGGGTGGTTACCTGGGTGAGGTGAGGGTTGGGGTTGAACCCACACTGGTTGCAGACCTTGTTGTGACACTGGGTGCAGGTGTTGAAGTTTGGCTGGCTGGGGGTCGACGTGAGGTCCGAGGTCTTGCATATGGGACACAGGGTGCTGCTGGGAAGGGGGGCGATCTGGGGGACGGAGTAGGGTGATGTGGGGGTGCTGCCTCTGTCCGGTGACACTGAGGGGGACCGCCCTGTTCTCTGCGTCCTGCTGTCTACCTGCAGCGTTCTGCGGGGGCCGTCAGCCTCCTGGCCTGCTGGGCCCTGGGCCCTCGTCTCCCAGGGGCTCTCGCGGCCAGGAGCAGGAGTGGAAGCCTGCTGCGGGGTTGGAGAAGCTGCTCTCTGGCTGCCCGGGGCTTCCTTGGGGTCCAGTCTCATGGAAATGCTGAAATGACATTGAAAATGACCGTGTTAGAGATCCATCTGAGAGAAGCAGCTTGTGGACGCTCCTAGCGAGCGCAGTGGCCCTCCTCACCGCAGCCGCCACTGCTGAACGCTGCAAGCACTCAGGGCTCTGACAAAGGACTCCCACGTGAACCCACGGCACCAGGCCATGTGGTGGCATCACATGTCCCTTCTTACAGCCTGATAAGATGCGGGTTCTGATTCAGCTGGTCTAAATTCTGCAGTTTTGAAGAAGCTCCCAGGTGAGGCTGATCTGGCCAGCAGGACATGCTTTGAGGACCCAGGCTCTAAACCTGCACATGAGAAACACCTAGGAGGATTTTAAACGTGGGACTCCCAGACTGTGCCCCAGACAAATTACCTCAGAGCCTGTCGGGGCAAGACCCTGGGGCATTAGTGCAGGGGTTCTTAACCTGTTTTGTTCCACGGACCCCTCTGCCAGTCAGGTGAAAACCATGGACCACTTACTAAGCCCACATTCTGTGTATTGTTTAATAAATATAACACACTTGCATACCAACACGTCCCCACAAGAATAATGTTGTTTTGAAATTCAAGCTCACGGACCCCTGGTTAAGAACCCCTGCATTAGTGATTTTTCCTCTTCAGGTGATTCCAACAAGCAGCCCAAGTTCAGGGCTACCTCCCAGGCAGGTCTGTTACATCTTGTCTTGTCCCCTTTGGATGCTGACTCCAGACAGCTGGGGACTAATAGGGGGCCGGGGAGGGCATTTCCCCGCCTAGGTGATGGTGGCCCCGGCAGGGGGCCGCCCATACACAAAGAAATCTTCTCTGGTGGCCCTGCAGCTGGTCCCTGGAGGGTGGATGGGGTGTTACTACTCCGCTGCAGCAAGGTTGTGGTTTCACCCCGGCTTCCAGTCCTTAGGACACCCCTTGTGGGAGGGCCAGTGGGCCCCGCCGACACCCCCACCCCCACCCCCACCCGGCCAGGCCGCGGAGGAGGAGTTAGCAGAGTTGGGTAGTTCAGCGAGGTAGGAGGAAAACTGTCAGGCCTAAATTCAAATCCCTGATATTCCTTCTCCTTTGACCCAACTCCGTTCCCTCCTGCCAATCTTCTCCAGCTAGAAAGAGGCTGAGCACAAAAAGCCAGAAGCACTGCTTTATATGGGTCCCCTGAAATTCGATACTGGTTCCCCTTGCTCCAGCCTGTGGACGCTGGCACCCAGGAGCCCGGGCAGCCTGACTGCGAGCCACCTAGGCTCTGCTGCCTGGGGGGTGCCCCTTATGCCCCAGCACCCCCAGTCCTTGCAAGGTCTGACAGGAGGGGCGTCTGAGTTTGCCATGCCCTGATGAAGGCCATATGCTTGCAGAAAGATTCAGGAGCCAACCGATAGGGTGCCTCAGGACAAGCCATTTCAGAGGGGCTCCCAGGAGGCAGCCTGCAGAGGCCCAGCCTGTCCCAGAGGGTGTGCCAGACCCATCAGGCAGCTAGGCCCGGTGAGGGAGGGGAGAGGCCCCAACTCCAAGACACTCGCCGTCCTTCCTTCCTTCTGAGGAACTGCTGGCGGAGAGACACACCCTCAGCCTCATAAGGACTCTTCCAGAAAACAGAGCGCTGTGTCAAATGTCCATCAAACGTCATTTCATCAACCAACGACAGCACACACCCAGCCTCAGCCCTGCCACTTTCTCCTTCACTAAGACAACCAGCGGCGGAGTCTGGCCCCGCCCCGCGTCACCCCTGCTGCCAGCCCTGAGGTCCATCACAACGGCCCGCACAGCGTCACTGGCCTGTACTTGGAACCCGGCTCCTCCGGGGCCTTGCAGTAGACTAACTTCTACTGAAGAAGAATTTCCCACTTGGTTGAGTTGAGAGTCTCATTTTTCATTTAAGTTTCTGGGGCTGGAATTTAAAAGCACCACTAAAAAGCTGAGTAGAAGCTACTGACGGCCCTTTACGACACACGAAGGGGCCACAGCATTCCCGCCAGGATGGGCAACGTGTGTGGTTTCTTTGGAGAAACACAGCAGTTTCTACTGTCTGAGTTGCCTGATATGTGGCAGGCAATTTTCTGTGTTCACCATGGCTTTCTTTTTCAATCTTTGCTTGTAACCTGCTCAGTTTGATATTTTAATGTGTTATTACTGGTATTTAGACACTGAGGCATCTGTTCCTTAAGCTTGTATCCAGCTAGTGTTATGACAGAGTTTTCCTTGAATGACAGGAGCTAACAAAGAAAAAAAAAAGAGGAGGAGGAGGAGGAAACAAAAAAGAAAACACTTTTCCCAGTGCTGATTCACCTGTGTAAATGCTCTCCTCCCCAGCTTATCCATGCAATGAGTTTAGAGAATAGCTCGAGGCCAAAGCATAGGGGCCTTCCATGATCCTTTCTGCCCAGTGTTTTGTCCTGGGCATGCGCTGGTGGCCCTAGGAATTCCGCCATTTATATCGTTCCGAATGTCCCCTTTTCCCTAGGACACAGTTTCCTCCTGGTCTGGGACACTGCACAATATGTCTTTATAGCCACCAATCCCTTTCCGCAGGCAGCACAACCTGACCATATACACAGCAGTTCTGGGCTGCTGAGTCCCTCAGGCCACCAACTGACAGTGTGTGCATGAGGGCTACTCTGCTCCCTCTGGAACTGGGACCAGGGGTCCACGCTAGGACTGTGGGCCAGTTCCATGCCGAGCTGGTGAGGAGTAGGGGAGGGGCCAGCCAGGGTCCTACAAGCTCCTTCTACGCAGTCTTTTTCCTGATTCGGCGCTCCTGTGATTGCAGTCCCTTCATTGTTTGCTGGAGCTATGAGAAAGCTGTTTCTGCCAGTTCTTGCTGGTTGTTCAGAACTTCTCGAGGGGGGGGGGACACAGAAGCATCTTCCTCCACCATCTTTACGATATTACATCTTTTACCTTCTCATACACTTTTTTTTTCTGAGGTACCGGGGCCAGAGATTGAGCCCAGGACCTCATATGTGCTCAACCCCTGAGCCACACCTGCTCCCAAAAATATGAACTTTTCTTTTTTTCAGGAGGGTCCGGGGATTGAACCCAGGACCTTGTATACGAGAAGCAGGCACTCAACCACTGAGCTACATCCGCTCCCCTCTCATACACATTTTAAAATCATTTTTCCATACCTACAAAATAGCTTGCTGAGATTTTGATAGGAATTTCATTGAATCCAAAGGTCAACTTGGGAAGAACTGATATCTTAAGAATATTTAGCCTTCCAATCCATGACCGCAGAGTATCTCTCTTTAGATGCTTCTTTCATTTCCTTGGTAGTTTTCTGTTTATATACATTATTTTGTTGGATTTATACCTAAGTAGTTTATTTTTTTATTAGAGAAGTTGTGCATTTACAGAATAATCATGCATAAAATACAGGATTCCCATATACCACCCTATTATTAACACCTTGCTGTGGTGTGGTGTATGTGTTACAATTGATGACAGCACATTTTTATGATTGTACTATTAACTATAGTCCATGGTTTAACTTAGGGGTCACTGTATTGTGCAGTTCCATCGACTTAAAAAATTTTTTTTGTTCTAGTACTGTACAACCCAAAATGTCCCTTCCCCTTTTTTTGAAGATTAATTGATTGATTGATCCTCCCCCCCGCCCCTGCCGTTGTTTGCACTCACTGACTGCTCTCTGTGTCTGTTCGTTGTGTGCTCTCTGTGTCTGCTCGTCTTCTTTTTTTTAGGAGACACCAGGAACCAAACCTGGGACCTCCCATGTGGTAGGGAGGTACCCAATTGCTTGAGCCACATCTGCTCCCTGCTTGTGGTGTCTCTCATTGTGTCTCCTTGTTGCATCACCTTGCCATATCAGCTCGCTGTCTTGCTTGTCTTCTTTAGGAGGCACTGGGAACCGAACCTGGGACCTCCCAAGTGGGAGGTGGGCACCCAACGGCTTGAGCCACATCTGCTCCCCAAACGTCCCTTTTCAACCACATTCAAATATATAATTCAGTGCTGTTAATTATGCTCACAATGTTGTGTCACCATAGCCACCATCCATTACCAAAAGTTTTCCATTGTCCCAAATAGAAACTCCGTACATCATGGCCCTTGACTCCCTCTTCCCTACCCCCATCCCATTTTCTGGTAACCTATATTCTACATTCTGACTCTATGTCTTTGCTTATTCCAATTATTTCATATCAATGAGATCATACAGTATTTGTTTTGTGTGTGTGTCTGGCTGATTTCACGCAACATGATGTCCTCAAGGTTCATCCATGCTGTTCCATGTATCAGGACTTCTTTCCTTTTTATGGCTGAATCATATTCCATTGTGTGTACATACCACATTTTGTTTATCAATTCATGGGTTGATGGATGCTTGGGTTGTTTTCATCCTTTGGCAATTGTGATTAATACTGCCATGAACTTCAGTGTGCAAATATCTGTTCAAGTCCCTGCTTTCAATTTTTGGGGGTATATACCTAGAAGTGGGATTGCATGTCATATGGTATGCTTCACTTTCTAAGGAGCCACCAAGGAGTCCTCCACAGCAGCTGCACCATTGCACATTCCTACCAGCAATGAATGAGTGCTGCTATTTTTCCACATCCTATCTGTAGCAGTTTGATATTATTCATGAATTCCAAAAAAGATATCGATTATGTATGTAAACTGGTCTGTTCCTCTGGGCATGATAAGCCTTTGATTGTATTAGATTCAGCCGAGACGTCTGATTAAATTACGTTAAGATGAGGGCTTTGATTCAGCCACGTCATTAGAGTGTGATTCAGCATTGAGTCCCGCCCCTATGGTGGGCTAAAGAAACAGACTCTCACACGGAGGTAGACACACAGAGAAGAAGAACACGGAGGAGGAGAGACAGCCCACTAGACACGGCAGAGGCCCCAGAAGAGAGATGAGCCTGACAGTCTACAGCTGACCTTGTGGAAAGACCAGAGCAGCTGAGCCCAGGAAGAAATGAGCCCTGGGCATAGAGACAAGCCTTATCCCAGCCTACAGCTGAAATCGGAAGAAGCTGGGACCACAGAGCCTTAAGAGGAAGGAGGAAGGGTGAACCCTCGCAGACATCGCCTGTCATCTTGCTTCAACACGTGGCCAGTCACTTTGGGTGAAAAAGTACCTCTTATGGTACCTTGAGTTGGACTCTTTAGGGCCTGGTAACTGTAAGCTTCCACCCCAGATAAATACCCTTCATAAAAGCCAACAGAGTTCTGGTACTTTGCATCAGCACCCCCTTTGGCTAATACACAATCCAACACTTGTTATTTTCTGTTTTTTTAAATGTAGTCATTCTAGTGAGTATGAAATGGTATCTCATTGTAGACTGGATTTGCTTTAATAGCTAATAATGTTGAGCATCTTTTCATGTCCTTTTTGGCCATTTGTAAATTTTCTTTGGAGAAAAGTCTATTCAAGTCTTTTGCCCATTTTGTAATTGGGTTGTTTGTCTTTTTGTTGTTGAGTTGAAGAATTTCTTTATATATCTGGATATCAAATCCTTATCGGATATGTGGTTTCCAAATATTTTCTCCCATTGTGTAGGTTGTTGTTTTACTATCATGATAAAGTTCTTTGAGGTGCAACACTTTTTATGATAAGGTCCCATTTATCTATTTTTTCTTTTGTTGCTTGTGCTAAGAAGCCATGGCCTAAGACAAGGTCCTGAAGATGCTTTCCTATGTTTTCTTCTAGGAGTTTTATAGTTCTAGCTCTTATGTTTAGGTCTTTCATCCATTTTGAGTTTATTTCTGTATATGGTGTGAGGCAGGGGTCCACCTTTCTTCTTTTGCAAATGGAGATCCAGTTTCCCCAGCACCATTTGTTGAAGAGACTATTATTTCCTGATTGAGCGGCCTTTGCCCTCTTGTCAAAAATTAGTTGGCCATATAAATGTGAGGGTTGATTTCTGAGTTCTCTATTCAATTCCATTGGTCTAGAAGTCTGTCCTTGTGCCAATGTCATACTGTTTTTCATTATTGTGGCTTTGTAATAAGTTTTAAGATCAGGAAGTGTAAGTCCTCAAACTTCGTGTTATCTTTTCAGGGCCCCTTACCCCCATTTAAATTTGATGACTGGCTTTTCTGTTTTGGCAAAGAAGGTTATTGGAATTTTTATTGGATTGCACTGAATCTGTAAATCACTTTGGGTAGAACTGACATCTTAACAATATTTAGTCTTCCAATCCATGAACATCAAGTATCATTTCATTGATTTAGGTCTTCTTTGAATTCTTTTAGCAATATTTGTAGTTTTCTATGTATACCCCCTTTAAATCTTTAGTTAGATTTATTCCTAGATATTTGAATCTTTCAGTTGTTATTATAAATGAAATTTTTTTCCTGATTTCTTCTTCCAATTGTTCATTGCTAGCTATGACACTACTGATTTTCAAATGTTGATCTTGTACCTCACCACTTTCCTCAATTCAGGATTTTGAGGATTTTCTGTATGTAGGATCATGTCATCAGCAAATAGGGAAAGTTTTTTTTTTTTCTTGTTTGTTTTTGTTTTTGTTGTTATTGTTTTCTTTCTTCTTTACTCCTTGTTTGTGAAATAATGAAAAGCAAATAGGGAAAGTTTTACTTCTTTTTCAATGTGGATGCCTTTTATTTCTTTTTCTTGCCTAACTGCTCTGGCTAGAACTTCCAGGGCAATGTTGAATACCAGGTGGTGACAGTGGACATCTTTGTCTCATTCCTGATCCTATTCAGTCTTTCACCATTAAGTAGGATGTTACTTATGGGTTTTTCATATATACCTTTTATTATATTGAGGAAGTTTCCTTCTATTCCTAGTTTTCTAAGTGTTTTTATCAAGAAGGGGTGCTGGGTTTTGTCAAACACCTCTTCTGTGTCAATTGAGATGACCGTGTGTTTTTCCCTCTTCATTCTGTTAATGTGGCACATTACATTAATTGATTTACTTATGTTGAAACATCCTTGTATACCTGGAATAAATCCCACTTGATCACGGTACATAATTTTTTTTAATGTGCTATTGGATTCGTTTGCTGTTATTTTGTTGAGGGTTTTTGCTTCTATATTCATAAGAGATATTGGTCTGCATTTTTCTTTTCTTGTGGTATCTTTATCTGGCTTTGGTCTGAGGGTGATGTTGGCCTTATGGAAGGAATTAGGAAATGTTTCCTTCTCTTCAATTTTTTGGAAGAGTTTGAGCAGGATTGGTGTTAATTCTTCTTGGAATGTTTGGTACAATTCCCCTGTGAAGCCATCTGGTCCCAGGTTTTTTTTGTTGTTGTTGTTGGGAGGTTTTTACGTACTTAATCATTTTACTAGTTATTGATTTGTTGAGATATTCTATTTTTATTTGAGTCAGTGTAGGTAGTTCGTGTGTTTCTAGGAATTAATTTATTTCATTGAAATTATCTAATTTGTTGGCATATAGTTGTTCATAGTATACTCTTATAGTCCTTTTTATTTCAGTATGGTCAGTAGCAATGTCCTTCTTTTCATTTCTGATTTCTGTTGTGTCCTCTCTCTTCATCAATTGAGCTAAAGATTAGTCAATTCTATTGATCTTTTTCAAAGAAATAACTTTTGGTTTTGTTGGTTCTCTTTATTATTTTTTATACTCCATTTCATTTATCTCTACTCTAATCTTTGTCATTTTCTTCCTTCTGCTTGCTTTGAGTTTAGTTTGCTCTCTTTTTACAGTTCTTCCATTTTTGTGGTAAGCTCTTTTCTCTTTCTTTTAGTTAAAAAAAAATTTTTTTAAACAAATCAATCTTATTGATACATATTAATAAAGCATATAATTCATCCAAAGTGTAAAATCAATGGTATTTGGTATAATCACATAGTTGTGCATTCATCACATCACTTCAATCATTATTAGAACATTTTCATTATTTCAATAATAATAATAATACACAAAAAATAGACAAACAAACAAGAACATTCTTCACCTCTCAATCTCTCTATGCTTCCCCTGCCATATATAGCTGCTATTTCTGGTTATCTTGCATATTTTTAAAATTTTTAAGCAGCTTTATTGAGATATATTCACATACTAAATGATCTATACAAAGTGTACAATCAATGGCTTTTAGTATAATCACAATGTTGTACATTCATCACCACAAAAAAACTTAGAACAATTTCATTACTCCAAAAAGAAAAACTCTTCACCCCTCAATCCCTCTATCTTTCCCCAGCCCTATATAACCACTGATCTAATTCCATCTCTATAAATTGATTTATATTTACATTTTATATAAATGGAATCATACAATATGTAGTACTTTGTGTCATTTCTTTCACTTAGCATAACGTTTTTGTGTGTGATATTAACATCTTGTACTAATATGCATTTGTTCAGTTTCAAAGAAAAATGGTTTTATATATGCAATTTTACCCATAATCATATTTCACATGCAGTTATACTATGTTATACAGTCCCATGTTACATTTTTTTAGCTTTCTTTTTAGTAATATACACAACCTTAGCCTTTCCCTTTAAACCACTTTTATACTGTATATATTAGTATACTGCTAATTACAAAGATTATATTGTGCTTTCCCTTTTCCTATTCATTTCCAACGATTAACACACATCCTTTTTACCAATTCTGCACAAGTTAACCCTCAGCTTTCCATTCTCTAACCTCATTCTATTTTCTGGTGATCAACGTTCAAGTTATTAACTCCATGAGATTACACAATATATTTGGCTCATAGTAGCACAATCATACAGTATTTGTCCATTTCTGTCTGGCTTGCTTCGCTCAACATAATGTCTCCCAGGTTCATCCATGTTGTCATATGCTTTACCCCTTCATTTCTTCTTCTTTTTTTTTTTTTTATTATTTTTTTTACTTTATTTTGTACATTTAATAACTGAAAACATAAGCAATAAAAAACTAAAAAGTAAACACAGATGAATAAATATATACATTTCTCAATTAAATGTAATGGATACATGTAAATTTTTCTGTTGTTTTGTTTTTTGTTTGTTTTTTTGTTTTTTTGTGTGTGAATCAAACAATATATTACACAATATATTTGGTTCATAGTAATGCATTCATACAGTATTTGTCCTTTTGTGTCTGGCTTGCTTCACTCAACATAATGTCCTCCAGATTCATCCATGTTGCCATATGCTTTATGACTTCATTTCTTCTTACAGCTGCATAATATTCCATCGTGTGACTAGACCACAGTTTGTTTATCCATTCATCTGTTGATGGACACCTGGGTTGTTTCCAGCTTTTGGCAATGGTGAATAATGTGGCTATGAACATCGGTGTGCAGGTGTCTGTTCGTGTCACTGCTCTCAGTTCTTCTGGGTATATACCCAGTAGTGGTATTGCAGGGTCACATGGCAAGTCTATATTCAACTTCTTTAGGAACTGCCAAACAGTCCTCCACAGTGGCTGTACCATTCTGCATTCCCACCAACAGTGAAGAAATGTTCCTATCTCTCCACATCCTCTCCAACACTTGGAGTTCTCTGTCTTTTTAATAGTGGCCATTCTGATAGGTGTGAAATGATATCTCATTGTAGTTTTGATTTGCATTTCCCTAATCACTAGTGATGGTGAACATATTTTCATGAGTTCTTTTTTTTTGCCATTGTTTTTGTGTGTTGTTCAGCCTCCACACATTTGCGAATTTATCCTTTCCTGTCTATTATTGATTTCCAGCTTCATTCCATTATGATCTGAGAAGGTGTTTTGTATAATTTCAATCCTTTAATATTTATTGAGACCTGCCTTGTGATGTACCCTGGAGAAAGATCCACGAGCACCTGAGGAGAATGCTGAGTTTGGGTGCAACGTTCTGTATATGTTTGTTAGGTCTAATTTGTTTATCATATTGTTCAAGTTCTCTGTTTCCTTGTTGCTCTTCTGTCTAGTTGTTCTATCTAATGATGTGAGATGGGTGTTGAAGTCTCCAACGATTATTGTAGAGATGTCTTTTTATTTTTTTAGGAGTTACTGGAGATTGAATGCAGGGCCTTGTACATGGGAAGCAGGCACTCAACCACTGAGCTATATCTGCTCCCCAATGAGAGTTAGTTTTTTTCATTTGTTTTGTTTTGTTTTGTTTTTGTTTTTAGGAGGTACCAGGGATCAAACCTGGGTCCTCGTACATGGGAAGCAGGTGCTCAACCACTTGAGCTACATTCGCTCCCCGAGATGTCTATCTCTCCCTTCAGTTTTGTCAGAGTTTGCCTCACATATTTTGGGGCACCCTGGCTAGGTGCATAGATATTTATGATGTTATTCTTCCTGGTAGATTGTCCCCTTTATTAATACATAATGGCTTTCTGTATCTATTATAACTTTTTTGCATTTAAAGTCCATTTTGTCAATTATTTGTATAGTTACCCCTACTCTTTTTTTTTTTTTTTTTTTTTTTTAAAGATTTTATTTATTTATTCATTTATCCCCCCCTTGCTGCTTGTGCTCGCTGGGTCAGCTAACCACGCCATGTGTGCGGGCCCGCCTTCACCAGGAGGCCCCGGGAACCGAACCCAGGGCCTCCCATATGGCAAACGGGAGCCCCACTGATTGAGCCACAGCCGCTTCCCACCCCTACTCTTTTTTGGTTACTGTTGCATGGAGTACCTTTTCCAACCTTTCACTTTCAGCCAGTTTGTATCCCTGGGTCTAAGATGAGTCTCTTGTAGGCAGCATATGGATGGCTTGTGTTTTTTTATCCATTCTGTCAGCCTATATCTTTTGATTGGGGAGTTTAATCCATTCGCATTCAATGATATTACTGTAAATGCATTATTTACTTCTATCATTTTGTGCTTTGGTTTTCACATCATATTTTATTTTCAACTCTCTTTTCACTCTTTTGGTTATCCTTTCTGCTATTCTGGTCTTCTATACTCTCCTCCAAGCCTCTCTCTCCTGTCTTTTTCTTTCAGGCTATAAGGCTCCCTTTAATATTTCCTGCAATGGTGGCTTTTTTTTTTTTTTTTTTTAAGATTTATTTTTATTTATCCCCCCCCCCCCCCCGTTGTTTGCACTCGCTGTCTGCTCTGTGTCCATTCGTTTGTGTGCTTGTCTTCTTTTTAGGAGGCACCAGGAACCCAACCCGGGACTTCCCATGTGGGAGGGAGGTGCCAAATCACCTGAGCCACCTCCACTCCCCACTTTGTTGTGTCTCTCATTGTTTCCTTGTTGTGTCTCTTCATTGCATCATGTTGTTGCGTCATCCCGCTGCATCAGCTCGCCATGCCAGCCCGTCACGTCAGCTCGCTGTCTTACTTGTCTTCTTTAGGAGGCACAGGGAACCAAACCTGGGACCTCCCATGTGGTAGGTGGGCACCCAACCACTTGAGCCACATCTACTTCCTGGTAGATTCTTTTTTACGAACTCTCTTAGTTTCTGTTTGTTTGTGAATATTTTAAACTCACCTTCATATTTGAAGGACAATTTTGCTGGATAAAGAATTCTTGGCTGGCAGTTTTTCTCTCCCAGTATCCTGATTGTATCCTACCACTGTCTTCTCGCCTTCATGGTTTCTGATGTGAAATCAGCACTAAGTCTTACTGGGAATCCCTTGTATGTGATGGTTTGCTTCTCCCTTGCTGTTCTCAGAATTTTCTCTTTATCTTTGACATTGACATCCTGAGTAGTATGTGTCTTGGAGTAGGTCTATTCACATTTATTCTGATTGGGGTACACTGTGCTTCTTGGACATGTTAAGTTCATTTCTCTCATGAGAGTTGGGAAATTTTCAGGCATTATTTCCTCAAATACTATTTTTGCTCCTTTTCCCTTCTCTTCTCCTTCTGCAACTCCCATGACATGTATTATTGTTGCATTTCATGTTATCATTCAACTCCTGGAGTGCCCACTCAATTTTTCCCATTCTTTTCTCTCTCCGTTCTTTTTTTTCTCTTCAATTTCAGCTGTTCTGTCTTCGGTATCACTTATTCTTTCTTCTGCTGTTTTGAGTCTGCTGTTGTATGCCTCTAATGTATTTTTGATCTCACCTATCATGTCTTTCATTCCTATGAGCTCTGTTTCTTTCCTATTCAGGTTTTCACATTCTTCTTTGTGCTTGCTCCGTGTCTTCTTGATGCCCTCTATCTCTTTAGTCATATTGTCTTTCAACTCATTATTATGATTTTGGAAATTTGTGTGAATATCATTGATTAGTTGTCTCAAATCCTCTGTCTCATCTGGGGCTTGGATATATTCCTTTGTTTGGGCCATGTGTTCCATTTTCTTAGTATGGCTCATTTTTTTTTTTTTTTTTTTTTTTGCTGATGTTTAGGCATCAGATTAGGATGACGAGTTTTCTCAGATGCTCAATTTCTCTCTTTCGTAGGGGTTTCATAGTGGGAGGCTATGTGTTACTGCTGTTCTTTGATTCTTGGTTCAGCCTGTTCTGGGTCTTTAAGATTGTTCCTGTTAGTTGCTCAAATCTGGGCCCTGGAGCTGACATGCTTCCAAGGGCTTTAGAGAGGGAGGCTTTGGAGAGGGAGGCTGGAAAGGCTGGAAAAAGCCCCCCTTGCTTTCTTTAAATTTCTCACATTCACTTCCATGATCCGCCAGCAGATGGCGCTCTTTGACAGCCCTCTCAGTTCAAAGCCTGGTCTGAGTGTATTCACTGCAACAGGGATGGGATCAGTGTGATAGAGGATCCTGCCTGGAGGCAAAGAGTCTCTAAGTTCACACTTTCTCAGAGGCTGTTCTCCAACCTTTGCTGGCAGCCCCCCTCCCTTCTCCCAGGTAGGAAGAAATTCCAGTCCCCTCTGTGTCCTCAACAATCAGTCCTGGTCAGTAGAGAGGTAGATTGAGAGGGTCAGATCTCTTTAGTCTTTTGCCGGATCCCAAGGCAAATAGTGGCACAGCCCCACCCAGCCTGGAAGGGCTCCTGGGACCCAGCAGACCAAATCTGTGGGTCAAAAGCTGAGTCAGCCTTAGGCTGTGTCCCTCGCTCTCCCCTGTCCTGGGGAGGTAGATCCCTGAGACCCCCTTTAGCTCTAGTCGCTGGCCCCAAGGCCTGAGAATCCAAAAATGTCTATAGAGTAGGACAGGATGCTGGCATTTGCAGCTGCAGCTTTTAACTCACCATTTTGCCTTCATGATTCTTTTCTTTTGCCCCTCTGTCTTCTGGGCAGTGTCTAGCCTTCCCCTGGTGTCCTAAAACTTAAAAGATTTTTTTCCAGGATGTTTCTGCCTGTTCTCTAGCTATTTTTCTGGGAGAGAAGAGAGTCTCGTGTCTTTCTAGCCCACCATCTTCCCAGAAGTCCCTTTCTTCTTTTTTAATGTAAGCATTTAGAGCTATAAATTTCCCTCTCAGTATCCCCTAAGTGTGGGTGTGTTGTATTTTCATTTTCATTTGCCTCAAGATATTTCCTAATTTCCCTTATGATTTCCTATTTAACCCATTGGTCGTTTAAAAGTATGTTGTTTAATTTAATTTTCCATTTCCTCCTCTGTTATTGATCTCTAGCTTCATTCCATTGAGTTCAGAGAAGATACATTGAATGATTTCAATATTTTTGCATTTATTAAGACTTGCTTTGTGACCTAAGATGTGGTTTATCCTAAAGAATGATCCATGTGCATTTGAGAAGAATGTGTATTCTGTTGTTGGGTGAAATGTTCTATAAATGTCTCTTTAGGTCTAATTGCTTTAGAGTATTGTTTAAGTATTCCTTATTGCTCTTCTGTCTAGATTTCTATCCATTATTGAAAGTGGTATATTATAGTCTCTTACGATTAACATAGAAATGTCAATTTCTCTCTTCAAATATGTCGGTATGTGTTTCATATATTTTGGAGCTCTGCTGTTAAGTGCACATATATTTATCATTGTTACATCTTATTGTTGAATTGATCCCTTTATCATTATATAATGACTATTTTTGTCCCTTGTAACTACTTTTTACTTTATAGTCTATTTTATCTGATATTAGTATAACAACCCCAGCTCTATTTTGGTTACTCTTTGCATGGCATATTTTTTTCCATCCTTTCACTTTCAACCTACTTATATCTTTGAATTTAAGGTGAGTCTCTTGTAGACAGCATAGTTGGGTTATGCTCTTTTATCCATTCTGCCAGTCTCTGCCTTTTGAGAGAGAATTTAATCCATTTACATCTAAAGTTGCTACTGATAATGCAGGAATTTCTTCCGCCATTTTGCTATTTCGTATTTATACGTCTTATACCTTTTATGGCCCTCAGTTCTTCCATTAGTGCCTACTTTCATATTCATTTGATTCTGTTGTACCTTATTGACTCCCTTCTCATTTCTATCTGGATATATCTTTCAGATATTTGCATTGTGGTTACCATGGGGTTAAAACTTAACATCCTAAATATATAACAATCATATTTGATTTGATACCAACTTGACTTCAATAACATAAACATACACTGTTCCTACACCCTTCCATCTCCCCACCTTTTTTTGTACTTGCTACAAATTATATCTTCATATATCATCAATGGCTTCATATAACAAAGCCATAGATTTATCATTACTTTTTACGCATTTTAGCACCTGTAGGAAAAAGTGGAGTTACATAGCAAAAAATACAATACACTAGTACTGACATTTATAATTACCAAATTTTTACCTTTACCAGAAGTCTTTATTTCTTTATGCTGCTATTAAACCACTGTCTAGTGCCCTTTCCTTTCAGTCTGAAGAGCTCCCTTTAGCATTGCTTGTAGGGCAGGTCTAGTGGTGATGAACTCCCTCAGCTTTTATATATCTGGGAATGTCTTAATCTCTCCCTCATTTTTTTTTTTTCTCCCTCATTTTAAAAAAATTTATTAAGCAGTTTTATTGAGATATATTCACATACCATACGCTCTATCTAAAGTGTATAATCAATGCCTTTTTGTATAATCACAATATTGTACATTTTTAAAAGAAACTCTCATGGGTTATAAAATTCTTGGTTGGCAATTGTTTTCTTTTCAGCACTTTAAGTATTTAACCCAGTGTATTCTTGCCTCCATGGTTTTGGAGGCAAGAGAAATTGGCATGTAATCTAATTTGGATTCCCTTGTACATAGCATGTTGTTTTTCTCTTACAGCTTCCAGAACCCTCTCCTTGTCCTTTCTTCTCCTTCTGGAACCCCCATAATGCTTATATTGGTATGCTTGATAGTGTTCTCAAGGTCTCTTAGGCTATTTTTACTTTTTAGAATTCTTTTTTTTTTCCTTTTTGCTTCTCAGCCTGACTCATTTCAATTATCTAGTTTTTTAGTTTGCTGATTCTCGCTTCTGCCAGCTCCAACCTGCTACTGAAAACCCTTCTGGTAATTTTTCATTTCAGTTATTGTGGTCTTCAACAATAACTGTTTGAACAACTGTTTGTTCCTTCTTTTTTTTTTTTTTTTTTTTTTTTTACCGGGCTGGGGATTGAATCTAGGACCTCTTATGTGGGGAGCTTGTACTCAACCACTGAGCCACATCGGCTCCACTGAGTTGGTTTTTTGTTTGTTTGCTTATTGCTTTGTTTTGTTTTTGTTTTTAGGAGGCACCAGTGACCGAATCTGGGACCTCCCATGTGGGAAGCAGGCACTCGACGGCCTGAGCCACATCTGCTCCCTTGGTTCCCTTTTTTTTTTTTTAATTTATTGAAATATATCACTCATACATGAACATACATAAACACTAAGTGTATAGTAAAAGTTGTGAACTTACAAAGCAAACATTCATAACATCACACAGGGGCCCCGTACATCAACCCTCCACCAACACCTTGCATTGTCTTGAGACATTTGTTCAAATTATGAAAGAATATTGTCAAAATCTTACTACTGGGCTGAAGTCTCTCTTCAGACCCCCTCCATTGGGAGAGCTTCCCAATAAACTTCCTGCCTGCAACCATCAAAAAAAAAAAAAAAATCTTACTACTAATTATAGTCCTTATCTCATATTTGGTATATTTTCCCCCAATCCACCCTATTATTATTTTTAAAATATATTTTTATGACGAAAGTTGTAAACTTACAAAATAATCATGCACATGTGCAGAATTCCCAAACAACACCTCCCTATCAACACACCACAGCGTGGTAGAACATTTGTTACAGATTATGAGATAATATCATCCAATTATTACCAGTTCCACAGCATCCATTTGGCACACATTTTCCATACTCCCCCATTATCAAGACAGTACATCTTTGGCATAGATGCACGCATATTACATTATTACTGTTAACCACAGTCCATAAGTCACTCCAGTTGTATTCTTCCCATACTTCTCCACATTCCCACCACCCTGTAATACTGATGTACAACCTGCTCTAGCTCACAAAGGACACTCTTGCATCTGCACCATCAACCACTATTCTCATCCACCTCTGGGTTTACTGTGTGATTGTCTCTTGTGAATCCATTAGCAAATCTGTTAGCCTCAAGTCTGAGCACCCCACTATCTGCACACCCCACTTCATCCTGGCCACTGTCACCTCTTGTCTTAGTACTGCAGAGGCCTGGCTGGAACTCCTGCTTCCACCCTGAGCCCTCTATGGTCTTCTCTCTACACAGCAGCCAGCATAATCCCTCCTCTGCTCCCACCCTCCTTCCTCTCCCGGAGGAAAAGCCAAAGGCTTTACAATGGCTGGTAAGGTCTCACGAGATTGTACCCCTTTCCCTCTGGTCTCATCTTCTACTAGTCACTCCATTTCCCTCAATGCCAGGCACACTCCTGCCTCTGGGCATTTGCAATTGCTGTTCCTTCTGCTAGCACTTCCTCCCTCCCTCCCTCAAGTCTTTCGCTCCAATGGTACCTTTTCAGGGACACCTTCCCTGACCAGTCTATTAAAAAGAGTGAAGAATGCACAACTATGTGATTGTACCAAATGCCATTGTTTGTACACTTTGGGTTAATTGTATGCTTTATTAATATGTATCAATAAAACTGATTTGTTTAAAAAAAGATAACTAGCTTCTGTCCCTCTTGCCTCTGTGCTCCGTGGCCTAATAAGCATCTTCTGAGTCCCTGTTTAACATGTTTATTGCTTTGGGTACCCTCTGCGACCCTTGCCTTGGACCGCCAGCGTTCACAGCTGCGTCCCCATGCCTCGCACGGTCCCTGGCACATCCCGGAAGCTTAGTATGTGTTTTCTGAATGGATGGATTCATCACGGGCACATCATGACTCAGAGCAGTAAAACGTGACCCAGAGATGTTTTAGACCTGAGGAGCGTGGCGGGGGCCCGGCCTAGCACTTGGCCCTGCCCCGGGTCTGACCTCTATGCAGTCCCCTCCGGCTGCCGGCCGCATCCCCAGCCCCACCACACAGCACGCTCTGCCGACAACCGCGGCGCTAACACCTGCTGAGTCCCCACCGCGACATCTGCCAAGCACCTGTCACACTCTAACTCTCTGAAGTCTCACTCCGTGGGGGAGGAACCATTTTGCCCAGCGTACAGAGAAGGAAACAGCTGCACTTTGAAGTTAAGTAATTTGCAAAGGTGTCATGACTTGCAAGTGGTAGAGCTGGGATTCCAACATCCCGGCCAATAATCCAGGCCCCTCTCCACTGCCTCTGACTCCCTGGTGAACACAGTGTAGCTGTGCAGGGGTGGGAGCACTGCAATTTGAGTTCTTTGGATTCTCTTTTCTGCAGAGCTGTTTAAGTGGAAACTCTCCAGGGAGGGGTCTCTGCCTCTTTGGCATCCCACTATATCCCTAGGACTCAGTACCAAGCGTGGCAGTGCGTGGGCGCTCAATAAGCATGTGCGGGTGAGCAGAAAGGTTTGTGAGTTAGGACAACATCGCTTAGTTATGACCACTTAACCTGAGCTTGCCCAGCAACGTTAAGGCAGCTCCCTCTTCTGCTGGACACAAGGGCTCGGCCTTGCCAGACCCTGCGGCCATGCCTGTCTGTGCCACACACCTGGACATGGGCCCCACGCCAGCCAGGGTGCCTGGAGCAACCTAGGGCGTCCACAGGACAGCAAAGGTGAGCCCTCCAGGAGGCCCTCCTTAAGGGGTACAAGCAAAAGTATCCACCAAGATGTGGCCTCTGGCCAGGAGAGGGGAGGGAGGGAGGTGCCAATAGGTAGACCTAGTCCAGCCCCAGTGAAAGCCTGGCCTGGGGGGCATGGATCATCCGCAGGGAGGCTCTTGAGGCCAGTGCTCCTCCAGCAGTCTCTGGAAGTGGGACAGTTCCATGAAGCAGAAGAGATGGGTTTTTAGAGAGGAAGGGAGAAGCAGAAAGATGAAGGAGTGGCTGACGCAGGCTCCAAAAGGCCTGGTAGCCAAGCAGGGGACACTAAAATGCCTTGTCTAGGAGTAAATAATTTTTTTAAGTTGGCCAAAAAAAAGGCAGAAGACCTGGAAATAGCTAGATTTCTACCAGCCCTCCTGCCCTTCAGCATTTAGGGCTATTAACTGACCAGAAACAAAGCTTAGCTCAAAGCCGTGTGCCACGGCAGGGAGGAGGCCCCAGTCCCAGGAGGACTGCTGGGCAGGGGCCACAGCGCCGGCTCAGTCAGCTTCGCCCTCAGCCATTCTCAGAGCCCCTGTGGCCTCCTGTCCCACACCATGACCATCACACAGAGGAATGATGCAGACCTCACAGGTTGGGTGCTGGGCTCTCCAATGTCAGAAACCCCAAGGAAAGGCATGCGGCCAGCATGCTTCAGTGACCCACAAGTGCTCCAGGCACTGGGCACAGCCCCAAGGGGCAGGGTCATCAGCAAGAGACGTGGCTGCCCTGGTCCACAGTGGGAAGGAGCCTGGAGCTGCTCTGGGAGCTGTGCCCAGGGAGGGCCTGCTCAGGTGGAAGAAGACTGGAAGGGAAAGCGGGGAGGCATGGAGACAGTGCAGGCTCCAGGGGGGAGCCAAGCCGGATTCCACATGGCAGCATTCTAGAGCATGCCCCCCACCGCCTCCAGGAGAACATGTGGAAGGGAGAAGTTTCACACCAATAAATGGTTGTCTTTGTTCACCAGGAGGGGAATGAACTTAAGGAAACCGGTTCTCTAAGTCAGAGCCGGAAGAGCCCAGAGCTTCAAACAGAGTTTTGATAAATTCACGTCTGACCTTTCTGTAATAGGCAATTACGGCAGGCAGGACTGTGGGTGGTCCCGCTCCTTTGAGGTCAATGTCAGGAAGAACCACTGGGCCACCAGCCAGAAGAGTGGGGGCTGCAGAATGGTGGGTGCCAGGGTCCTGGATCTGGACCCTGGAACTCCTCTCTCAGGAATGGATGTGAGAACTCAGAAACTTTGGGCTTAGGAAAAAATTCCAGTTTGCACAAAAGAAAACATTTCTTGACCTTTCCAGTCTTCAGGCCAGTGGCTTCCTCCCTTTTTGTTCATGTACCCTGTCAATAAATCATGCCTGTGCATCCTCATTATATGAATATTTATCCATCGATTACATGCATATATATTATTTATAAAGAACACTCCCATAAATGGAGACATTTTAAAGGACGAGCTAAAAACTAAATGTCAACAAGAGTTTTCCTATTTTCCCATGCCTCCGTTGTGCCCAGCATCCACTTGGCACATGTGCCCCAGTTTGAAGGCCACTGCTGAGAAATCCTTGAACTCTAATCCTTCAAGGAGTGTCTGTTGGTTGCCCAGACCAGATTCTCTTCTGACCCCCCCAGCCCAGAAAATGAGTTTAGAGAGGTGACAGGAGGCCCCAGGCCACACAAGGCTAGCCTCAGCAGGCTTCCTAACTGCCCATGGACCAGAAGGAATTTGCTTTGCTGACTGCAGCAGCTCAGAAGCGAGTCTCTATCACGCTCAGCCACAGCACCCAGGCAGGCAGCGGGCACCATGGATGACACTCTGCCACGCTCTCCGGGAGCTGGAGGGTGACCTGCTGGCTCGGGCGGGAAGGCACCACACCCCAGGCCCTGAGGTTCCTGGGGTGGGGGCGTGCTACAAGCGCAGCTACCCACGAGGCTGACTTTCAAGCCCCTCAAAGCTGCAGCCCCACTGTGAGGTTGAGGTTCCAAGACCCAGAAGACCCCAAAGTAACCTAGAGAGCTGGCTAGTTCTTCCTTGGCCCAGGTGGGCAGAAGGCACCATGCCAGCCTGGTGATGGCCCCCACAGTGGCTGCACACTGACGCACTTGGGCACACACACGCTGGCACCCCAGAGCAGATAAACCCATGTGAAGAAG
Organism: Tolypeutes matacus; assembly: GCA_026826555.1. NCBI lineage: Eukaryota > Metazoa > Chordata > Mammalia > Cingulata > Chlamyphoridae > Tolypeutes > Tolypeutes matacus. The sequence continues at coordinate 2,236,730 of JAKSZT010037307.1, forward strand.
CCAGTAGTGTTAACAGGTGCCCACCACCTCCACCATCCCATCCACTCAGGAAGGTCTGGCAGACAGGACGCTGCCTGTGGCCAAACGACAAGCCTCAAATTGGTCCCGGGCCAGCCTCTCTAGGCCAACAGAGAACATGTTGAAAGCCGTGAGCTCTGTCTGTTTTGCTGCTGCTGAGGGAAAGAGTTTGGGATGAGACTGCAGGTGGATCAGGACCAGAAAGAATGTGGCAGGAAGGGCTGGTGGGAGTAAGAGTCGCTGCCATCACGCCCAGGCCAGCGGAAGTCGCCAGCATAGGCTGGGAGCAAGGTGGGAACCAGGCCATAGCTTCAATGACAGCAAGCCCTGACGCCCGAGTGGGTCTCTAAGGACAATCTGGTTTGGCCTGGTTGGTTCCCTTCAGGTCTAACCAGTCTCCAGAATGCAGAGCAATTATGAGAAAGAGAGGGGACTTCCCTCCAATCTCCATCAATTGGTAATGGTTGCCTGGCGGGCTGGATTTGCAAAGGATCCATGGGAAAAACTGCTGCCCCCAGTTAGTGTGATGTCTACCACGAGCCCAGGAGTAGGGCACATAACAAGCACAAAGGCCCTGGGTTTGCCATCCATGACGGAGAGCAGCACCAAACCCTTGGACTGCCTCACGTGATGTTGGCTTCCTGGAGGTCCTCACCCAGAACTGGGCCAGGCCCCCCTCAGGTCAGCTCCATCTCCCACCACAAAAGAGACCAACAGGGAGGCGGCTGTGGCTCAATCAGTGGGGCTCCCGTTTGCCATATGGGAGGCCCCGGGTTCGGTTCCCGGGGCCTCCTGGTGAGGGCAGGCCCGCCCGCACGGCGTGGTTAGCTGACCCAGCGAGCACAAGCAGCAAGGGGGGGGATAAATGAATAAATGGATAAAATCTTTAAAAAAAAAAAAAGAGACCAACAGAAGCACGTGGTGTTTACCCTTGACCTGCTCAGTCCCACTTTCCCCTCCGTCCCGTGGCTTTTCCAGAGTCATAAGAGCTGGCCTGCTGGGTCTTATCCTGGGTGTATCTTTGTAAGGTACCAGGAAAGGCCTCCCAAGGGCTGAATGTCCTTGACCTGTGGTGACTGTGACAGACATTATGTGAATGAATGATGGCTCTCCTGAGGGCAAGTGAGTGGTGGACACAGTCCCCTGAGCCCAGGGACTCTGCTGAGGAGTTACTAGTCCGTTAACCGTGGCTTCTTTTATATCTTACGGAATTTCTCTCTACGAGTTTTCATTCATTTATTCTCATTCATTCTCTCTCTTTTTTTTTTTTAATTAGGAGGTACCGTGGAGCAAACCTGGAACCTGTATATGGGAAGCAGGTACTCATTCACTGAGCTACATCCGCTCCCCACTTATTCATTCATTTTAAAAGAGCTCATAGGAACCATGTTCCCTGAGTTCTTGAATGTCTGAAAATATCTTTGTGGCCTTTAAACTTAAACAACAGCTTGATTGCATATAAAAGGCCGGGTTCACACTTTCTTTCCCTGAGGAATTTGCAGATATAGCCCCTCTCTTTTCCAGCACTGACTATTGCTGAGAGCTCTGAGTCTGCCTGGTCATCTTCCCTTAAAGGTATCTTAACTTTTTCCACTGGATGCAATAGAATTTTTTTCTATTTGGAGTGCAGTGATTTCACCAAGATATGTTTTAGAGTTGAATATTTCATAGCTATTTTACCTGAAATTTATTATCCTCTTTCAAATTGTAGATTTATGTATTCCTTTACTTCAATTTTTAAAAACAGTTTTCTTCTATTATATCTTTGAATGTTTTTGTGCTCCATTTGTTCGGTTATCTTCTCCAGGGATACCTATTTTGGATTTCCTTTGTCTGCAGGGCTTCTGGCAACCCATGGTTCCCCAACTCCCTGCCCCCCTTTGCCACACTCTGCTCGATTACTTGGACAACCCCACCTCTCTAGTAACTCCCTGGCATCTCCCAGTGTTCAGGGACATTCCATAAGCTTCCCCACATATGCTGGCTTTGCTAACCAATTCAAGAAATGGGTTATTGGTTTTGGCCCTCTGGATTCTAACCTCTCTTCTCCAGTTCCACAAAGGCAAGCATCTCCTCCCAGGGTCTTCCCTCGCCCATGGCGAATTTTCCCTGTAAAGTTACTGGCCGTTCTCTCTTGGGTTCCAGGGTGTGTGGGTGCTTAGCTTTTTTGAAGGTAGAGTTTTCTTTTCTGTTTCTTGTTCTTGCAGTTTTCAGTCAGATCAGTAAGATTAAACAGAGAGATGATTTTGGCTCATCATATTTAACCAAAGACATCTTACAACCCAAAACAAATGCTGTCTTTCTCTGGCTTTCCACTTGTGCAAGTTCTGAGTCTTCTAAAGCTTGGACCCCTTTGTAAATAAATCTGATTAAAGACCTTAGATCTTTTCCCTAGGAAAAAAAAAACGTACGTACTTATAAACATTTCTGTTTTATTTCAGGAGGTACCCAGACCTCCTGAAGCCCATGCAGACCAAACTCCTTAATGGCTGATTTGGCCCTCTGTGAGTGGGCCCCTGCCTATCACACAAGCCTGTTCTCTTGATCATCACCCACATGCCCCTGCATACAGGCCCTGGGAGCTCATCAAAAGGGCAGGTGCTTTCTTGCATCTATGGCAGTAGATTCTCCAGAGGGCTAGCCATATGCCTCCACAGCACCATGCAAGCCTGACATGTTATGTGGAACCTCTCTGGGGTTTCCCTCCCTATGCATCCTCTACCAGTCCAGTCCCAGTACTGTTCTACCATAGGGTACTCTCTGTTTACTGTCTGTCTCTCAGGGGCTCCCAGAACCGAATGTGCATGCAATTCCTGCTCCCCAGTTGAAGAAAGCAGAAGTTCCATGGGCTGTTTTCATTGATGATAAATAATGTGTAATTAGGCAAGATTTATAGGAAATGACCTGCTAATGCTTAAAGAACTTCTCTCAGATGAGTTGAACAGTCATATTTATACCATTTGTCTTTTACAAAGATCTGTCTCGGTCAAATTATCCCAAATTACAAAGGGCAAGGGATCCAAAGATTGAGTTTTACTACAAAGTAGGAAAGGAGTTGGCTTCGTCGGTTAAAATCAGTAAAAGGGTGAGTGTTTTTGCTTTGCCATTTGTGCACTAATGCCTTTTTTCTCACTTATTCATTGGACTTGGATGACTGTTCATCAGCAGGAGACCCTAGGGGGAGCCAGGAGAGATGGGGACCCATGCTGGGAGATGGGAAGGTCAGAGCAGGAAGAAGGAGGCAGGCAGGTGGCCAGGCCAGAGCCACTGCCCAGAGCTGAGACCCAGACCAGCAGCTCCTTGCAGGGCTCTCTCTATTATCTCCTAGGCATTCCAGATGCTTCTGACCTGAGACACCAGAAGGAACAAGGGCCCAACCTCAGGGACTCTCCCTTGTGGGCACCCTAAGGACTAAAAATCTGTCTGAGCAAATCACAGGTGCATCCCTACCGAGGCCTGCAGCATGCAAAGCACTTGAGCTTTACAGAACCACTCAGTGTGTCCTGTCTGTGGTGGCTGAGGCATCCCTCAAGAGGGCCTCCCAGGCAGCCAGGTACTCCCACAGGGCCCTCCCAGGTCAGCTCTCTGAGGGGCCATCTGGCTGGTCAGGCAAGTTCTCAGCCACCTCCCCAGAGCCTTCTCAGGAGCCTTGGCTCCAATGCCAGACAAATGTCCACATTTCCCAACCCCATCTGCTGGGAAAATCATAGCTCCCAAGTGTGGCCCAGGAGTTTTGACCCAGCCCAAGCCTCCAAGGCTTACAGACAGCTGCACTGGGATCCCACCTGGGGACAACTTTAAGCTGCCTAGTGTCCCAGTTTTTGGACTCAGGGGGAAAGTTCCTGAAGCTAGGCAGCTCTAATCAGGAGTTGGAAGTCATTACAAAAAGCTGAGCCCGCTTTCCTCAGATTCCAGCTACTGCAGATTCTACTACTCCAGCCTTTTACCAAGTGTTGTGCTTGTCAGCTCTCTTCCAAATTCTGCTGCAACAAGGAAGCCGAGATAAACTAAGAGAAATCCGGAAGCCTTTGTGACAGTGGAGTCGGCAGCCCTGCACGTCCCAGCCCCCAACGGGGGGAAGCCGGGACTCTGGCCCAGGTTCTTTGACCAGCTCCTGCCCAGCCTTCAGACCCAGAGCTGAGGACACACTGGGTACCCGGCCTGCCCATGGGGGCTGCCAGGAAACATGCCCAGCCCTCTAGGATGGCTAAAGGCTTACTTCACACCCAGCCCTGCTCCAGACGCACAGAGGGGTCAGAGGCCAACAACGAGCGAGGTAACCCAGTGTCTGCATCATTAATACAGGAACTGGCTGAGCACCGCTGTGCACAGGGTGCTGGGTGGACCTGGAAACACCTCCTGTACGAGGCTTCTCTGAGAGTTCCGGGGAAACCCCCTTCTGGCCTGAGATCCCTTGGCTGCTTTCTTATATGAAAGTCAACAGAATTCCAAACACTATGTCTGGTGTCTATTTGGGAGAGAGGGAAAGAAGCACCAAAGTAATGTCTTCCCACACCGTGTTAAAAATCTCTGTCTAGGAATTGGGCCTGCTTGCTTCTTACGTTCCCGTGTAAGAATAAGGAGAAATTTCTCTGTGACCCAAAAAGGGCAGAAGAAAATTGGGATTGGGGATCACCTATGGCCCTATACTCCCAGCTCCACCCATCCCCTAGAGTCACCCTGTTGGCACCCATCCTTCTGACCAGGTACCGAGTTAGCTCTTGGGCAGGGCTGTTTCAACAACTGAAGGATCTGCCTTTGGACAAAGGGCCTGCCCTGCTGGTGTGGAGCCTGCAATGCTCAGCCCTGAGACTATCATGTAAGAAGATGAGAACAAAACCCTTTGAACCTCTACCCCTCCCTTACAATTTCAAATTTATCGCAATCAGAAGAATTCAAAATGTATGTTCTTGCACACTAAACTCCATCTGTCATGCATAGAATGATTAGAACTTGGATGTGTGAGCACTTATGCATTTCGGGGTTACCTCCCGACGCACGCCGGGCTCCCCTGGGCCCTCAGAGCGCTTTCATGGCCCCGTCTACCCACGCAGCCCCTTCCCAGCTCTGCCTGCAGCACTGCCTTCCCAGGGACTCCCAAGGCCCCTCACTGACCCCACCCCCACCAGCTCAGACGCTACTTTCTTTCTGGAAAGCTCTTTCCGGAAAATCCAACTCAACCTTCAAAACCCTGCTCAAGTGCCCTGCCCTCGAGGGGCCTTTGCCGCCCTCCCAGAAATCTGCTGTGCCTCCCTGCAGACCCTTAGGGGCTCACGGGGGGCAGGCTCCTCATGGTGCCTGTGGGGCCCTCTCTGGCCTCCTCCTCTTCCCTCAGCATGAGGCCACACACCCAGATGGGTGGTGCTCCGGAAGCATTGACCGACTGGACACAATTCCTTATAGGGCTTATGAAAATAAGAAGGACAGAAACTGCCATCTCAAGATGGTAAGAGAGACCCAAGATTCCAGCAGGAAAAGCATCCCGTCTTCGAAATAACGCCCACGGCGACATTAAAGGACCCTTGAAAAGGAAATGCAGTCGTCAACACCAGTGTCCACCGCTTTGAGGCAGGAGGTGCCTGGCAGGTGGGCACAGCAAGCAGGCCAGCGTACCGGAGGGGCGCGGCACAGGGAAAGATGGGAAAGGCGGGCTGGAGAGCCTGGGCCATGGGAGCAGACCCTGCTTTTGGAGCCTTCCCGAATCCGGGCATCTCACCCCAGTGCCAGGGCCACGCCTCTGCTCTGACCATCCACCAGGCCGCGGCAGTGGCCTGTCTCAGGCGTGAATCCCTGAGCCAGGGAATGCTTCTAGGGGCCGCAGAGGTCCTCTACGCACCTCGCTCCCACCCACAAGCCTGCAGACACTCGTGCTCTCCTGACCCAGCACTGGGGAGCGCTCTGTTCTCCTGCAGCCCTCTAACTGCGCTTTTCTACTTCAACCAATGCATATTCACGTAGCCCTTTTCCTTCAAGCTAAATCGCTCCAACTGCCGTTTCCCTTTTCAATGAACTTCATTTATCAATCTTTTCATTATGTATAGAACAGTGGCAGGAAGATCTAAATGCTTGAAGGATATCACGTTTCCTCACTGTACGTTGTAGCCCAAACTAGACATAGGCCGAGAGCTTAGAGAGGTCCAGGCACAAAAATAGAAAAGCCATGCACTTGGCAATTCGCTGCAGAACTAGCATAACAAGAAAATTCAGGAAACAACCCCAGTGTCTTCAGAAGGGGCTGGTTGAATAAACTGTGACCTGGCCGCCCAGTGGAATTCTGCACTGCTCTGACAAGGAATGAGGAGGGGCCCTATGGAATACCACACAATGATCTCCAGGATGTACCGCCAGGGTACAAGCAGAATTGCATGGATCACCACATAATTTTACAGTTTTGACTTTGGAACCATGGAAATCAGCAAAAAAACAAAAACACAAATACTTGTTAAAAAAGCAGCTTCTTCCCAAAACAAAACAGACCTTCCTCACCACCCTCCAAAAAAAAACCCAGAAGCAAATGCACCTCTCTTTCAAGTAAGGGATATAACTACACAGAAATTTTTATTTAGTTTTATTTTTTACAAATCAATTTTAATGATTCATGTCAATAAAGCATAAATAGAGCATAAATCCACCCAAACTGTACATCAATGGTGTTTGGTATAATCACTTAGCTATGCATTCATTACTTCAATCATTTTTAGAGCATTTTCATTATTCCAGTAATAATAATAATAATAATAATAATAATAAACAAAAACCAAACAAACAAAACTCATCACCTCTCAATCTCTCTATGCTTTCCCTGCCGTACACAGCGGCTATTGTTTCCTTCTCTCTAGTTTATTTGTATTTATATTTTGTAAAAACAGTCTGAGATATGCAATATCACCCATATTTGTATTTTACATGAGGTTTCACTATAAAACATGGTATTTTAACTGAACATCTCTATTGGTGCATACTCTAAGGACACACACACATGCACACGTAAGTTGCAAACTATTTGTAGTTTTATTGTTATTAGTAATATTGATATTAATTTGAAACTATTAAATATATATAAAGACAGAAAGGAAAAATCAAATGAGCAATGATGTCGATGTTAAGAACCAAGATTTTTAGCATAAAAGAAAAGAGACAAATACAAGAGGAAAAATCCTATCATCTTAAATTGGAATTGGAAATATCAGCATGAACTCAGGACTTGCTATCTTTCTTTAAAATGCATACTTTGTAGCTTTGTCCACTACAAAGGCCCAGAAGCAATGACCAACTAGTTGAAATGAGCCTCCCTGGTGGCCAGAGTGTCATCTATAAAGGCCATTTTCCCCAGAAGGAGCCAGGGCCCCTTAGTCGAGCCTGGGCTAAAATTAAGGACGCTGAAGCAGGCCAGGGAGGCCAGCGTGGGACTAGCCAAAGGCTGCAGGTCCAGACTCCAGGCCCCAGGGTCAAAGCAAGCTGGTACTGGCTGCTGGGAAGGAGAAGCCTCTTCGTGGCTATCCCAGGAAAGGGGAGCACCCAACCCAAAAGGCAGACGTGGTCTGGGCATGGGGAGCGCCGCACTAGCTGGGAGCTGGCAAGCTCAGCACATCAGCTCTCTGAGCTAAGTCAGGTCCGGGGCTTCAGTGCAAAGTGACAGTGACCATGGCTCACCAAGGACCTGCTGAGAGAGTGGCCAACAGGAAATCTGTCTTCCTGGGACTTCGGGTTTACTGGCACCACTGCAGGGAAAGCTTCTGGGCTGTCCTCAGCAACGGGGCAGAGTCTTCTCAGCACCCCTCACACACAGGGGTCCCTCTTGGGGCAAGGCTCCAGTCACCTCTAGTTCAGGAATCATGATGTAACCTAACAGCCCCCCTGCAAGACCCCCATGTAGCTGGGAAACTGAAGAAGCAATCAGGCAAAGCCTGCGGCATCTGCTCAGAGGGCCACGCAGCCACTTCTACTGGCGCTACAGGGGGATGCGTCGGCCTAGGTCCCACGCTGTCCCACGCTGACGGGACAGCACACCACCGAGGCAGATATGAGAGCAAGTCATGAGGTAGGGCATTTCCTCTGTCAGTTCAGAAAACAACGCCTCCAGGACTAGAGCAGCAGAGAAGGACCCGTGAGCTTCAAGAGGCTGGCTGTCCTGGGGGAGCCAGCAGTGGAGGGAAAGGCCTTGCTGGGTCTATCCCCTCCCTCAGGCATGGAAGGTCAGGCCCCAGCTGCCCAGCAAGAGGCAGGCATGCGAGTGGCCAAGTGGGTCAGCTGACTTGCTGATGCCCCGGGCCTTGGCCAGAGCACGAGGCTCCAGGAATGGCAGGCTCCTGTCCGCCTCACACCCACAGAGCTGCCACCCCAATACAGGGAGCTGTGGGGGTGCCAGCATCTTCTGTGCTATGCCCCTGTCTCACAGAACCCCACACCTCTTCTTTCACTCTGTGCACACATATGATCTGTTGCCAGGCCATGGGGTAGGGTAAAGAAACTGCTTATTTTTTAACACGTGCCTGGCACCGTACATCCATCATTTCCATTAATGCTCCTAAAGGCTCTGCAATGGAAGTCTGGATGAGGAAACCAAAACTTAAAGAGGAAGTGATATGCATAAGGCAAAGCCGGAAGTGGTACCCAGGTCTCTCTGCCCCCAAGCCTGTGCCTGTTCCCCTGTATTGTTTCATGCTCCCATGACCCCTCCTGACCTGAGGTGATGCCACCTGCCCTCAGAGAGCCAATGCAGTCAGAACAAGTTGTCTTGCTGCCCCAGGGTCACAGAGGAAAGCATCTGGGCACCAAGAGCACCTGAAACCAGTCTTGTGGTGGACACTCCTCTGAGACCCATGGGCAAACTCAAGGGCACTCCAAGGAAAGAGCTGGCCCAGGTCAGTGGACAAGGAGACTTTGGCTCCTGCCCTCTAGGCCCACTCACCCAACATAGTGAGCTGGTTGCAGGGATTGAACTGAGAGGTTTCAGGAAACCGGGTCCACTTCCCCATGTTATCTACTTGCGTGAGGCTTGTGCCTGCCAGGCAGGGCCAGTCATGGTGAGCACACAGAACGCCAAGTTCTCCTGTTTCCCTTACAGCTCAGTCACAGGCAACAGAACTAGGGACCACGCAAAGGCAACAGATGGAGTCCTCTCTCTTCCAGCCAAATGCTAAGTGACTCATTAAAACAGATCCAGTTTTCAGAAATCTAATAGTTACCTGTTATTGGAAAATAAAAGAATAATTCTTCAGAAGCAAACCATGCTAGTGATACATACAAAACAAACAAACAAACAACAACAACAAAAAAAAAAACGAAGAATTCTCCTGATATTGAGTATGGATATGAACCAGCCTAGACCCAGAAAGGGACACCATGGAGCAACTTCAGTGAGGAAAATGACCTTGAAGGGAACCTGCCCCTGATACTATCACCAGGGCCTTGGGCTCTGTTGGCCAGCTCTTTGCCACCTTCATGGCCAAGATGCAGAGATGCAAAGTGGCACTGGAGGAGGTGCTGTACTCAGAAACCAAATTCAAAGATACCACACCCTCATCAAGAGCTCTCTAGTCCTCCAGTCACTCACACCATTTCCATAAAGCCTTAGGAAAGAATGCAGAGCCCATCAGGCCCCACCATGCCCAAGAGCACAAGAACCTCCTTTACTTCTGAGGAAACCTTGGGGAAAAGGTCTCAGGTGTGATGTTCAAGTCATAATTGCTACCTGCACTGCAAACCACCTCCTCTGTCCTTCCACTTTTCCTAGCCATACTTGAAGGCCACACTTCCCCCTGGCTGCCCTTTCTCTGGAGCCTAGGACCCTTCATACTTCCCTTCCTCTTGGAGAACCAGTTCCCCTGTATACTCCCCAAGAAGGGTTTCTTTGATTGACAGAGTTGGTTTCTGCCACTGGCCATTGACTTTATCTCAGGGGCAGCCTTGACCTTCTTCATTCTTCTTCATTCCTTGAGGTCCAATCTTCTGTCTCAGATCTATGTTCAACAGTCTCTGTCACTGGCTCCAAGATGGAGCTCCCAGCTGTGACAACAGTGTCACTCATTCTCAGGGCTTCAGGCTCCTCTCCTCCATGCATGTGATGGATCAGTGGCCAGAAGAATTTTCCAACAAACCTCGTCAAATTTTAACAGCCTCTCTACTGCCTTTAGACTAGACTCAAGTCCAAACCCTTCAGCCTGCCATTCCAGGCCCTCTGCTCTCTGGTTTCACTGCCCTACTCAACCTCATGTCTGGAGGTCCCTCACCCCAGCCCTCCCTTCCAGCCAGGCTGGCCTCCTTACAGTCCCTGTAGAGCCCACAATCTTGCCTTTGTTGTCTTCCTTACCTGAAGCCTCATTCCTTAATCACTCTCCCCACTGCATCCCCACCATTCCAATCCCAGGCCAGTTCTTCAAGGCCTAGGCTCAGGGCACCATTCCAGATGCCTCTCCCAAGTTGCTCTCTTTCTTCTCTTCTTAACTGGCACAGATGTCATTGTCAGCATCATCTACCTACCATTTCTGCCCCAACTCATACATTATACCCCAAGTTACTTGATGATGATCTGCTTGCTTCCCATGGAGGTTTTTTCTAGCTCCTGGAGGGCAGAAGGCCCATCCCTGGGTAGCTCCCAGGAGCAGCCCAGGGTCTAAGCACAAAGTAGGCCTCCCTCACTGCTTACCTGGGGAAGCAAATTCAAGGTGCCTTGATTTTCTTTATTCCATGGGCAAATCCTTGGCAGCAGAGTCAATGCTACCCACCAAGGAAGGTTCTTAGGACAAGGCCATGCACACAGTAAATATGAACTGATGAGGAAGAACAATGCCTGGCTTTAGACCAAGGAGTTGCAGTATATTTTTAAAATCCTTAGGGCGGGACTTCAGAAAGATGGAGAGAAGACTCAGCAAATCCTCTTCCCATGACAACCATCATTTAACTGGAAGAAATTATAAAGGCCAATCATTTAAAGTTTTTGGATATTGTCCTATGGGCATACAGTAAATGGAGAAACACTCATTCAAGAAAATCGACTATCTCAGTAAGAAAAGAATCTCCCTTCCCCTACCCCCAGCTCTGTCTTACAAAAACACTACTGTGCGTGCTCTACTCCAAGCAGGTATGACTGGGGGAGCCCCTTCTCTCATCCCCTCCAGTCTCAAGTTGCAGAAGCTATGGTCCAGGCAGGTGTGGCTGGGAGGACTGGGGCTCCCTTCCCCCACCCAGCCTTTACTCTTAGCGCGGAAGCTCTACTCCAGGCACAGCAGGACAAGAATACTGGGGCGCCAACTGACTCCGCCCCAGCTTACTTATAGAGAAGAGATTCCATACCGAGAGGCAGGCCGAGAAGAACCTAGCACCTGCTCACAGAGCAGAGATGTCACTCAGGGAGAAGGGGGCCAGATCTCACCCCCAGCTCCTGTGCAGCGGTGCAGAGATTCTGCCAGGAAGAGACATTGGAGGTAACCATGAGGGGTTCGGCTCTGCCTGAGAGGGCGGACTTGATTTGTAACCAAGGTGGAGAATTCCATGCCTTCGGGCATTGGCAAAAACAGTGGAGATCTGAGGGTGCTCACAGCTCCCTGTTGCAGGTAGCAATAAACGAAAGGGCAGAAAGCAGAAGTTTAAGAGAATGAACCAGGAAAGAGACAGTCATGAAGAGCCCTCCTGGGGTTACAATCAATCCCAGGGGTTGGAAAGACTCTACACAGGCACTTGCTAGGCTACCCCACCAGGGAGCAATCAGAGAAGGATGTGGGGCAAACTTTAAAAAAAAAAAAAAAAAGCATTCCCAAGCCACAGACAGGTCCATCAACAAAGGAGGAAACCTCACTGGCACAAGGAGCTTTAAGCACAACCTCTGATGAAATACTGGCTGAACAAAAGCTACTCTGATCCAGGGGCAACTTCTAGGAAGCTAGGCTTAAAAGTAAAATCACTCTTCCACTCACAGGAAATATCTAGAATAAGCAAATTCATAGAGACATAAAGTAAATTAGAGGTTGCCAGGGGCCGGGGGCGGGGGGAAGGAAATGAGGAATTATTGCTTAACGAGTACAGAATTTCTATTTTGGGTGATGAAAAAGTTTTAGTAGTGGAAGATAGTAATGGTAGCTCAACATTGTAAAAGTAACTAATGCAACTGAATTATACTCTCAAAATAGTTAAAATGGCAAAGTTTATGTTATATATGTTACCACAAATAAAATTTTAAAAATCACATGCATTCCTGGCAGTCTGGAAGACTGTGCTATGACCGAGGCTGCACTCTCTCAGGAATAATCAGAAAGGGGATATCCAATCTACCAGTCTCTGTCTGAAGGTAAACACATTATGTGCGGGAAACACATAAACTCTCTGATTTGCAATAGATAGCAGCCTTCAAGCCACACATGCACCTAACAGTAAATGGCAAAATCTAACTGACCGGGAGGACTTAAGCACAACCTTTAACCAATTAGTGGATTATACTAACCCAGGAAATGACCCAGAGGTAGCCAAGATAAAAGATGAAAACAAGGGGGAAATTTTTGAGCAGGGACATCAGAGGTTACACACTGCAGGACAAACAGAATTCATAGTTAGTTCAATCAAGTCACTAAACAAATAAACAAATGAAAAGCAAACAACAACATTAACTGTGGGAGAAGGGAGAATCAGTACCCAAAGTTGATACCGAGCAAAAGCAGGTTTTCTCCCAATGCATCTTTAAAGCCAATTCCTGAGACACGGGGGTTTCAAAGAGAGAAAGAGTTTACTTGGTTGAACAAGCAAAGGGGGTCAGTTGCCTTAGATGGCCCAAAAACTGTTTCCCTGATCTGCAGAAATTCTAAAATTTTATAACATCCAGGTGCTAATAAATAATTGGGATGGAGATGGACACAGGTTCCTTCCTTAAATATCGAGGGGCTGAAAAAGATAGGGGTGGGTACCAAACCAGGGGAGGTCACAAAGTTACAATCATTACCAGAGATCAAGGTTCTGGGATAGGAAAGCACAGAGTAGAGGTCAGTCACAAGGTTTTCCGTATGGATATGAAACAGAGGAGGGTGGAGTGGTTACCATCCCAATAGTCAGCATACACAAAGGTGAGCCTCATCTATAAACAAGGGTAAGGTCAATCTAGAATTACCATCACAAAGGTAAGCATACGCAAGGGTGGGACCACTCTTGCCAGCTTCAGGAATTTCAGGTATTAACCTTTGCTATTTTATAATAAAAAGGCATCATATAAAAATTTAGTAATTATAATTATTTGTTAATTCTTAACCTTCAGTTACAGAGTTGCTACAGTATATTATCTAAAACATTCAGTTTTCAACAAAGATTATGAGACATACAAAGGTGTGACCCATACACAGGAAACAAAGAAAGCAAAATTGATTTTAGGAAAGCGACTGTGGTTCAAGTGGTTGGGCTCCTGTTTACCATATGGGAGGCCCCAGGTTCGATCCCTGGGACCTCCTGGTGAAGGCAAGCTGGCTGGCGGCATAGCAAGATGACATAGCACATCACAGCAAGATGACGTAAGAAAGGGAGACAAGCAGACACAGAAAAACGCAGAGCAAATGGACACAGCAAGCACAAACAGCAAGGGGGGGATAAATAAATAAAATAAATCTTTTTTAAAAAACCTGATTTTGAAGGGGCACAGAGATTGAACTTAGCAGACAAAGATTTCAAAACAGCTACTATAAATATGTTTAAAGAACTAAAGGAAACCATGTCTAAAGGATTAAAGCAGGGGTTCTTAACCAGGGGTCTGTGGAAAGATTTCAGGGATCCATGAGCTTGAATTGAAAAAAAAAAATCAACTTATTATCTTTGTTTTCTCTGACCTCTGATGTTGAGTGTCATAAAATTATCTGCTGCTAAAATCTGAGAAGGGGTCCACGGTTTTCACCTGACTGGCAAAGGGGTCCAAGGAACAAAAAAAGTTAAGAACCCCTGAATTAAAGAAAGTTATGATGAGACTGTCTCATCAAATAGAAAATATCAATAAAGAGATAGAAAGTGTTAAAAACACACACACAGAAATTCTTTCAAAAGTGAAAAAGTACAATAATGGAAATGAAAAAATTACCAGAGAAGTTCAACAGTAGATTTGAGCTGGCAGAAAAAAGGATCAGTGAATGTAAATATAGATCAATAAAGATTACGCAATCTGAAAAAGAAAGAGAGAAAAGAATGAAGAAAAATGAACAGAGCATCAAAGAAATTCAGGACACCAGTGAGTGCAGGGACATATGTATAACTGGGAGTACTAGAACGAAAAGAAAGAAAAGTAGTGATAAAAAAATGTGCAAAGAAATAATGGCTGAAAACTTCTCAAATTTGAGGAAAACATGAATCTAAACATCCAAGAAGCTCAATGAAATACAAGTAGGATAGATGCAAAGAGATTCACACCCAGATGCATCATAATAAAAATGTTGAAAGCCAAAGATAAAGAGAAAATCTGGACAGTAAGAGAAAAATTACTCACACACATAAGGGGTCCCCAATAGGATTAACAGCTGATTCTCGTTAGAAAAAATGGAGGCCAGAATGTAGTGGGATGACATATTCAAAGTGGAGAAAGTAAAAAACCTGTCAACCAAGAATCTTATACCCAGCAAAACTATCTTTCAAAAATGAAAAAAAAGTTTCAAGATTCAAAAATCAATCACTGTAAGCTGCCATATCAACAAGCAAAGAAGAAAAATCATATAATCAATATAAATTGATGCAGAAAAAGCATTTGACAATAGCCACTCATGATATAAACTCTCAAGAAGTAGGAATATAAGGAAATTACCTCAACTTGATAAAGAACATCTACACAAAACCTACAGCAAACATCAACCTTAATGGTGAAAGGGTCAATCCATTAGGAAAATATAAAACAATTGCAAACATATATGCACATAACAACAGAGCCCCAAAATACATGAACTAAATATATTGCATAAACTCATGGAGTTAATAATTAGAATACAGGGAAGCGGCTGTGGCTCAATCAGTAGGGCTCCCGTTTACCATATGGGAGGCCCCAGGTTCGGTTCCCGGGGCCTCCTGGTGAAGGCAAGCCCACCCGCGCGGCGTGGTTGGTTAACCCAGGGAGCGTGGGCAGCAGGAGGGGGATAAATGAATAAATAAATAAAATCTATTAAAAATAATAATAATAATAATTAGAATACAGGTCACCAGAAAATAGAATGAAGGTAGAGAATGGAAAGCTGAGGGTTAATCTGTGCAGAATCGGTAAAAAGGTGGTTTGTAAATTTTTGGAAGTTAATGGAAATGGTGAAAGCACATCATGGTGTTTATAACTAGCAGAGCTATTATATGGGTATGACAGTGGTTGAAAGAGAGTCTAAGGTCATATATGTTACTAGAAGGAAAGCTAAAACAATGTAACATGGGACTGTATAACATAGTGAAACCTCATGTGAAATATGAATATGGGTAATATTGTATATCTAAGACTGTTTTTCACAAAATATAAATACAAATAAACTAAAGAGATGGAAACAGGATAGCATCTATGTATAGCAGGGGAAGCGCAGAGAGATTGAGAGGTAATGAGTTTTTTTGTTTGCTTGTCTTTTTTGCTTATTATTATTATTGGAATAATGAAAATGCTCTAATAATGATTGAAGTGATGAATGCACAACTATGTGATTATACCAAATACCATTGAATATACAATTTGGATGGATTTATGCTTTATTACTATGTATCAATAAAATTTATTTGTTTTTTAAAAAGGAATATATGCTAAGCCATAAAATAAGCCTCAAAAGCTAAAAGGATTGAAATCATACAAAATATATTCCTTGACAACAATGGAATTAACTTAGAAATAAAAGGCATCTAGATTAGAAAGAAAGAAGTGAAAATATCTCTAATCACAAATGACATGACTTTGAATATAGAAAACTCCTAAGGAATCCACGAAAAAACTATTAGAACTAATAAAAAGGTCAGCTAGGTTGTAGGATTCAGGATCAATATACAAAAATCAATTGCATTTTTGTTTGTTTTTTTTTTAAGAGGCACTTAAGAGAACCAAACCCCGGATCTCCCATGTGGGAAGCAGGGGCTCAACCACTTTAGCCACATCTGCTCTCCCAACTGCATTTTTATACATTTGCAATGAACAATTTGAAAATGAAATCAAGAAAACAATTCCATTTACAATCTCATCAAAAGAATATAATATTTCAGAATAAATTTAACAAAAGAAGTGCAAAACTTGTACACTGAAAACTAGAAAACTGTTGAAAAAATTAAAGATGATCTAAATAAATGGAAGGATATCCCATGTTCACGAATCAGAAAACTTAATATTGTTAAGATGGCAGTACCTCCCCAAATTGATCTATAGATTCAGCACAATCCCTATCAAAATCCCAGCTGGCTTTTTTTTTTTTTTTTGCAGAAATTGACAAGCTGATCCTAAAATTCATATGGAAATGCAAGGGTCCCAAAATAGCCAATACAATTTTGAAAAAGAAAAGGTTGAAGGACTCACATTTTCTGATTTAAAAGCTGACTACAAAGCAACAGCAGTCACGACAGTGTGGTACTGGTATGAGGACAGCCATAGAAATCAATGGAATAGGATTGAGAGTCCAGAAATACATGCATATATTTATGGTCAGTTGATTTTCAACAAGGGAACCAAGACAATTTGATAGAAAAAGAATAATCTCTTCAACAAATGGTACTGGGACAACTGGATATACACATGCAAAAGAATCAGGTTGGACCCTTACCTCATACCACATACAAAAATTAACTAAAATTTGATAAAATACTTAAATCTAAGAACCAAAACTGTAAAACCCTTAGAAGAATACATAGGATTAAGTCTTTATGACCTCGGATTTGGCAATAGATTCTTAGATATGACACCAAAAGCACAAGCAGTGAAAGGAAAAATAGATTAAATAAACTTCATCAAAATTAAAAACTTTTGTACTTCAAAGGACATCATCAAGAAAGAGAGAAGAGCCTACATGATGGGAGAAAATAATTGCTAACCATGAATCTGATAAGGATTTAATATCCAGATATGTAAAGAACTCCTACAACTCAACAACAAGAAGAATAACCCAATTAAAAAGTGGGCAAAGGACTTGAATAGACATTTCTCCAAAGAAGACATACAAATGGCCAATAAGCACATGAAAAGATGATCAACATCATTCATCATTAGGGAAATGCAAATCAAGACCACAATGAGATAATACTTTATACCCACTAAGATGGCTATAATCAAAAAGAAAGACAATGACAAGTGTTGGCAAGGATATGGAGAAATTGAAACCCTTTTACATTGCTGGTAGGAATGTAAAACGGTGCAGACACTTTGGAAAATATTTTGTCAGTTCCTCAAAATGTTAAACATAGAATCACCAATGATCCAGCAATTCTGCTCCTAGGATTACAGGAAAGAGAAATGAAAACATATGTCTACATAAAAACTTGTAAACAAATATTCATAGCAGCATTATTCACAATAGCCAAACCCAAAAACAATCCAAATATCTATCAACTGATGAACAGATAAGCAAAATGTAGTAAATCCATACAATGGAATATTATTCAGCCATAAAAAGAAATGCAGTGCTGTTATATGCACATCATAGATGAAACTTGCAAACAATACGCTAAGTGAAGGAAGCCAGTCACAAAAGACCACACATTATAGGATTCCAACTACATGAAATGTCCAGAACAGGTAAATCTATAGACAGATAGCAGATTAGTGGTTGCCTAGGCCTGGGTTTTGGGGAAGAATAGGAAGTGACCAATAATGGGTATGGGGTCTAATGTTTTAAACTTAGGTTGAAGCTTTGTTTGCACAACTGTGAATATATTAAAAGCCATTAAATTGTACACTTTAGAGAGGTGAATGTATGGTATGTGAATTATATCTCAAAAAGATGTTTTAAGGGAAGTGGATGTGGCTCCAGCGATTGGGCTCCCGCCTACCATACGGGAGGTCCCAGGTTCGTTTCCCAGGGCCTCCTGGCGAAAGCAAGCTGGCCCGCGTGGAGAGCTAGCCTGCACAGAGAGCTGGTGCAACAAAAAGAGACAAAAAGGAGAGACACAACAAACCAGTGAGCTGAGGTTGAGGGATTGAGCCCACATCAGAGGCCCCATGATCGGTTCCCAGTGCATCCTAAAGAGAAGACGAGAAGAGAAGACAAGCAGACACAGAGAGCAGGCAGCAAATGACACAGAGCAGGACAGCGAGTGCAAAAACAACAAGGGGGAGGGGGATAAATAAAATAAATCTTAAAAAAAAGATGTTTTAAGAAAGAATATCTGCGCCCACACCCCCCAAATATGCACTGTTCATTTCTAAATTGTAAGCATGTAAGCATGTTTAGTACTAATGTATTGAATATTCAAAACACTAGAAAATAAAAAGTGATACTTTAAATAAAAAATAATCAAACAAACAAAAAACTTGGCTGATAAACCAGGTAATGATTTCCATCCCTTATGTTCCTGGCAGCCAAAGAACAGTAATTCCACTACCTCCAGCAGCTGCTATAGCCACAGCTCACTCCATGTGCCAGGCTTTCCCCTTACAGAATCTAACCTCCTAATAAGCACACAGGGTAATACTAGTATCATTTCCATTTTTCCAGTGAGAAAATTGAAGATTAAAGAAATGAAGCAGCTTAAGATCACTGGGAGAGAAAGCGGTGAATTGGGGACCTGGCCTGGGAACTTATGATCCTCAAGCCCTGTTTCCACCCTACCTAGAGGACCAGTTCCTAGGAAACATGCCTCCTGGTTGTTTGGCATTTCATAGAAGATGAAAACGTTCCTAGCAGAGTAGAATTTGAGTTAAAATCCAAGGACAAATTCTGTGATTTGATTGGGTGAACATTTGGAATTCATGTTTTTGAAGGCATTAGAGGCAGAAGCTTCCTAAAAAGTAGTGGGGAAACCAGCAAGACAGAGAAGAAATTGGGGAGCAGGATGCAATCAGTAACCAACAGTAAAGATTTCTGAGAACAATGCTTGGCATGTAGCAGATGCTCAATAAATACTTATTGAATGAATAAATGGCTCCAAGCACTATCCTATCTTGGAAAGGCAGGATAGTAGAGATGGAAAAAGATCCGAGAAGGATGCAAAGAAAAATAACACTGGAAAAGGCAGGGGAAGTGGAAGTTTTATTCAATTTATGACTGAATTGTTTGAATGTTTACTTTGAGAATGTGTTCGCATCTTTTAGCCAAAAAAAAAAAAAAATTCAAGAAGAGTCTTATCAATATAGTTAAAGATCAAAAGCACCTGGACATATCAGAACTCAGGGGAGTATATAATAAAAGGGGCATCAAGGGGAGTGGGTGAAGCTCAGTGGTTGAGCGCCTGCTTCCCATATACGAGGTCCTGGGTTCAATCCCTGGTACCTCCTAAAAAAAGCGGGGGGGGAGGGAGGGGCATCAAGAAAAGAGCACAGTTGCTATATAAGTTTGCCAAAGGGGTGCCAATGCAAAGTACCAGAAATTTGTTGGCTTTTATAAAGGATATTTATTTGGGGTAAAAACTTACAGTCCCAAGGCTGTGGAAAGTCCAACTCAAGGTACCATAAGAGGCACTTTCTCACCAAAGTCAGCTGCCAGGTGTTGAAGCAACATGGCAGGCCATCTCTGCCGGGTTCCAGCCTTCCCCTCTGGGCTTCCCCTTCCTCTTGAGGCGCCGTGGGCCCAGCGTCTTCCCCATCTCAGCTGCAGGCTGGCACAGGGCTTGTCTCTCAGGGCCTCCTATATCAGGCTCAGCTCGCTTCCCGAGGTCAGCTGTAAGCTATCAGGCAAATGGTCGTTTTCTTCCTCAGGCTCTAGCTGTTTGAGCCTCCTCCTTTCTGTCACTTGGCAGGATCAAAAAATGCCAGCGTTCTCTCCTCTGTGTGTCTTCTGGAGTGAGTGTCCATTTATATCAGACCGGGGGGGGGGGGCAGGGACTCAACCTGAGTCACAACCTCTGACGTGGTCAAATCAAAAAGCCCAGTCTTAACAGGAAATCTAATCAAAGCCAGCTTGGCTGAATTTAATGCAATCAAAGGCTATAACAGCCAGAGGAATAGAACAGTTTGCAAACATAATCTTTCTCTTTTGGGGATTTACTAAATAATCTCCACCTGCCACAGTTGCTTTGCTCTGGATCAATCCTCTGAAGACTTTAAGGCAGCTAGACTGACCACCTGTACCTGTTTACCCGGGACTAGGTGGTTTCCCTGGACACAGGACTCGCAGTGCTAAAGCCAGGACAGTTCCGGGCATACCAGGACAGTTCATCACTCTAAAGGCCCATCTCTCTGAAGCTCTTCAAGTACTTCTTTTTTTTTTTTTAAATGTTATTTATATATATATATATATATGTGTGTGTGTGTGTGTATATATATATATATATATATATATTTTTTTTAAAGATTTTATTTATTTATTCATTTATCCCCCCCTTGCTGCCTGTGCTCGCCGGGTCAGCTAACCACGCTGCACGGGCGGGCCTGCCCCCACCAGGAGGCCCCGGGAACCGAACCCGGGCCTCCCATATGGTAAACGGGAGCCCTACTGATTGAGCCACAGCCGCTTCCCCTTCAAGTACTTCTTGACACACATTATTTTTACTGGTAAGCAGTAGCTAGAAGCCTCATCTGCTCTGCTAATTCAACGAGGACTATGTGCTGAAGGGAATCTGAGAGCCTACGAATCTATCAGCTATTCCAGCAAAAATCTCTAACTTGGGGGACTTGTAAAGCAGCACATGGGAGAAGCCCCATTTCTAGGCTCTCTGGAATGCCTTATATCTGGATTGTGCCCAGCTCTACTGTATGTATTTCTTAGTTAGGTGATACTTTTATTTTTTGCAAATATGCAGTCGACATTAACAGGATTATTTAACAGAAGCACACAGGGTAGATACTATTAGCATTTGGTGCCTCGGTAAATGTTGGCTGGATGAACAAATTACTGCTTATTGTTATTAAAAAAGGAAAAGAAAAGGGCATGGGAACAAAGCCACTGGGGCAAGGAGAGTCTTTCTCAGACAAGATCTCTGAGAAGGGGCTGGTGAGAGGGGGGTTGTGGAGTCAGAATCCAAAGGGGAAGAAGAGCCCAAACCAAACTCATTGCTGGGCATCCATCACCGTTCTCGGTGCCCCAGCATGCCCCTCTCTGCTGGGCACTCAGTAGCCCAGGGCCCCTCTGCGACCTGCCCTCTGGTCTGGGATGAGAACGCAGTCAACTTGCTCCCCGTGCTCCCGACATGCTAAGCAGCCACGCAGCTGGCCCTGTGGTCAGTGCGGGCATGGGCACCTGACGGGTCCCATGCAGGCATTCCTGCCCCACCCCCAGTAGACCTCCAGCCTCCCCCCACCACCCCGTGAGCTCAGCCAGACCAACGGGGTCATCCTGGGGTCTGTTCGTGCATCTGGAGGCCTGGCCTCGGCTTCCTGAGGGTGTTGTCATATTCTGCCTGGGGAATAAAGGGTCCAAACTGGCAAGGGAGGCCTCTCCACGTACCCTGGCTCAGGCCGGAGTCGCAGATGAATGCTACTGGGCTCGCTCCAGGGCACCTTCTGCCTCACACCCTGCCCAGGATGGGGGAGCCCGCAGCATCCTTAGGGGAACCCCCAGCAGAATAGACCAAGCCCCCAACTCCAGAAGAAACACTGGTGTCCCACCCACTGCCAAGAGGCAATTCCCTGGGGCTAACACTGGGCCACCCCTCCCTGTGTTCCTCGGAAGGTGAGACAGAGCTCCTGCTCTTGAGAAGCCTGACCATGGGCTGACAAGGAAGCTGAACCTCGTGCTGGGGGAGCCCAGGAGCTGCTGATGGCTGCTGGGGGAGCCCAGGAGCTGCTGATGGCTGCTCAGCACTGCTCTGCCATGGAAAAAGGAGGGAGCAGCCCCTCCCTGCCCCCACCTCCAGCACCAAGCTTTGGACAAAGGCAGCAGCCACAGGCAAAGGCTCCATGCCTGGGGGGCTGTGCCCAGTGGAGGAGAGACTAGGAGCAGAGGCCGAGGCCCGGCTGGGGTGCCAGGAGCAGCTGGAGGCCCCAGGGTAGAGAAGAGCATGCACACTCACTGTCCCAGAGCAAAAGAAAGGGGCCCCTGAAGCAGGCTTCTGGGAGGAAAGGCTACTGCTGTTGAAGTCTGCTGGCATGTGGGTGAAGGGGCGGGGCCGGGTCAGAGGCCGGGGTTGCTGGAAGATGTTCTCCTCTTCCTGGACAGGAGGAGAATCAGCCCAGAAGCCGTCCTCTACTCTTTAGGGCACATGCCCTGGCAATCACTCTGGCCCACCTGGCCTTCTCTGTCTCACCTGGATACCAGGTTCACCGGGCTGTAAAATAGAGTCACACTTGAATAGACATTTCTCCAAAGAAGAAATACAAATGGCAAAAAAACACATGAAGAAATGCTCAACATCACTCATGATTAGGGAAATGCAAATCAAAACTACAATGAGATATCATTTCACACCTATCAGAATGGCCACTATGAAAAAGACAGAGAACTCCAAGTGTTGGAGAGGATGTGGAGAGATAGGAACACTTCTTCACTGTTGGTGGGAATGCAGGATGGTACAGCCACTGTGGAGGGCTGTTTGGCAGTTCCTAAAGAAGTTGAATATAGACTTGCCACGTGACCCTAATACCACTACTGGGTATATACCCAGAAGAACTGAGAGCAGTGACACGAACAGACATCTGCACACCGATGTTCATAGCCACATTATTCATCATTGCCAAAAGTTGGAAACAACCCAGGTGTCCATCAACAGACGAATGGATAAACAAACTGTGGTCTATTCACACAATGGAATATTATGCAGCTGTAAGAAGAAATGAAGTCGTAAAGCATATGGCAACATGGATGAACCTGGAGGACAGTATGTTGAGCGAAGCAAGCCAGACAGAAATGGACAAATACTGTGTGAATGTGTTACTATGAACCAAATATATTGCGTCACATATTGTTTGATTCAAAAAAATTTTTATAGGTATCCAGTACATTTAATTGAGAAATGTATGTATTTATTCAACTGTGTTTAATTTTTAGTTTTTAATTGTTAATATTTTCAATTATTAAATGTGCAAAATAAAGTCAGAAGAAAAACAAAAAGCCAACCCATTGCTCTCAGCAGCTTTTAGCAAACTATAGAAAAATTTAAAAAATTAAAAAGTCACAAAGGCTGGCCGCGGAAGGGGTTTTGAAGGGGCACTTCCACATGCTGGCTGGCAGCAAGGATCCTGCAGATGACCTGAGGGTGGAGAGTGAGCTTTCCCCTGAGCAGGGGAACCTGGCAGAGTGACCCCAGCCAGCATTCACACCTGACAGAGCCTCCGATCTTGGTGAGCCCTGGGAAAGGGATGGGAACTTGCCTGTGCGTCCGAAAACATGGCTGGGAAGCACTACTACCGCTGCTCTACCACTCCTCTGGGGACAGCAACGGTTCTGGAGCCCGTCCGTGGTACCAGGGGCAGCTAGCTGCTCAGAACAAGCAGCACAGAGTCGGGGAGAAGCAGTGAGCACCTGCTGGAGCCCAGGGAAAGAACCGGAAGTGGGCAGAGGGGCCGCTGAGGCAGACTCCATCCAAACAATTAGCCGCAGCACTTGCAGGAAGGTGCTCTGGCTAGGAACAGACGACAGCCAGAGCACCGCCCTTTGCTCTGTCCTGTCTTCCACTGAGTAGGAGGCTCGGGCCTCTTTGGGCGTGAACATCAAGGCCTCTGCGATCTGTACCCCCACTGCCCTGCCTCCCCACCTACCTGCTTCCTTGGCCCCTGTTCACGTCTCAGCCCACCCACACCCTCACCCCAGCATCATTTCCTCAGGGCCCTGGTTCTCGTGGCTCCGGGTCCTACTCCTTCGATAGCTGTTTGATAGGCGTGTGACTGACACCAGTCTCAAGCACAGGGCTGTGCCCATTTTGCTTGCCAGTACATCCCAGAGCCTGCACATGCAGAGCCGGGCACAGGGCCCGGGAAGGAGAGGATGGACAAGCTACCAGGAACCTGGGTCCTGCAAGGTGGCCTCTCTGAGCCCAAGCATGCCTGAGAGCCGTCCCCAAGAGGGGCACCTGGCAGGGGCCGCCTGTCCACTGGCCTTCTCCCCCTCTCCCACACCCACAGCCGCAGGCTCTGAGGAGGCTGTGAAGACAAAAGTAGACCCCAAGAATGAAGAGACTGGCAAGGGCGGCACAATGCCATCATCCATGAAAGCAGAGACCAGGATGAGCCCTGCAGGGTCAGCTCCAAAGCAAGGCAGCTGAGCTCGAAGGAAGAATGGGCACTACAAGGCTCAAGCCCTTAGAAGTCAGCCTAGAAGACGCTGAAAGGACACTGGCACCGGGAACAGCTGGGGAGGCAGCTGTGGGGTCAGTCCTGCCTTAAGAGAGGAGGAAAAAAGAGAGCAGGGAAGAGAGAGAAAGGGGAAGAGGAGTGGGGAAAATGAAGTTACCTTTCAGAAAGGCCCAAGTGTCTTACCCCAGGCTCTCAAGAGCAGCTGTAAGGCTGCCTCTTGGGCATCTGCCCAGAGACTGTACAGACCAGCCCAGATCTTCAGAGGGGTCCTGTGCAGACCACATGTGATGTAGGCCCACCTGGGGCCACAGAAGATCTGAGCTCGTGCTGGCCCCTGACTTCTTTGAGCCTCTCAGAATCTCTTCCCTAGAAATCTGGAATGGGGACAGATGGAAAGTGGGAGAGGGACATGTGAGCTGCGAGTGGTCGAGAGTCCTACCAGGTGGCCTGGATAATCTGGAATTGTCAGGCAGCAGAAAGAGAAAGAGAAGCTGGGAGGTCAAGAAGAGAAGCCAGCAAGGGAGGGGGAGTCTCCCCGGTCCTCGTGCCTGCCTGAGGCCTAGCTATACACTACCCTTGGGTTCTCTGATCTTCTCAACTGGCCTCCATAATGGTCCAAGACTGCCCAAGTTGTATCATGCAGTTTTCTAGCAGAAGCGCCCTTGGACCCATCAACCATTCACTCCTGCTCAGCTGCTCCCACTGACCTGGGGGCCCTGGGGAGCCCAAGTCTGGGTTTGGGAAGGGGTACCTTTCTCAAATGAAAGCCTTTTAAGATCTCTTATGGACACCAAACAAAATCATTGACATTTCTGTCCACAAAAAGTCATTAAAATTCCAACAGCCTTCTTCACAGATGGGGTAACACTAATCGTCAAATCCATATGGAATGGCAAGGGACCCTAAATAGCCAAAATCATCTTTAAAAGAAGAACAAAAGTACACAACTCACACTTCCCAATTTCAAAACTTACAAAGTTACAGTAATCAAAACAGTGTGGTACTGGTACAAGGACAGGCATTTACACCAATGGAATAGAATTGACAGTGCAGAAATAAACCCATGCATAGCCAATTGGTTTTTGACAAAGGTGCCAAGTCCATACAATGGGGAAAGAATAATCTCTTCAACAAATGGTGCTGGGAAAACTGGATATGCATGTGCAAAAGTATGAAAGTGGACCCCTACCTCATGCCATATACAAAAATTAACTCAAAATGGATCAATGACATAAATATAAGAACTAAACTATAAAACTCTTTTTATAATACATAGGGGGAAGTAGATGTGGCTCAGGTGACTGAACTCCCGCCTACCACATGGGAGTTCCATGGTTCAGTTCCTGGTGCCTCTTAAAGAAGACAGCGAGCTGGTGTGACAAGCAGGCGCAGCAAGCTGACACAACACAATGACGCAACAAGAGACACAAGAAGAAAAACATAATGAGAGACACAACTAAGCAGGGAGCAGAGGTTCCCAGTGCCTCCTAAAGAAAACAAGCAAGACAGCGAGCTGATGCAACAGGCAGGCAGGGCAAGCTGACACAACAAGATGACGCAACAAGAAACACAAGAAGAAAAAACATAATGAGAGACACAACAAATCAGTGAATGGCAGTGGCTCAAGCGATTAGGTACCACCCTCCCACATTGGAGGTCCAGGGTTCAGTTCCTGGTGCCTCCTAAAGACATAGCACACAGCAAGTGCAAACAACAAGGGAGTGGGGAGAAATAAATAAATAAATAATATAAATCTTAAAAAATAATAATAATATGTAGGGAAATATCATCAGACTTTGTATTAGGCAATGGATTCTTGGACTTTCTACCAAAACCAAGAGCAACAAAAGAAAGAGTAGAGAAATTACACTTTATCAAAATCAAAAACTTTTTTGCTGCAAATGTATCAACAAGAAAGTGAAAAGACAAGCCACAAAAAGGGAGAAAATACTTGGAAACCATATATCTGATAAGGCTGTAATATCCAGAATATGTAAAGAACTCCTATAACTAAACAAATTTTAAAATGGGCCAAGGACTTGAATAGACATTTCTCCAAAAAAGATATGTGAATGGCCGATAAGCACATGAAGATGCTCAATATCATTAGCCATTAGAGAAATGTAGATCAAAACTACAATGAGATACTGCCTCAGACCCTTTAGAATAGTTATTATTAAAAAAAAAAAAAAAAAAAAAAAAGGGAGATAAGTGCTGGTGAGGATGCTGAGAAATAGGGACCTTGGTATGTTGTTGGTGGGAAGTCACCTGGTGCAGTCACTGTGGAAAACAGTTAGCTGGTTCCTCAACAAGTTAAACATAAACCTACCATATGACCCACAATCCCACTTCTAGGTATATCCCTAGAAGAACTGAAAGCAGGGACTCGAATAGATATCTGATGTTCATAGCAGCATTAGCCAAAAGGTGGAAGCAACCCAAGTGTCCATCAACAGATGCATGGATAAACAAAATGTGGTGTATGCAAAGGAATATGATTCAGCAGCAAAAAGAATAAAGTTCTGACGCATGCCACAACATGGATGAACCTTGAAGACATCATGTGGAATGAAATCTGTCAGACACAAAAGGGCAGCTAGTGTATGACTCTGCTTATATGTACCAATTAGAATGTGCAGACAGCAGAGAACAGGTTATCGAGGGCAGGAGTGGGGAGGGGAAAGGGGGAATTAATGCATAATGGGTACAGGGTTTCTGTTTGGGGTGACAGGAAAGGTCTGGTAATGGATTCACACTGTGAATGTGATTAATCCCACTGAATTGTACACATGGGAGAGGCTGAGATGGGAAAATTTATATTGAATATGTTTCCACAATTTTTAAAAAGAGACAAAAAAAGACAGTGATAATTAAATGCAGTACATGATCCTGTATTATTAGATACTGGATCTAATAATAGAGGGAAAAACGTCCAAAAGGACATTACTGAGACATACTAAACAACGGAGTATAGACTGTATGCTTTACCTCTGTGTTCAATTTCTTGAACTTGGTAACTATACTTAAGGTGGTTCCATAAGTGAATATCCCTGTTCCTGGGAAACATACATGGAAGTACTTTAAGTGTCCAAGGAGCATGATATATACAACCCACTCTCAAATGTTTAGACAACAGAGGGAGAGCTAGCTACGTGATAGCTGGATAGAGACAGACAGACAGACAGATAGACATAGACTGACATGCAAATGTGATAAAATGTTCAAAGTTGGTGGATCTGGGTATCTGAGTGGGGGACATGCTGGGGTTCTCTGCACAGAGAACATTATTGCATTATTGTTGCATTAATATTGCATATAATAATATAATATATAATAATAATAGCATATAATTATTGTTGCATATAATAATAACATTATTGCATTATTTTTGCAACAACTATTTTCTCAAATGTCCTGCAAGTTTGAAATCATTTCAGAATAAAAACTTTTAAAAAGTCATTACATCAGCTTAAGGCCATTGTGGGGCAGACTCAAGTTTTCCTAAGGAAAGATGTCCTACAAACAAACGCAGGGGTGGGGCTCTGATGGCACTCTGCATCGGAGGGGCCTAGGGAGGCCCACAGGGAGATGTCCCCTGGGCGCAGGAGAACCAGAGCTGGAAGGAGTCTGGGGAGCCGTCAGTCAAACAGAAGCCCTGGGTGGGCCTGGTGAGAGGGAGAACCAACATGGCGCGGGGCTGAGTCCTGGGCAGCATAAACGCGGAGACGTTCGGTGGGGAGAGGGCACTGCCACGTGGAGACAGAGGTAAACAGAGAGCAAGAGGATGGGGGGTGCTGCGGCAACCTAGAAGAGCGTTTCCAGACGGAGAGCGTGGTCCCCAGGCTCTGACCCACAGGGAGGTCTAAGCAGTTAGAGACAAGAAAGCACACACTGCACCTGGCCACTGGGCTGTCCCTGGACCCCAGGAGGAAGCAGGGTCAGGGTGTGTGTGTGTGCGCGCGTGTGTGTGGTGTGTTGTCTGCATGTCACAGGAGGAGGCTCAGCTTTACCCAGCTATAAAAGAGATCCTTGCCAAGGCCGGCAGGACACCAGTACCCCAAGACTTACTATGGGGGCTCCAGAGAAGCCTCGCTGCCCCTTCCTCTTAACTGCAGGGCTTTGACCGAGCCCTCGGCATGCAGCCAGCCTGGAAGCCCACCTAGGCCCACTGCTGTGTTTCCTTTATGAACTCAGCGCCAACGCAGACCCTGGTCCACAGCAGGGACTAATAAATACCTGCTGAATGAATGAATGAATGGACAAAGAAACAGCATTCTCAAAACAAGACTGGATCTGCTGTGAAGCAAAGGTTTCCTTGGTAAGTCAGGGTCTCTGGAGAAGCTAATTAACTGTGTGTGTGGGGTCCTTTTTCCACGTGCCTAAACCCCACCCCCAGGGCATGTCATGGAACAATAATCAGCAGTTACCGGAGTCACTAATTGGGTTGTGGGTCTTAGTCCAAAGGCTGAAGCACAAGCCTTGCTGCTTTTTCACCGCAGCACCACCGAGACGCTGCAGCAGGAGGCCTGCCTAGCCCTGCCCCGACTCCCCGTGGTACCCAAAGGCCTGGAAGGCCTGGCACGGAATGTGGGCACCTCAAAAGTCAGCTGTGGTACATACATACAATGGAATATTACTCAGCTGTAAGAAGGAAGACAGTGCTAACACACGGGATAACATGCATGAACCTGAGGGCCTAATGTTGAGTGAAGCAAGCCAAGCATTGAAAGACCTCACTGATATGAATTAAGCAAACTGAGCAGACTCCGAGAGCTACTGCCTGGAAGATAGGTTTACAGGAAATAGAAAGGGAGAAGAAGGTTGGGAGCCAACAGCCATACTTATCTATGGTAAGGTGAAAGTGTGTAGTTGCGTATGGAAGGGATATGACAGGAGGGTAGTGATATTAGTGGGTTGGGTGGTGCAGGTTTGACAGGTGGGTAGATTGGGGAGGGTGGGTTGGAAGGTCCAGGGAACTGGGGGGAGGGTTGGGGGAGGAACCAGGTGAACACTGGGGATTGGCAGGTATGTGGTTGGAAGTATAAAGTTGGGAATGCTCTTTTGGCACTATGACAAGGAAGGGGCACTGGTTTACGGTGTTGGATGGGGGCGTTTGGGACAGGGCACACCTGGAGAAGGCTTCTAGGGAGAGTGCGAGTGATCATTTTGTCATAATGTGTGGTAGCAGTGGGTGGAGACCCATATAATGAGCGGGAAGGAGCTGGACTCCATGCTCGGGAAGACGGATTTGTACACAAGTACAGCGTTGAGAGTCTCTGGAGAGCATGGGTGGTTCCTAATAGGGGAGGACAAACCAGTGTGTCAAGACCTCAGTGTTGTTCCAAGTAACTATGAATCTTGTCATCCAAGGAGTGCAACCAGGGGGACGCAGTGGGCCCCGAGGGGAGGGGGAGGCAGGAATGGAATAGATGGAACAGGGGGTATTTAGTAGGCAATGGAAGTGTTCTACACGATCTTGCAATGATGGACACAGGCCATGTTAAATATCATCAAAATTTGTAAAAGTGTACAGCCTAAAATGTAAGCCATAATGTAAACCGTTGACCATGGCTAGTAGCTATGTCTCACTATTTGTATGTCAGTTGTAACAAAGGCACCATCCACATATAAAAAGGTATGAATAGGGAAGCGGCTGTGGCTCAATCAGTAGGGCTCCCGTTTACCATATGGGAGGCCCCGGGTTCGGTTCCCGGGGCCTCCTGGTGAAGGCAAGCCCGCCCGCACGGCGTGGTTAGCTGACCCAGCGAGCATAAGCAGCAAGGGGGGGATAAATGAATAAATAAATAAAATCTTTAAAA
>JAKSZT010037307.1:2266946-2320337 GCA_026826555.1 Tolypeutes matacus
TAAAATCTTTAAAAAAAAAAAAAAAAAAAAAAAGGTATTAATATGGGAAGAAGGAAAAGGGGAGGATGTTGGGTATAGGAGAGTCCCCTGTATTCTGTATGTGACTTTCTGTGACCTAGAACTTCACTGAAAATAAAATGAAAAATAGTAAGACACTGGGGAGTAAATGCAAGAAATTGCCACTGTACAGAGAGGACACCAGATATTACAGTGATGAAAGGCAAAATATAAAAAAAAATTTTTTTTTAATTTTTCAATAATTTTTAATATCTCAATCTTTTAATTTTATTTTTAGTTTTTTTTATTTTTATGTATTTTATTTCTTATATTTAAACTTATCATTATTATTTCATTTTCCTATTAATTGTATTTGGCTATTTTAATGGCTTCATTTTCAAAGAAGCTCTGGATCACAGAAGGGTTACAACTGGGGCAGGGGAGGATCATTGGTGTGGGGAATCAGTGATGGGGATACTTGGGAGGAAGCTCACCTGGGCATACAATATAAGGCATATAAAAATGTTCAAATGTTCACGGGGCATTGTCACAGTGGGTGGAGACTCACACAATAACCGAAAGAATACTGAATTCCCATCCTGGGGAGCTCTGCCACGTTCTCTAAGGGAGCAGCAACGGTCTCCCAAGTGCAGGGGCAGTGACTGGTGAAGGAGGATGATCCACTGATGGGCCCTTGATATTGACAATGATGCTTATGAGCCTTTGATCTTGAAATTGAAACTTAGCCTCGTATTGTGGGGTGCCTAAGAGTTACCTCCTGAGAGCCTCCATGTTGCTCAAATGCGGCCTCTCTCTATGCCAAACTCAGGATATAAATGCATTACCTTCCCCCCAGCATGGGACATGACTCCCGGGGATGAACCTCCCTGACACCAAGGGATTACTACCAAGCACTAACTAGTAACACAACTGGAAAAAGACCTCGAATAAAAGGGGAAAAGGTGAAGACAAATGAGTTTATATGGCTAAGAGACTTCAAAGTGAGTTGGGAGGTCATCCCAGAGGCAACGCTTATGCACATCTCAGCAGGATCTCATAGACTGTCAAAGTGGATATTACCCCAAAGAGTGGAGCTTCTGAGGGCTCTGGAGACACCCAGGTCCTATGGTCAGGGCAGATAGCCCCAGAGTTTGGTGCCTTGCCGGTGGGCCCTACTTTGGAGTTTGTGCTCCTGAGAGTGGCAGAGTTGGACTCAGTTATGTCTTCCCTACACATGGCTCATCTGTCCCTTCTAGTTAAACCTATACTTGGTGCTGGAGTTTGTAGGTATACGTCCAAGAGACTCGAGTCTTTGGGCTGGCCATGTGCCAGCTGGGTCTGGAATCTCAGTGGAGTTGCAACACCTACTCTATAGCTCATTGGACTCACCCAGGACAACTAACAAGGACATGATGATGGACAACAACCATCCCAAGGAACAAAGAGTCTGCAACTGCAAACAAGATAGTCCCATCCATCTGTCCCATGGGATCTAAGCCCCCTCTCAATTAGAGGTGAAGCGGACATCACCATCCCAGAATCCTTGGGATTAGGGAAAGAGCTGTGGACTAGAGTGGACTTACTGGTATTCTACTATAGACATATTGTGATTCTAGCAGTGGAAGAAATTATAACATTGACGTGGAGCCAGTGGCCACTGGAGGCTCTGGGGGCAGGGGGAGGGAAAAACAGTTGTAATACAGGGCCTTTTTCAGGACTTGGGAATCATCTTGAATGACACTGCAATGACAGATATAAGCCATTTTATATCATCACATATCATGGAGAACCGTGTGGGAGAGAGTAGACTACAATGTGAACTATGGTCCATGCTTAATGGCAAAGCCCCAGGATGCGTTTATCAATTGCAGTGAATGTGCCCCACTAATGAAGGATGTTTATGTGGGAGGGTGTGGGAGGTGTGGGGAGTGGGGCACGTGGGAATCCTATATCTTTTGTGTAACATTTATGTAATCTAAGTATCTTTTAAAAAATAAAAAATATTATTAAAAAAAAAGAAATGGGAAAAAAAAAGTCAGCTGTGACGAGCAGTCTCACTGTGGCTCCTCTCTTCTGCTGTCCCTGGAACTTTATTCCCAGTTCCGCCCTGAGACCTCCCGCCCCCTTCCCCAGACCACTCTGCCTGCAGTCCTGAGATCCCTCCAGCAGGGCAGTGGGGGTGACAAGTAGACCAGTCCCGCATACAGGGTGCCCTGTCTCTCACCAGACACGAGAAAGCTGCCTCAGCCCCAGAGTGAGCCAGGGCTCAACTGAGCAGAGGCTGGACGGCCCAGCTCCTCCACCCACTCTTGCTCAGCCTTGTTGGGGGCTCCTGGAGACGCCCTTCACCTTTGGCCCCAGTGTTCCCATCCAGCCAGCGATCATGACCCTCTACTGGCTATATACGGAGTATGAGCAAAATCCCTCCATGACTACGTACTGTTACCATCAGTTTAAAGACAGTGCACATCTTTAACCAAAATTCGTGGTTTTTCCTGAGCCACCAGTGGGGCCTAAGGAAAAGGAGGGTGAGGGAGGCTGACTTACGCAGGTTCAGCCTTGGTCACTCCCGGGGTCACTGGCCCCCCATTGTCAGAGGCCTGAAAGCCTCCTCAGATGACAGTGCAGGAAAGGGCAGGATTCTTTCAAACAGCAACACGGCGGCACGGCCCGCCGGCCCAGAGCACTGAGTCAGGGTCTTAGCAGTCAGACTCTCTGGCTCTCTCAGCTAAGGGCACGGAGGACGTTTTCGCCTCCCTCACCGCACACTCAGCGGCAGAGGTGTTTGCTGCTTTGTCACCGTTTTAGAGGAGAAGCTGCCTGATACTCTGCCGCGTCCCTGGAGACCTGGCTGGGCTTCCCAGGGCTCCTCCCAGGGCTAAGTATCTGAGTAGGACAGAGCAGGGACCATGTGCCAGCAGCGCCTTGGTCGGTGTCTCCACAGGTCAGGAAGCCAAGGTGGCCACCAGGACAGCCAGGAAGGTACAAGTACCAATGAGGGCAGGGGCCCCTGGGCTTCACTGTGCATCCTGGGAAAGCCGGGGAGTAGGGGGCGAGGGGGACGCCGTGGGGCAGCCTTGGCATGTTGGGAACACTCAGGGCAGGCGTCCCTGCTGTTGGCTCCCTTCCTCATTTTCTTCCACCGGCTCCGCCTGCATCCTGGCTACCCGAAGGCACCCTGGCAGGAGCCCCCCTCGGACAGCTCAATGGGTGGTGTATCTCAGACTGCTGGGCAATCAGCAATCAGCGCTAAGCACTATCATTTGCAAAAGTGCTTTCAGCGCAGGAGGGGAGCTTGGAAGGACACTTGGCCACTGGGAAAGCCCGACTCCAGCCTGGCTGGCTTTTGAGTCAGCGCCACGTGCCTGGATCCCGGGCCTTCCGCCCAGAGAAATACACATCCCAGTCAAACGATGGTGTCTCTACCCAGCTGTCCGTTGGCAGATCACAACTCCAGAGCAGCAGCCCCAGGCGAGGAGCTGTCTCCCTCCTGCCTCCTTTCCAACTCCCAATTTCTGCCCTGAGAACTCTCTCACTGCAGCATAGGTCAGCACCATTCCCAAGGCTTCCCGGAGTTTCAAGAACCACTGGGGGAACCAGCTGTGGCTCAAGCAATTGAGCTTCAGTTTACTATACGGAGGACCTGGGTTCGATCCCCAAGACTTCCTGGTAGAAAAAAGAAAAAAGGAAAAAGGCGTCTTAGACCTGCCTGCGCAGAGGGCGGAGAGGCGCAGGCCCCGAAGCGATGCACCAAAAAGACTGATGCAACCAGCAGAAAGGGAAAAAAAGAATCACTGGGGTGGGGGTGGGGGATTCTGTGGTCTCTGGTGGCCTGGGTTTTATCCCTGCCTAGCTGCAGACCCTGAGATCCCGGGGAGAGTGTGTATGTGTGTGTGTGTGGGGGGGGGGATGTTAGCCTTTCAAGCTAATTCTGAGCCCTAAATTCTGCTTCTGTTTTAGCAGCTGTGTGTGAAGATGAGGAGGCTGGACCACAGAGGGCCCTCTGGGCCCCCCAGCATCAGGCACTAAATCAGAGCCCCCGAGGGCAGGGGCTAAACGTGTCAAGTTTAAGTCAAATATAGGTGCCCGGTGCGTGGTAGGCCTGAGGGATGCTGATCTGCCTTAGTCACCTTTACGTCCCCAGCCCTGGGCACAGAACCAGCACCAACTAACAGGCCTTTAATGCCAGGCTCAGGCCCACTGCCTCCATTTCCAGCATTTTTTTTTTCATTTGATAAGATAAATGTTTGTTGAATTGACTGTACTTGACACATCCTCTTGGAACTCCAGTGTTGCCTCAATTTCTTCCTCTTCCTTATCTCTTTCTCAAGGTACTTGTAGGAACCAAGTGGCATTAACATCAAAGCCCTTGCAGGTAAAGTGCTACTTTATTTTTCCAGCCCAGACCTGAATAACCAGCGGCCTATCTGACACCTCACTAGGATGTCTCTAAAACGCAAATTGTCCAAAAACAAACTCCTGACCGCAGCCGCAGCCCCATTTCTCCCAGTGGACCCAGGGGTCCTGGGGATCGGGTGTAGCTCAGTGGTTGAGCACCTGCTTCGCGTGTATGAGGTCCCAGGTTCAATCACCTCCTGAGTTCAGTACCTCCTGAAAAACAAAAACAAAAACAAAAAAAAAACAGTGGTCCTCCCTGACACCTTTCTTTCTCTAGCTCTCCACAGCCGACCCTTCAGTGAATTCTGCTGGCTCTGCCTCCAGAACATATCCAGAAGTTGAACAACTTCATCACTCATCACACCACCCCCGACCCTTCTGCAGGTCTAGTCACCATCTTCTCACCCCTGAATAATGGCCAAGACCCTCACCAGCTGCCTGCTTCTGCCCTGGCCCCTCAGGCTCAGCAACATACAATAAAATGACTCTGCAATTACCATTTTGTATCGGCAATCCCATTTCCAGAAAACTATCCCACAGCTACACTGGCAAAAATATAAAACCACATGTGTACCTGGTTCTTCACTGTGGGACTATTTGTAAGAGCAAAAGAGTGGACACAGCCCAGTGTTCCTGGAGAAACCATGGCACATCCAAATGGTCGAGCCCTACGCAGATGCAAAAAGGAGTCGAGGGTTTCTCTATTTTGCTATGGGGTGATCTTCAGGATCAAAAAGCAAAATACAGGGAAGCGGATGTGGCTCAATCAGTAGGGCTCCCGTTTACCATATGGGAGGCCCCGGGTTCGGTTCCCGGGGCCTCTTGGTGAGGGCAGGCCCGCCCGCGCGGCGTGGTTGGCTGACCCAGCGAGCACAGGCAGCAGGGGGGGGGATAAATGAATAAATAAAAATAAAATCTTAAAAAAAAAAAAAAAAAAGCAAAATACAGTGGGATATATGGGAACTCTGTACTTGCTGCATGATGTTTCTATAAATGTACACCTGCTCTAATTATAATAATAATAATAAAGTACAGAACAGTGTTTAGAGTCTGCTCCCTTTTATATAAGAGAGATAAACAAATGTATATTTTCCTTACAATTTGAAAAAGAGACAATGGAAAGAACGATAAAATGGGTTTCCTATTAGGGAAGGGAGAGAATAAGGTGGAGGGAACAAGATGGAACTAGACTTCTTTCGATTTACCTTGTTTTATTGTTTTGTCTTTGGACTCACATGAAAAATTTATGTAATTTTAAAAATTAAATGAAAAAGTGAGGTAGATAGCATTATTGTTCACAACCTTACCCTTTGGAGGTTGTTGCCCTTTGCCATGTGACTTTTTAGTTCCTTCTACTAGAGGTAGAGTGTATTTTCCAAAAATGGTCCCAGAAGACTTCCACTCTCACATGCTCTTATAGAATCTGAACACTCCCAATCAAGAAGTGGAGTCTAAATTTGACAAAGAACAGTCTCTTCAACAAATGGTTCTGGGAAAACTGGATGTCCATATGCAAAAGAAAGTGAACTCCTACATCACACCATATAAAAAATCAACACAAAATGAACAAAAGACCTAAATATAACAACCAGAACTATAAAACTCCTAGATGAAAACATAGAGAAGCATCTTCAAGAACTTGGGTTAGGCAATGGTTTATTAGACTTTATAACCAAAGTATGAACAACAAAAGAAAAAATAGATAAATGGAACCTCATCAAAATTAAAAACTTTTGTTCACTGAAGGAGTTTTTCAAGAAAGCAAAAAGACAACCTACAGAATGGGAGAAAATATTTGGAGAGCACATATGCAATAAGGGTTTAATACCCAGAATATGTAAAGAATTCCTTCAGCTCAACAACAAAAAGACAAACAACCTAATTGAAAAATGGACAAAAGATTTAAATAGACATCTCTCAAAAGAAGATATACAAATGACCTACAAGCACATGAAAAGATGCCCAATATCATTAGCCATTAGGGAAATGCAAATCAAAACCACAGTGAGGTACCATTCATACCCACTAGAATGGCTATTATTTTTAAAATGAAAAATAGCAAGTTTGAAGAGGATGTGGAGAAACAGGAACACTTGTTCATTGCTGGTGGCAATATAAGATGGTGCAGCCACTGTGGAAGACAGTTTGGCAGTTCCTCAGAAAGTACAGAATCCCCATATGACCTGGCAATCCCACTTCAAGAAGTGAAAGCAGGGTCTTGAGCAGATATTTGCACATCACTGTTCATTGCAGCATTACTCACAATTGCCAAAAGATGGAAGCAACCCAAGAGTCCATCAACTAATGAATGGATAAATAAAATGTGGTGTATACGTACAATGGGATATTATTCAGGAATGAAGTCCTGATAAATGTGACAACATGGATGAACCTTGAAGACATCATGTTGAGTGAAATAAGCCAGACACAGAAGGACAAATACTGTATGATCTCACTGATGGGAAATAATTAGAATAAGCAAATCCATAGTCAGAAACTGGAATACCAGTTACCAGGGGTTGGGGTCAGGGTAGGGAATGGGAGATTAATGCTAAAATTGTACAGGGTTTCTATTTGGGGTGATGGGAAAGTTTTGGGAATGAAAGGTGGGGATCCTAGCACAGCATTGTGAATGAAATTAACAGCCCTGAATTAATATTTGATTGTAGTTAAAAGAGAAATTTTAGATTGTATATGTTACTAGAATTTTTAAAATTTTTTAAAAACCATAGGACTGTACAACACAGTGAACCTTAATGTAAATCAAGAACTTTAGATAATAGTACAATTATAATAATATTCTTTTATCAATTGTAACAAATGTACCATATTAATGCACGGTGTTAATAGTAGGGGGGATATGAGAACTCTGTGGTTTCTGCATGATTTTTCTGGTAAAATCTCTTTAAAAAAAAAAAAAAAAAAAAGAGGTGGAGTCCATGTCCCCTCCTAATAAAGCTGGGTAGGGTTTTGGGCTGCCTCAACGAACAGAATGCGGCAGCAGTGACACTGCATGTGCTGTGAGGCTAGGTCATAAAAGGTGACACAGCCACCGCCTCACTCTTTCTCAGGACACTCGCTCTTGGAGCCTAGTCACCATGTTGTGAGGAAGCCCAAACTAGACCACATGGAGAGAGCACAGGGAGAAGCACTGAGGCACCCAGCTGAGAGGCAGCACCAACTTTCAGACATGTGAGTAAGCCTTCAGATGATTCCCGAGTCTTCCAGCTGAAGCTCCAAACATTGCAGAGCAGATATATACCATTTCCACTGTGCCCTGCCTGAATTCCTCACCTACAGAATCTATGAGCAAATGATGGGTGTTTTACAGCACTAAGTTTTGGCAAAACTTGTTACACAACCACAGTAATTGCAAAACTACCACTTGTCTTTGGGCTTGGCCATGAATTGCTTTGACCAAAGGAATGTTAGCAGATTTATCATAAGTAGAGGCATGAAATGTATTTGTGTGGTTAGGCATGTCCTCTTACGTGTTTGTCATTGCCACAGGAAGAACATGTCCAAGCTAGCTCATTAGTCCAAGGAGGATGAAAGACTTGTGGAACAAAGCTAGACTGCCCGCCTAGCCTAGACCAGAGAACGACTTCTAGCCAGTGTAGATCCATGAGTGAGAATTAAAAAATTGTTGTTTACAGTCACTGAGTTTTGGCAAATTTAATGTACAATATGATGGTGGCAACAGGTAACTGATCAAAAAACAATCCTTACAAATAGAATACAAACTGGGGAAGAAAAAAAGTTTAACTGTATATTGTCATAGCGGTATGACCACACAGGGAAAATTATTTCTAATAAGTCTTAAATACAGAACTTTGACTATGCATCCCTAGAAATATATAACTTAAAGACAACAGGAACCACAAGAAAATCTCAAACTACATCAGCAGTACTATTGTCAGTAAAAATTTCTGTATCATTATTTTGAAAGGAATACATACATATACATTTACACACACATGATAAAACAAATAGACAAGAATTCAATGTCTGAAGAACTTAGATTTTTTGTTTAAGAGAAGAAAAATTTAAATCAGAAAAATTAAGTAAAAACTCCATCTACAGGGAGGCGGCTGTGGCTCAGTCAGTGGGGCTCCCGTTTGCCATGTGGGGGGCCCCGGGTTTGGTTCCCGGGGCCTCCTGGTGGGGGCGAGCCCACCCAGATGGCGTGGTTGGCTGACCCGGCGAGCGCGGGCAGCAAGGGGGGGATAAATGAATAAATGGATAAAGTCTTTAAAAAAACAAACAAAAAAAAACCTCCATCTACAGGATAATTCCTGTAGATCTAATTGGAAACATCAGGATGAACTCTTGATCTATTTTTATGTTTCTAAAAATATATATTTCCCACATCTATACAATAAAAGCCCAAGAAACAATGACACCCCTCATGGCCAGACTGTGGTCTCCAAACACCATTTTCCACTAAAAGGAATCATGGTTCCTTGAAGAAACAGCCAATTTCAGGTCCAGGGCAGTAAATCTCCAAGATGAAGCTGAGACATCTGTTGTGCCAACAGGCAAGAAAGTTATCCAAAAAACTATTAGAATCATGTCAGAAGGAGGCAATCTGAAGGGGTTACCTCCAGCCAAAGATAGGACCATTTAAACATCAAAAAGAATAATAACTGCAGTGAATTGAAATGTATCACATATTTTTATCACGTTTTTTATTTTATTGAGGTGAAATTCATATAACATAAAATTAGCCATTTTAAAGTGTTCATTGGTATTGGTGTATTTACAATGTTGTGTAACAATCAGTTCTCTCTAGTTCTAAAACTTTTTCATCATCCTATAAAAATACCTTATACCCATTAAATAATTACTCCCCATTCTTCCCTCCCCCTCTCCATTATAACTTCTAATCTGCTTTCTGCCTCTATGGATTTGCCTATTCTGGATATAGCATATAATAGAAATATGTGGCATTTGTGTCTGGTTTCTTCACTTAGCATCATGTTTTCACGGTCCATCCAAGTCATAGCATGTGTCAGTACTTCATTCCTATTTATGGCCAAATAATATCCCATTATATATAAAGATACCACATTTTGTTTATCCAGTCATCTGATGATGGACTCAAATATGTTTAAGTGCATGAGTTCATAAAGATACAAAAACAAGCAAAAAAAGTTGCTTAGGCACCAACTCATTATTCTAAAGACTGATCAGAGGGGAGAAGTCTTTCTCTCTTTCTCTCTCTCACTCTCTTTTTTTTTTTTTTTTTTTGGTACAAACTGAATTTCAGGATAATCAAAGAGTTGATGGTAGAAGAATTTCAGCTAATTACCATTTTACAGCCCCTAATTAAATATTGGCTCTAGGCAGGGATCATCATTAGTGAATGCTAAAAAGTTGATAGGGACTTTATTAATGGACAAATGAGCCTGATAACATCTGAATCCCCTGGTCAATCTTTTCATCATTTAGGTGGGACAAGCAGACACTGGTGTCTCTTTATGGGATGCAGTAGGAAGTATATACCACCACCTATGAAGAGCTCTTGCCAAAAAGATTGAATCTGAATCTATTCTGATCTTGACTGAACCACTGGCTTGCAGGAAAGATGGAGGGACTAAGGAACAAATAAACATCATCATGAGGAAAAGCTCAGCCAAAACCAAAATGGAAGACATTCTCAGGACAAATGCCCTGATTTCTTCACCAAATAAATGGAATTTTTTAAAGCAGAAAAAAAAAAAAAAAAAAAAAAAAATTAAAAAGCAGCAAGGGAACTGATTAGAGACTTAGAGAGCACATTAATCAAATATAATGTATGGACCTTGTTTGGATCCTGATTTGAACAAACCAACCCTAAAATGTCATTTTTGAGACAGTCAAAGAAAATTGGACATGGACTGGGTATTAGGTTGTAGTAAGAAATTACACCAGCATGTTCCCAAGGTCTCTGGCTGCTTGTGGCCAAGGGATGTCCAACTGCATGCGAGAGCAACCTGGAGAGGCTCTGTCAGCCCAGCTCAGCAGAGCACCTGCAGCTGCCACTTGACTTTCCGATAATGTCTCAGGACCTGGGTTTGGAGGGACTGGTTCAGCACATTCCCACTTATTCTTCAGGTTACCCCTGAGTTTCCAAATAGTGTTAACAAGTCTGAAGATGCCAGCTTGTTGCTGGAGCAGGTCTGTGATCCCTAGAAAGCCATCCTCATCTGGTTATGCACCTAGAATTGGGAGAAGCACTGGGAAGAGGCAGGCTAAAAGGCACCTGGATGGTTATTAGGTGGAAATTGTGAACACGGCAAGCAGAGTCCTTTGCTTTTTGTTTAATACTATATCCCTTGTATCTGACATGTTGGTAACCAATAAAAGATTTACTCTGTGAAAAAAAAAAAAAAAAAAGAAATTACAGGGGGGGAGCGGATGTGGCTTAAGCGATTGGGCTCCCGCCTACCACATGGGAGGTCTGTGGTTTGGTTCCCCATGCCTCCTAAAGAAGACAGCGAACTGGCACGACAGGCAGGCACAGCAAGCCGACACAACAAGATGACACAACAAAGAGACACAAAGAGGAAAGACAATGAGAGACACAACAAAACAGGGAGCAGAGGTTTCCAGTGCCTCCTAACAGAGGACGAGCAGGACAGTGAGCTGGCACGACAGGCAGGCACAGAGAGCTGATGTGACAAGATGATACAACAAGAGACACAAGAGGAAAAACATAATGAGAGACACAGCAAAGCAGGGAATGGAGGTGGCTTAAGCAATTAGGCGCCTCCCTCCCACATTGGATGTCCTGGGTTCGGTTCCCGGTGCCTCCTAAAGAAACAAAGAAGACAAATAGACACAGCAAGTGCAAACAACAAGGGGGTGGGGAGAGATAAATAAATAAAATAAATCTTAGAAAAAAAAAAGAAATTACAAGGGAGCAGATGTAGCTCAAGCAATTGAGTGCCTGCTTCCCATGTATGAGGTTGCAGGTTCAATACCCAGTACCTCCTAAAAACAAAACAAACATAAAAACCAACTCTCATTGGGGAACAGATATAGCTCAGTGGCTGAGCGCCTGCTTCCCCGGTACAAGGTCCCAGGCTCAATCCCTGGTACCTCTTTTAAAAAAATAGAAATTACAGTTAACTTTGTTTGCTGGCTGTGACAGTGTCATTGGATTAAATTAGAAGGAAAACATCTTTTAACTATTAGTGGGACATCCTAAAGTATTCGAGTGAAGTGATATGTTTGGATTTTTTTTTTTTCTTTTTTGTTTCCTTTGGATTTTTTTTTATTAGAGGTGTGATTTTACAAAACAATCAGGCATGACATACAGGATTCCATATATCACGCCACCACCAGCACCTTGCATTGTTGTGGAACATTTACTACAAATGATGACAGA
Organism: Tolypeutes matacus; assembly: GCA_026826555.1. Classification (NCBI taxonomy): domain Eukaryota; kingdom Metazoa; phylum Chordata; class Mammalia; order Cingulata; family Chlamyphoridae; genus Tolypeutes; species Tolypeutes matacus. The sequence goes on from JAKSZT010037307.1 coordinate 2,278,714, forward strand.
ACATCATCAAAATATTACTGCTAACTTTTGTCTGGATTTTGGTTGAGAATACTCTGTCCAAAAAAAAAAAAAAAACATGTGGAGGAATATAGGAGATGAAACAATTGGCAAAATGCAGACCACTGTTGAAGCTGGTTGAGGGGTCCACGGAGGGTGGGCCATGCCATCTGCAGAGCACCTGCTGCTCCCGGGGACATCTACCACACAAGGCCGAAGGCCAGTGCGCCCCCAGAGAGGCTGGCCCAACATGGCCTGCCAGAAAAAAGCGGCTACCTAGAAAACCCCTGCAGAGGGGGTTAGTTATTTCAGAAAGATGAAAAGAGACCGTGGGCTCATATTGACGTTTCCAAGTAGATTGAAAGGAATTATCCCATTGATGGGGTTTCTGCTCAATTTCTTTGATTTAACTTCTCTATCGCTGTCATCCTCTGCAGTGCACAGGGGCCAGCACAGCTGGGGGTAAGAGGTGGTCGCCTCTCCGATCAGCCGGCTGCTCCCACTGTCTTCAGCTGGTACCATACCAAACCCGAGCCGGCCCAAGCGATTGGGCTCCCGCCTACCACTTGCCCCGAGGGCCCAGTGCTGGCCACTCCAGTCAGAGGCAGGGGCTTAGAAAGTGGGCTCCCAGGGCCTAGGAAGGGCAGGAGGCCTCGCAGCATGATCCCCAAAACAAGCTCATGTCTTTGTTAGTATTCCTAGTTCAACAGGTCAGAAAACAGCCCATGGAGCTCAAGGAGAAGATGGGGCAAGTCATCATCCACATATTTCTGGGAAGACATCCCAGATTCTCCCAACTGGAATGGAGCACCCACACCACAAATACAAGGTGACTCATCTCTTCCCTCAATTCTGAAGAGAGATGGCGGCAATGGAGAAAACGCTGTTGAAATGGCTTTCTACCCAGACAGGCCTCAGCGAACATGATACTGGGACATCACTGAGCTTTCCGATCTTTTCCCATGGCTCCACTGAATTTTCTGTCCCACCCTGATCTGCTGCTTCTCTTCTCAAGGACTTGTTCCCTGTTCTGTGGGAGGGACTTCTGGCCTTCCAAGGGGAGGAGGAGTTCTCAAGAGCAGCCATGTCCTCAATGCTTTTCCATGCACAACTCTGTAAAGGGACATTAAATGTCTCAACCCCATAACAAGAAAACCAAGGAGACCAACAGCTCTCACCAATGGGGACTCATCCACAGAGCCCACTGGAATGCTGAGAGCCCTGGTTCTCCAAGGGGGTCCCTCAACCAGCAGCACTGGCCTGCCCTGGGAGCTTGATAGAAACACAAATTCTCTCAGGCCCCATCCCAGACCTACAGAGTCAGAAGCTCTGCTGGTAGACCAAGCAGAGCTGGGAAGCAGCCACTGGCACCCACTTTCACAAGCTCTCTGGGACATTCCAATGAGCCTAACAATTGAGAAACACCATCCTATTCAGCTTGTTATTCCAAGTGAAATTTAAATTCTGCTTCCAGTACTATCCTTCACAGAGGTAGAAACCTGCATCACCCTCTAAACTGCCACCCTCTAAGACAGCAACTTTTTGAAGTCATTCTTGAGGACCTCTTTTTCTCACACTCCACATCCAATCCATCAGAAAACCTTATAGCCGCTGCCTTCAGGATGAGTTCAGAATCCAGCTACCTCCCACCGCTGCAGACAAGGCCATCATCATCCTTAACCACCTGCTTCAGACCTACGTCACTCCTCTGCTTGAAACTGCCCAAGTGCCATCTCATTTGGAGTAAAAGCCAAAATCACTACTGTGACTAACAGGGCCTTTGGTAGAGCTCCCCACTGGCTTTCAGACCTCACCCCCTACCTTTTCCCCTCACCCTCACCATCCAGCCATGCTGACCTTCTTCCTGTCCCTGCCTACTCCCCGCCTCCAGGACATCTGCACAGCTGTTCCTTGTTTCTAGAATGTTCTTCCTCCAGAGAGCCACCGAGCCCCTCCATCACCTCCCTGGGGTCTCTGTTAAAATGTCAGGGTATTAGTGATAATTTGCCCGACCATCTCATTTCGAATAGAAACTCCCCTCTCCCAGCACTGCTCAGAGGCCATTGCTGCTTTATTTCCTCCTAGCACTATTTCTCATCTGACAGACTATGTGTTTCACTGGTCTTTTATTTTCTGTGTCTGCCTTCAATAGACTGTGAGCACCATAAAGGCAGGGGTTTTTGCTTGTTTTATTCACTGCTGTACCTCCAGCTCCCAGCACAGTGCCGAGCTCATAGTAGGGTCTCAAAAAATCAATGCTGGGAAGTGGATGTGGCTCAAGAGACTGAGCTCATGCCTACCACACGGGAGGTCCGGGGTTCGGTTCCCAGTGCCTCCTGGAGAAGACGAACAAGACAGCGAGCTGGCGTGGTGGGCAGGTGCAGTGAGCTGTCACAACAAGATGATGCAACAAGGAGACACAAAGAGGAAAGACATGGGAAGCGGCTGTGGCTCAGTCAGTAGGGCTCCCGTTTACCATATGGGAGGCCCCGGGTTCGGTTCCCGGGGCCTCCTGGTGAAGGCAAGCCCGCCCGCACGGCGTGGTTAGCTGACCCAGCGAGCACAAGCAGCAAGGAGGGGATAAATGAATAAATAAATAAAATCTTTAAAAAAAAAAAAGAGGAAAGACAATGAGAGACACAACAAAGCAGGTGGCTGAGATGGCTCAAGCGATTGAGCGCCTTTCTTCCACATGGGAGGTCCCAGGTTCGGTTCCCCATGCCTCCTAAAGAGAAGATGAGCAGATACAGCGAATGGACATAGAGGGCAGACAGCGAGCGTAAAACAATGAGGGGCAGGGAATAAATAAATAAAAATAAATAAATCTTAAAAAATAAAAAATCAATGTTCGACTGACATTACTCTCTACCTTCTTTCCAAGAGTCTCAGTCTCAGTTTGGGATGACTATTTTCCTCTTTTCTGAGGCCTGTATTTCTTGTAAGAGACAATCAGGGTATCAGGGGACATAGTCAGGATCCAAAAGGGTCTCAGCTGGTTGGAAAGATCTCCAAGTACAAAGACATGGCAGGGTCTCATACAGGCCCCCACGGATTCACACTCAGGCCACGCAAGCCCAGGCTGGAGGGGACCTGGCCTTCTTGCAAGATGTCCAACATGAGGCTGGACAAGTACAGGGGATAGCGACCAGAGTGCTCAGAAAGTTGTAGGAAGTGGGGCAGATGTGGCTGAAATGGTTGGGCGTCCGTCTCCCATATGGAGGGAAATGGGTTTGATCCCCGGGACCTCCCAGTAAAAATTTAAAAAAAGAAAAATAGTGCCATCAGGCCTCACCGAGCCATGCAACAAGATGATGACATAACAGGAGAGTGACACAAGGGAGAGCCAAGACAAGTCGCACCAAAAAACCTACTGTGCAGGCAGTAGAATGCCTCTCTCCGACATCGGAGGTCCCCAGGATCAAACCCCGGTGAAGACAGGAGGAGAAAGATGAGAAGAGAGGGCAGGAAACAGGCACAGAGAATTGCCCAGCAAATGGACACAAAAACGGGCGGGGGGAGGGGGGAATGGATAAAAGTAAGTAAATAAATCTTTTAAAAAAAGAAAGTTGTAGGAAGGTGTCCTCAGGCTGCCCCTAGGTCTTCATAGTCTGCGTGATGGGCTGAGCCCTGGGCCTTGTTCTCTGAGCTTCGCTGTCCTCAGGATATGCTGACAGCCTTGGGAAGAGCAGCTCAGGTCTGCAGGGGTCCCCAAGTCAGATGACAGCCACCGGAGCTGGAGCTGTCAGGTCCAGAGAAGACTGGGGGTGAGGAGGAGACACAAGGGCTCTCAGCCCTGGCACATGGCAGGGACAGTGACCCACAGTGACCTGTGAGAAGACAAGTCAGCAGTGCCAGAGGGCAGAACCAGGACCGGTAGATAAAAGGTGTAAGAAAGTCACTCCATACAAACAGGAAGAAGGAAGAACTTTCCAGTAGTAGAGTCACCTGCCTACAACGGAGGGAAGGCCACCAAGCACTGGGATGTTCACACTGAGGTGCAGCTCCTACCCACAGGAAACGTGGCAGCAGACATCCTGGCAACCATTAGGGGTTGGAGTAGATGCTCAAAATAAAATGGGGACAGAGCAAACATATCACCTGCCAAAGCCTAACCATATCCCTGAAGAAGCAATCTCATGTGCCAGACAAGTGACATTGCAGGAGACGTGGCCTGAGCCCACAGAACCCACAGAGCCACGGGACAAGCTGCAGAAAACAACGCACCTGGCCTGTCACTCTCCAAGTGAAGGAGTCTGTTCAACGTTAAAGGGCCAACAGGTGCAGGGGCCAGAGCTAAGGTCTCTTTCAGGCCAGTCCCGGCCACGTCCCCACACTACAGAGCATTTGCCAGCCTCAGTGACACTGGAAATCAGGGGCACCGTGGCTTCTGCCCAGAGCACCTGCACCTGTGGGTGGACCAAGCTGTGGGAGAGAAGCAGCCGAGTCCAGCTGGGCACAGGGCAGTGGGCTCTGCGGGCCCAGGCGGAGCTCACCGGCAGGCCAGCCAACCCTACCCAGGAGGCCAGCAGCTTGCAGGAGCCCCTGCCTCAGCAGAATGCCAGGCTGCCCTTCTCCCGGCTTGCTCTCCAGAGCACCACGGAAGAGCCATTCTCCTCATCTGAAGCTGCTTCTAACGAACCTAAAGGCTTCATGTTGTACTTATTTTCTAGCCTCAGTGGAGCTGAAGAATAGTGGAAGGCATCACTCTTCCTTTTTATTCACTATTTCAATACACTGTCAAAGGTGGAGAAGATCTTGGAGGTCATCTAGTTAAATCTCTCATTTTACAGATGAGAAAAACTGAGGTTACTCAACACGCAAAGCCAGTTTGGGGCAATGTCAGGATTGATGAAAATCCCCAGGCAGAATGCTTCCACTACGTCTCGTCCCTCTCCTGTCCTTTCCTCAAATGTCCTACTTGCTGCTCCTTTTCCCCGTCTCAAAGCCCTCCCCGTCCTCTGGCTAACTTTTCCATCTTCTCAAGGCGGAAGGCGGGAAGGGGCATGATTCTCCAGCTGTGCTCAGCGCACAGCATTTCTGTTTGCAGAAGTCTGCTGGCTGGCTGTTCTCCCAAGTCTCTCGTCTTGGGCCTTTGGAGCTCCTAACAGAATAAGTTAACGCTGTGAATGTGCTTTAAATGCTGTCAAATACCATACAAATATATGCTGTGCTATTTTAGAGTCGGAGATAATAAAACCCCTTTTAATCATGCTGTCATCTACCCTACTTCTGAGACAAAGAGGAGGCAGGCGCAAACCCTGATTTAAGGAAAAGGGGTGCTGGGGGTGAAGCTCTGAACCAGGCTGTGAGACCCTTTAAGGCAGAGCCCACTTTGTGGCCTTTGTTCCACTCCACATTCGCCTGGGGCTAGGTATCCTGGAGGCGCTCCGCAAAGCGTTTTCTGAATATAGGGATTAAAATTTCACTTTAAAAATCCTTCTACTTCTAGGCAGAATTGAATAAATGTAGAAATCCCTCACAACCACTCCCATGCTACCAGATGCAAAAAGCACAGGCGACTCCTGTTACTTACCTACAGGTGCGAATATATCAGTGTGACTATCGGGAAATTTCCTCACCTTCCCTTGCTTCCAAAACCCTCAAATGTCTTAAGGGTTTTCCAGAATCTTTGGGAGGGATGGCACTCTTCGTGACCCAGAGGCACTGGAGAGCTTGGGTTTTTCGGGTACAGGGGCAGTTCTGGATGGGACCGGGGTGGGGGGAGGGACTACTGGACAAGCTGCAAAGGCTCTTAGGTCTCCTCAGTGTTTGGAACTAAGTCCCAGAAGTCAACCCTTCTACTTCTCCTCAGGGAAAATCCTTTCTTTACCGCTGGTCCTGAAAGCAACCTCTCCAAGCAGTTCTGGATTTGAGTCCAGGGGCAACCTAGGGTGTCCTGAAGACTCCCACCGTGCCTCTGTGTGACCCTCTCGTTAGAGAGAAGTGAGAGTACCAGGTAAGGGGTCCCTGCTAGAGCAAGGCTCTCTGTAGGACCCTGGAGCAGAGAACAGGATGGAGAGCTCAGAGCAGCCCTGGGACCAGCCTGGGGGCCTGAGGCACTGCACGGGTGGGTCAGGGAGCAAGTTCACCAGCCTCCTATGGGCACGTGACCGGAACCTAACGTGGAAGACAAACAGGCTGAGAAAATCCCAGGAGCGACACACATCCCTCAGGAAGCCCCAGGGGAGAGGGCCGGGAGGAAGCACCAGGATTCCATCCCCTCCCCCCACAGGTAGGGCCCCGGGGACCTAGGTCCACTTTGTTCCCCACCTACGGCCAGCGTGCACCACTGCGCTGGAGAATGGAGAAGGCAGAGGTCCCTGCAAGAAAGAAGGTTGTGCCAGCCCTGAGACTGCAGCATCAACACCCATGTGGCATGGCCCTGGCACCAAAGGAGAGGCCTGGGGCAGGAGCCCCCACAGCCAGATTGTCCCTCAAGTCCTAGCTTACCAGGAGAGCCTCGTGTCCTAAGATGTCACTCAGCGGGTCTCAGTCAGCATTTCACCCTTTTGGAAAGTGAGCCTCAGGCAGGAAGGCTGAGGAAGGCCAGGACAGGCAGCGCCTGCAGGGGCAAGGCCAGGCAGGTGGAGTGAGGAATACGCATGTGTGACACACCCAGCAGAGGGCCTGCGATGAAGAGGGCGCCCAGGATGGCAGCTCTGGCTGCTCCGGCAGTCTGTCCACCGACCTCCGCCCACGGTCAGCACGCACTCGCTGCACATGGCCCACGGGCTCCAGGAGCAGATTCCCCTCAAGGAGCCCACACACAGCAGGCCTGTCAGTCCCCACTCCCATCCCTAACAAAGGGAAAAGGCCTCATTCAGATGCACAGGGAGAGGATTCACTGAAGCCCCCAAACCCTATCTCCAAGCAACCTCCTACTTGCATATAGGGGGAGGGCTCCCCCAAGCTGGGGTGAAAAGGTATAACCCAGGAGCATCTGAAAGCTTTGCCTTCCTAAACTCAGAACCAAACCAATCAGAAAAAGAAGAATTTTAGAAAAAGAACAGAAAAGTGATGCTTTACATTTTTCTCTGCCTCCCAAACGAGTCCAAAGACTACTTTCGGTGAACTCTCAGCCTCTTCATGTCTGAAGCCCTCAACAAACCTATTTTTAAAGAGCTAGAATTTTTTGCCAAAAAAAAAAAGGCCTATGACTCAGAAGAGCCTTTAGATACAATTCCCAGTTCACAGGGGGGAATATGGGACAGAGGAACACCTTCAGTGACACCACAGGGATTCCATCAGCATCACCCAGAATGCAAGAAACCACAGGACAAATGGCACAGGTCTCCAATACACAAACTGCAAGGGGAACAAAGGAAAGGGGAGCTATAGATTTAAGGAAACTCGAGATATGTCAGGCAAATGCAATATAAAGACACTGTCAGGATCGCAATTCAAACAAACCAGCTGTAAAAATAAATTCGTAAGACAATCAGAAAAATGGAACCCTGACTAGATACTTGCTGAGATTAAGAAGGGACGATTTAGCTGATTAGGTGTGATCATGGTACTCTGGTTAGGTTCATACAAAGTCCTTATCTTTTAGAGATACACACTGAACTATTTATGATGAAATGTTGGGATGTCTGGAATTTGTTTCCATGGGCTTAAGGAATGAGGGGGAGAGATGTAATTGGAGCGGCATGGGTCAATGATGGCTGTGGTTGGGTGACGGGAACATGGGAGTTCATTAGGCTATTCTCTCTACTTCTGTGTATGTTTGAAACTCCCATAATAAAAACCTAAAAAAAAAAAAAAGTTAGCCTTTCTTCTTCTAGCCTCTTCTTAGGAAAATCCACTATAACTTGTTTCCAATAATGAGTAGGGGGGGGGGAAAGGCTCCAATCAACAGCATTTTATCAGTCTTACTAATGCCCATAACAGCTACATCATCAAACTATGTCTTTCTCCCTAACAGGAAATACAAATATGGTTGCCCCCTTTGGGTGAGATGTTGACTCATCAACATTTGACTGTCAGGTCACTTTAGTGTACACCCAAAGCCATGCCCTCCAGGAGAACCCAGCCACTGGAGCCAAACAAGATCCCTAAATGACAAAAGATCATTATTTCCAACCTAGCAACTGTGTCCTTTCATTTCATCTTTACAAATTAGTCCTACATTTTTCTAGAACCTGACTGTTGGCTGATATGGTACAAGTCTAGCTAATCCAGACCAGAGAGAATATGCCTGACAAGTCCATTTTAAGCAAGGAACTCCAGGTGTGGTTCTCAGAGAAGCCTCATCCATCTTCTATCATATGACCAGGTTCTCTGTGCCCAGTTGCTTTTGTCTCAAGATGTCTCCATGTAAGTAGGAGGCAACCTTGGTGTCGATTGCACATTTTGATGGATAATGAAGGAAAGAGACATCTCATCTGGCTTCCCCCCGGCTCTCCCCCAGGCCACTCTCCTCACTGCCCTTACCTGTATAGACCACTTTCCTCATGCCATTTCTCCCTCTTGCTACCTCTCTTAACCCCAACATTTTTCCAGGCTTCCTTGGGTCTCTCCCTCTCCTGCAGCCTTGCTCTGCCTCTCCACTCTTCTCACTTGACAGCCCTTCTATATGCATTACCTATTTGATACTTCTCAGACTCTAAGTTGCCCATAGTGTCTCTCCTAGGGCCCTTGCATGATCTCGTTCTTCGATAACTGTCCAACTAACCAGACTGTGAGGTGCTGGAGCACAAGGGAGCATCATATACTCTTCCAGACCCTCCACATTACTTAGTACAGTACTTGCTCTTGACTGCTAGTAAATATACTTTGGCTGATTGGTGAAAGATCAATTTGAAAATGTCAAAACATATGCAGGTCCACTGGGCTGGTGTGGACTAGACAGGCTATCACTGGTCCACAAGGCTCCTTTGTGCCATTTTTTTTAAAAGGTGCTTTACGGGTACTGAAAATGTTCTGTCTTGGTCTGGAGCTGTTCCATGGGTGTATGTATTGGTAAACTCCGGCAACAAGTGCACCTCACTGTTCACTGGGTATACCTCCATAAAAATAAGTGAATGAATGAATGAACAAATGAAAGGCACCCGTTCCTATAGGACACAGGCCACACAAGGACACACAGCTTGAAGAGTGGAACTTGAGATAGAGTTCAGCCTTCTCCCAATCTGGCATTCCTTGGGAAAGGCACAGCCTACATAACTGTACATGGTGACCCTGAGACCAGAAGTGGAGAGCACTGCCTTACAAGACTTTCTGCCCAAAGCTCCATATCGTTCATACAGGTTGAGAGGCAGCCCTGTAGGTGTGGCAGCACTGCTACTCACAGGATTCGCGTCAGGCTTTTCAGCTGAAAATGCTGGAATGGCCCCAATCCCAGAGCCCAAGTCAGCTCAGTATGAAGAAAAGACTAACTCAGCCCGGGGTAACCAGAGGGTCATAAGGCAACAGGAAAGAGCCAGGGTTCAACTCCCTCAATACCTTAGTTCCATTCCCCTTCTGGGTTTAATAAAGCGATCTATCTCCCTGTTACCTGATCCTCCACCCACCTCTATGAGCTTCTGACTGTCCCAAAATTTACAAGCTTGCTTAAAACCAACATACCCCTTTGCCAGTGCTCTTTCCTGTATGACCAGAAGCACATGCCACAGGGCTTTTTTCCACCAATGGTCCAATCTGTTCAGCAGCAGCTCAGAACAACATGCTAAATTTGGCATCAGGTACCTGAGACATTCTGGTGGGAGGAAGTAGAAGCCGTTCTGATGCTAGAGGAGAGACAGATCATGGAGGTACTGCTCAGCTGAATTCAAGATGAATTTCAACTGGAAGAGTAGATCCCTCCTCCTAAGAGGCCCCAGGCCTGAGGTTTGGTGACAAATAGCCAGCCCACCCCCCAAGCCTGAAAGTCACAGGACCTAAGCACCACAGACCTGTGTGCGAGCCTTGCCCACAGCCAGGCAAGGGATCCCATGACTGCGAAGCCCAGGAGGAGCTCATGGCTCCCCTCAAACCCAACAGTTTGTGGCAATCACAGATGGGATAGGAATGAAACACAAAAAGGGAATATGAGCAGTAGATACTAGCCTCCGTCCCATCCCTGTGAGCTGCCCATGTTTTCCAAAATTCTATAAACTGGCCTCTACATCGTCAGATACACTACAAGCAAAGCAACCTGTTTGCTTATAGGTAGAGAAATGCCAAATTCTCCATTTAGAGAACTCTCAAAAACAAGGCGTTTTTCCATCGGTTGTAGATGCTTTCCCTTGGAGAGGGAGCACTAAAGTCTGGGTGAGCCTCCCTCAAGCTAAAACCCAACAGCAGCTCAACATGCAGCAAAATGGACAATATTTGCAGTGCTAAGAGCTGTGTGCAATCCAGCTGCATTACTGTAATAGCTAATTGTAAAATGGACAAATCCCACCTCAAAAAGGGATGCTCACTGCCCAGCCTGTCTGTGGCAGGCTTCAAGCCAGTAAGAGTCCTTCATGAGTGGTAGTTGTCTAAGGAATGAATCCTGAGGAAATAAATGCATGAGAGGACAGCTGATGAATCAGAAATGACATTCTCACACAGGCCATGTGCCCCCCCACGGAAGAACCAAGACAGCATATATCAGCAAGCTCACACGGCACCCATCTCCTACCCCGGGGTTTTCCTACTCCCCAGGCCTATTTGGTGTTAAGATAATGCCTTCCATTTTATCCTGTTGTCTTTTGGTAGCTTTCCTGAGTTTTCAGTCTACCGATTCATTATATATTGGCATTCCCCTCCACCTACCTTCACTGCCATTTAATTGTTTTGCAGGACCTCCATTGGCATACATTTTAAACCAGCTGGTTTCACAATATTTGATCAGGTATATTCTGTCTAAGGCATTTTATGTGCGTTTTGGCTTTTTTCACTGGTTTTAAATATCTAAATCATAAAGGCAACAGGAACATATTTGGTGCTAGATGATTCAATAGCATTTTTGCTTCAATCCAAAGCTTTCACTAACCCTCCGTGAAAGCACGTGACCCTGTTAGTATTGTTGGCCCTAAATAAGCTTTGGTGTCCAGTGGGCATTCTTCCTTCCTCCAAAGATGATTACAGTCACTAAAAGCCTGGGGAAGGCGCATGACCAAGTTCATGGTTCAACTATCTCCACATCTCTCCGTTTCCAGCAGTGACACTTATCTTCCCTTACAGCCACTCCCATTGTGCTCTTTCCTCGGCCCAACACAATGGACACATGCAGACGTTTTCCATCCCACTGCTCCCCAGTGCGGTGCGACCAGGCTGAGGTTACATAAGCCCCTCCTGAGCGGCCCGGCCCGGGCGTTGGGGGGAAGCGAATTCGGGGTTCGTGACCGAGTCACGGTCTACAGGCCCCGACTGGCCCTGCGCTCTCCATCCAGCCTCGCCAAGGCGGTGGGGGCGGGGGCTGGAAAGCGAGGACCGCTTCCCGCGACCACCGGCTCACGCCAGTCCCGCAGGGTCCTTCGCGCGGCCGCCCGCGGGACCTAGCTGTCCACACCGGATCGCGGGGTCGCGCGCCCCGGCCCGACCTTCGGCTGCAGCTCCCCGCCCCCGGGCGCCGCACGGCGCGCTTACCTGCCTGGACCCCGCCCGCCGGCGCCCGGCCCGGGGCCGGGGGGTCCCGCCGGAGCCCGCGCAGCGCCCGCCGCGGGGAGCTGTCCGCCGCCGGCCGGTGCTGAAGGCGGCTTCCCAGCGCCGGGGCCGGGGCCGGGGCCTCCGGGCGGCAGCGGCCCGTCGCCTGCGCCGCCCTCGAAGCTGGCCTCGTTGCCCATGGCGAGCGGGCGGGCCGCGTGAGGGTCGCGCTGGGCCGGGGCCGGCGGCTCCCAGGCGGCTGCTCACACACCCGGCGCCGCCGCCGCCGCCGCCATCTCCCAGCTCGGCTCGCACCGCCGCCCGCCGCCGCGCATGCGCGGCCCGCGCACCACCCCCTTCCCCTCCACGCCCCCTCCCCGCCTCCCCCCGCGGTACCACCACGCCGCGCGCGTCCCCGCCGGGCTGCGAAGACGCGTGTCCACGCGCCTGCCACGGGGTCGCCGGGAAACGGCCGCCGGCGCCTGCGCACGCGCTCTTCGGGACCTACGCCGCAGGTAAGTGCCGCGGGGTCCCGGCCGGGGGCTGCGGGAGCGTTCCGCGAAGCCGGGGGGCGTCGCCACGAGTAGAGGCCGCGGGGGCCGCGCGCCAGCTCCGGAGCCAGGACCCCCGCGAGTAACTCCGTGCAGCCCCGGGCGAGTGTCTCCGGGGCAGGCCTCAGGGGCCATCCGAGTGTGGCCTCAAGGCTCGTCTAGGACGTGGGAGGGCAAATGAACGGAGGCACAAGGCCGCGGAGGGAGGGAGAGGGAGAGGGAGAGGGTGCTGGTTGTTGAGGCCGATTGTGAGGGTCTCAGCCAGCTAGGGAGCGAAGCCTTGATTCACATGCTGCTGGCAGCCACTGGGGACTCACACTGAGGCCCTGCCCCACCGAGCGCGTCTCAGGAAGTCCCCCAGGGAGAGGTGGAGAGTGGCAGGCCTGGCCAGCTGGGAGGCCACCTCGGTAGCCCCGGGACAGTGACCTTGGAGATGGAGAAGAGGAGTTGATGTTTCTCAGAGGCCTTGAGCTTTGGCCCCAGAATCTGTTCAGGTGAGGGGCTGCAGGCTGCCTCTTTATTAACCTGAGCGCTCACTAAGTTACTTGTTCATTACCTCAAGTTTACAATCATCAGTGTTTGCATGCCACTCAGAATGGTCTACGTCATGGCCGGTCATAGGAGCCTGTGCTTTGTTTGCTGAGGGAGGATAATGTCCTAGAAGATCCAAACTATATGCCAAACCCATCCATGCCTTCCTAAATCATGGCTGTGTGGAAGAGCTTGAGTAAACTTGGACCCATTTTACAAACCCATTGAATTCCCCTAGTGATGAGGAATATCCGATGGGATTTGAGCAGTTCTAACCTGACCTGGAATAAGCCAGGGACCCCAGTGATGGCTGACTGATAGCCAGCCTGATGGCGCTGGGTGGGGGAGTAAGAGTCAACGCAGGGCCCCCACCCCTGTGTTTTCTCCTGCTTTTACGTCTGCTGCCCTTAGAGCTAAGCTGCCAGAACTCACTGGGACTGCGTGGTATGAAGAGAGGGCCTCTGTCTGCGTTTGGACGGTTCTTTGCTGTGTTTCCTCCTGGGCTGCAGGGTTTGGATCCACTTTGTGTTGCTGGTGATTGCATGTGCACACGTCTAGTGTAGCCTCCACAAGGATCTCCGTCCAGCCCTGCCACTGCCTGGCTGGGACCTTGACAACTGACTTGGGCTTACCAAGCCTCCATTTCCTAGTCTGTGAAGTTAGGATAATAGTAGCCCCTAGTATGGGGGTTTGTGAGGGTGGAGTGTCTGATGTGAGTAAAATACCAGAGCAAGTGCCTGCCACACACAGGGTACTCTATGACTAGTTGTCTCCCGTGGATGGTCTGGGATTTGGGGAGTTTATGCTCCGCCTTACCCCTGGGGAAGAACAAGTACTCAGGCACTCCTGGCAGGCCAGTGGTCTGATTCAGGCCCTACCCAGGGCCTTCTGACTTCACAGACACCTGTCCGTGTGGGTTGGGCTATTGGAAGGACAGAGAAGGATGTTTGGTTTTTGTTTGTGTTTTTGCAGAAGCCACAGGGAGCTGTGGTTTTCCACAGATTTAAATCAGCATACCCCTGGTTCCTGTGGGGGTAATTAGTCCTACCCAGCCATAGGGGGCCTTGGGAGTTGCCCTCCTCACAGTAGATCTCCTGCTGTTAGCAGACCTCCAGGGTCTCTGCTGCCTTGGTGACAAAGGGCACAGCACAGTGGACCTCAGAGGACCTGAAAGTGTGGGTTAGTGGTGCCCCTCCTCTCAAACTCTTCCAGTTCTTCTTCCTCGGAGGAGTGTCCCCTGGGGATGTTGCTGAGCAGTCCACATCCACATCCACCCCTGGTGTTGAACCTGGGGGCTCCTGCATGCCTGACCTAAGGCCAAGGATTGGTGCTGGCCTCTGGTTTTCTGGGGTTCTGATCTGGGTCTCCCAGTTTTACTCACTGTCTCAGAGGTCATTTCCTTCCTCTTGTTCTAGGCTCTTGTTCTCAGCAGCAGGACCTTGTCTGCCTTGTCCTAACTCCTGGGCTGGTCTTCAGGGGCTGGTGGTTGGGCTGGGTTCTCTCCCTGCTCTGAGCGGTTCCCTTATCTGTGCTTCCAAGGGCTTAGAGGGACCTTTGGCAGCGGCTTCTACATCCCCACATTTAGGCTGTTGGCCTAACAAATAACGAGGAGGGCGCTAAGGTTGCATCCAAAGTTCCTCCTTGTATAGGGGTTGTCAGAGAGCTCTCTGTGCACACCTGGGAGAATTTACTAGGCTTAACTGCTCTTTATGACAAGTGAACAAACCATGGTTCATTCTCTCAGTTGATGCAAACCAGTGTGTGGGGCACCTAGTGCCATTCCCTCTTGCATCTAGCTGCTGCTCCACCAAGGACAGGATGGACCTGGAGACCCTGCAGGAGTTTCCCAACCCCGAGTTTCACTTGCTAAAGGTATTTTTCTTTCCACTTCAGCATGACACATGGCAGCCATTTTGGAAAAAGACCGGATTGGAAGAGAATCGATCCACACGCTGAAATGCAACTGATGGGTGGATTTGTGTCCACTGTGATTCTCAAGCTTGGGCTCTCAGACACTTGTAGAGGACCAGAGAGAAAATGGAATCAGACAAAAATCCATCCAGGTAGGAGAAGGCTCAGCCAGACCCAGTTCATTGCTGGGATTAGTGGACACTCTCGGAAAGGCAACTCTTGGGAGAATGAAGAGATGGCAGGGCCCCCTGAGCTGCACCCAGAGACCAGCTGGACCCATGGGTAAGGCATCGTGCAGATTAGCCCCAGCAAGGAGGTGCAGGGACAGAGCACAGACTCTGAACAGGAAAGGAGGAGAAGAGAAGGATGACTGAGGGCCTCTCTGGTTGATGTGAAGTGCTTTGAACTGCTCCAGAGAGGCTGGGAGAGCCGGCTCCTCTCTGCGGGGCTACCTAAACTCTGTTTTTTGCCATGGTGCTCTCGGTACCTGTCACCACTCCCAGTGAGAAGCAACTCAGGAAATTAGCTCCCTGCCCCCACTCCTCCTCTAGGACTGAGAAACAGAACTGAAGAGGAAAGAAGAAAGTTCAAAGCATAGGCTTTCCTTCCTGGCTGGGATTTGTTGACACCACCCGCTAACATGGGGGATGGAGTAGCTCCCCAAGCACACTCAGGCTGATATCAAGCTACACTCAAGAGACCTGACCATTGTCCTGCTCAGAGCCACTTGTACTGGCCTGGACAACCTCTCCTCTGTACTAGAGTCTTCAGCGGGCCCAGGGTCCTTGGTAGAGTAGGAAAAGGGAACAAGGCTGGAAAGTACAGAATTTGCTTGATGCCTGTTGCCGTGTATAAATCTTTACTTGTATTATGTGAAAAAAAAAAAAAAAAGTAAAGAAATCATCAGAAATGTTTACTCCTGGCCTAATCCCACTGCCCATGCATTGCTCCCAAGAAGGCTAATTAAGCCCCATTGCTATTAGAGTTTTGCACTTTCGAAGGCTTGTTATGACAAGAAAAAATAACCAAGACATAGCTTCTCTGAGTTTTAAGCACCTAAGTCAAAACATGCCACCTTTTAGGAAAAAAAGAAGAAAAGAAAAGAAAAAAAAAAATACCACCTTCCTTGCCCCTCTGCACGCCCCCAGAAGGGCCTCCACGCTGGCTCTACCCGTCTCACTCATGCATGCATCCACTCATCCTCTCCAGCCAGTGCAAACCCAGCTCCGACTCAGTGTCAGGCCCTGTGCTCAGCAGTGGAGCACAGAAAAGGGTGTGGGACCTGCCCTCAAGGAATGGTTTGCAGAGGAAGAAAAACAAATGAGTTCAAATGAACTATAGAAAATGCCACCTCAATCCCTCTGACACTCCTTCCCACCAGGGTTCCCATGGAGGGCCCCCCACACCTCGGTTCCATGGTGTCTTAGCTTCCTAGAGCTGCTGTAACAAAGTACCGCAAACTGGGAAGCTTTAAACACCAGAAATTATTGTCTCACGGTTCTAGAGGCTAGAAGTCCAAAATCAAAATGTCAGCAGGGCCATGCTCCATCTGAAACCTGTAGGGAAGAGTCCCTTCTTGCCACATCTCACTGGTGGTTGCCAGCAATTCTTCCCCTTCCCGGCCCCCGAGATGGCTCCCTCGTCTGTCCGTTTGTTGTCTCTGCTCATTGTCTACTCATTGTTTCCACTTGTCTGCTTGTCTTCTTTTAGGAGACACCGGGAACCGAACCTGGGACCTCACACGTGGTAGGCGGGTGCCCAACCACTTGAGCCACATCCACTCCCTGCTCGTTGTGTCTGCTCGTTGCGTCAGCTTATCTTCTTTAGGAGGCACTAGGAACCAAACCCGGCACCTCCCGTGTGGGAGGCAGGAGCCCAACTGCTTGAGCCACATCCACTCCCTGCTCGTTGTGTCTGCTTATTGCGTCTGCTTATCTTCTTTAGGAGGCACCAGGAACCGAACCCGGCACCTCCCGTGTGGGAGGCAGGAGCCCAACTGCTTGAGCCATATCCGCTCCCCGCCAGCAATTCTTGATGTTCCTTAGCTTGTAGATGCATCTGCTTGTGCCTTTCCATGGCTTTCTCTCCTGTGTCTGTTTTGTGTTCAAATTTCCCTCTTCTTATAAGGACACCAGTCATTGGATTAGGGCCCACCCTGATCCAGTTTGATCTCATCTTCACTAATCATATCTTCAAAGACCCTATTTCCAAATAGGACTTGAACATATCTTTTTGGGGGACACAATTCAACCCATAACATATGGACAGGGGAAGAACTTGCCCAGGTGTAAGGTGCCCTTGTGCCCTCTCCTGACCAGTCCCTAACCACGTGCCCTAACCCAGGCAATCGAGGTTCAGACATGACTTGGACAGTCCAGGAGAGGGGGCAGCTCCTCTGCTCCTCATCAGGCTCAGTCTTCATGGGAGCCTCTTGGAGGAAGCCCTGGCTCCTGACCTCTTTGTGGCTCTCTTTCTCCAAACCCAAGGATCTTACTGAGAATCACCCTTCACCACCAGGCATCTTGGGATATGAGGCATAGTCACTCTCCACTGAGCTTCACCCTTGTCCTGGTGAGTGCCCAGGCAGCACCCAGGAGGCACCAGAAGGAAAGGACAGAATGGGGTAGGAGGTGGGTCTCTGACAGTGAAGCAAAACCCTTGTGGCAATTAGAAAGGTCCATAGTCCCCTAAGCCCCTGCCAGGATGGATGATTTTAATTCAGTTAAATTTGGTGCCAAGGATGCAGCAGAAACCAATACTGTTGAGCCTACCTTGCCCTCACTGAGCTTGCAGTCTCCAAGTCTGGCTTTTGCCTGACCTCAAACCAGCCCTGAACCCAGAGGGCGCCAGCCCTGGCCCTCTGTGCAGGGCCACAGGCCTGCTGCACAGCAGCGGGTGTGGCCACAGCATCACCAAGACAGGCTGTGAGAGCTGAAATCACACCTGGACATCCGTATTCTCAGGAGGCATGAGCAGAACCCTAACTGGCTCTCCCAGGGTTTGGGCTGGGTGGCAGCAGGTATCAGTTGGGCAGCAACATCTGGGTTACCACTGCTCTTTATGTATTAATAACCCCTGCAGCTAGGAAGCCTGGTATGGGCATCAGCTTTCCATGTAGGCAGTCTTTCTGACATTGAGCTTACAATGCAGACTCAGAATTCCTAGCAAGGCTGGGCGCAAAGGACATCCTCCATCTGCCACGAAAAGAGCTGAAAGACATGGTCAGTTGAGCCTAGTCCCCCCATGTTTGCTGATTTCAGTCGAGCTTTCTCCCATCCCCAGCTCTGCTCCATGGATCCTCTTGGGGCTCACAGGGTGGTATACCCTCTCTTGGCCCTGCTGGACTCCAGGCCTCTCTGAAGAGGCTGGAGATCCAGGAGTAAGCTGATGTGCCTGCCTGAGACCCAAGGCAGGGCTTTGGGGGCACAGTGCTTGCTGAGTCAGAGCCATTGGGGTCATGGTTGTTGCCTCTTCAGCCCCTCCTTTGCGCTCTAGCCACAGCAATAAGACACAGAAAGGCAGAGCTGCCCTCCCCCTCCCATGTACATGCACAATGTGTTCCTTAAGCACAGGACTGGTCCCCTCCCCGAGGCACAACCAGGGGCAAGCTGCTGCCACCCTCAGCAGAATCCTCACCTTTGGCTGTCACTGGAGCCAGCCCCTTTCTGCTTCTCTTTCTCCCAAGACTCTGCAATAGAGGTGCTGAGGCACATGGGGAATGATCTGGACTGCTGGGTCTCATTCCCTGATGAGAGATGGCCTGGCCTGAGCTCCGGGTCATTTTGGCAGACCCCAAACTTGGGCTTTACCCTCTACAGCCTGAGATTGCAATACTGTTGACAGAAGGCAGCAGGACCTTCAGCCTGGCCCTGGGAGCCCTGCTCAGGCCCACTGGATGTTCCCTGCTGTCCCAGTATGTGCTCGGGCTGTGGAGGCAGCTTTGGGAAAGGTGTTCCCTAGGGCTTCAGCGTGCCTCCACTCGAGACCCAGGGGAGACAGTGACTCGCCAGACACCCTATTTCTGTCTGCCTCTAGTGCCCCTGTGGCCCAGCCTAGGGGAACCCCAACCACACCACCAGGGGCACCCGGCTGCCACCCAAGACCCTTCAAGATCCCATGGTGCCACATCAAGCTATTTTGTCTTTAGACCGTGCCCTCAGGAGCTCTCAGGCCGGAAGAAAGGGAGACTCTGGGAGCACCCAACAAGCAGGAGTCCCACTATGTGCAGGCCCCACGTTACCATAAGCATGGCTATTTCCAACAGCAAGGCCCGCCTGATCTGGCACCACAAAGGAGAAACACCCTCTGTCAGTGAGAAGGTGATTTATTGGGAGTGCACAAGCAAGGAACTGGGGGAATCTTCCCCAAACCAGTTCAAAGTGAGAAGGGGAGCTAGGGTTTTTTAGGGAGAATAAGGGTTGAGGATCAAGTGATGACTGTGTGATACATTCCTGCCATGTGGATGCTGACTCTGGAATTTTTTCCAGGGTCTAATGAGGGGGATGTGGGCAAATTTCTTAATCCTGTGTTATCTCCTGTATGCAAAACTCCTGCCTGATGCCCAGGTTCACAGCCTTTTGCTCCTGAGGGAAGTTACAGATTTCCTGGACCCTAAGGTGGTCCTGGCACCATTCTGTGGTTTTGCTGAGATGTCATCTTCTTCCTGACTTTTCTTGGGAGTAGAACTGGGAAGGTCTGGTTATTATCCTTCTAGGAACTAAGAATAAAAAGTAAACTACTAAGATCGGGTTAATAGAAAAACCAGTTCAACTAGATCTGGGGAAGGTATTTGCATTTTTCAGAGATGCTTAATAAAAGAAATTTTTAATAAGCACATTTCCCAGCTATCACACCCTGGGTGCCACGGAGCATAATACCTGGGGAGGCACCCAAAAACTGAGGCAACCGAGTGCACAAAGGAAGGGTCCTTATTTGTTTTCATCTACATACATCCAATTCAAGGTTTGCAGGAGGGGAAGCCATTCGGAAACCTGGGCCCCAGACTAGTCCCTCCTATTCCCTGCCAGCTTCCTTCCCAAGGGAGAACCTCCTCGGGGAAGGACGGTCTCCCAGCCCTGGCTACATTCACCCTATGGCCTCAGGAACGAGGCACGTTCAAACCTGTGCAACCCAAATATACTAGATTTTTTTGTGATTATAAAATTTTGTCCATATTTTAGAGCAGGAAAGAATTATTTGAAGCCCCATGGGAGGATGCTGGGTACCATTTCCCTGCCTGGGACCCTAGAAAGACCCAGAGGTGAAAACAAGGAAAGAAGCTCAGAGTGGGGATATTTACCTGTTGGAGATGGGATGCTCCTGGAGAAGGGACCTGCCTGCCCGCAGCCCGGGGCAGAACAACACAGAGACCTGGCCCTGCTGCTCCCGGTTGTGGTGGAGGCCACCCTGGAGTCAGCTGGGGAGGGTGAAATCGGCCTGTCCGTGTCCCTGTGGAATGGCTCCGTGTGGCCAGGGCTGTGCCCCTAGGCGGGTTCAGGGCGGGGTTGAGGGCAGCAGTCAACCTTGGTAATGGTTCCAGGGGCCGCCCAGATGAGCCTTACCGTGGAGGGCAGACTGCGGGACAGGCCCGCGGGCTCCCAGGAGGTGGCGCCAGAGGCCGGGTTAAGCCTGCCAGCGGTGGGCGGGGCTAAGGCCTTGGGGGAGGCAGGGCGGAACCTGGCGAACAGGGAGCTGGGCCAGGCGGAGTCCGGACTAAGGCCGGGGGCGGGGCCTAGCTGGGCGGGGGCGTGGCTAGTGCTGTAGGGCAGGCGGAGCCGAGCCCACGTGTAGCCCGACGCCAGAGCTGCTTAGAGCCGAGCTTCTTTCCTTGTTTTCACCTCTGGGTCTTTCTAGGGTCCCAGGCAGGGAAATGGTACCCAGCATCCTCCCATGGGGCTTCAAATAATTCTTTCCTGCTCTAAAATATGGACAAAATTTTATAATCACAAAAAAATCTAGTATATTTGGGTTGCACAGGTTTGAACGTGCCTCGTACCTGCTCCAAGACCTGAGCCAAGGCCCTTGCTTTCTCTGGGCCTCAATCACCTTGGTTCAAGATGGTAGTTGAGGTGAGCTCAAACAAAGCAGGGAGTTAGTCACCAGCCAATCTGGAACTTTACCGTGGGGCCAAACAGCAGATATTCCCCTACCCCAGCTAAAGAAGAGGGTGGGGCAGAAGACAGAGACCCGGGTGGCTTCTCTTCTTCCTGCCCTGCTGACCTTTCTGTTCTCTAAGACCAGGGATCCCCTCACTCCAGAACAGTGAGACCACTCACTGGCCAGTGGCTTGGGGTTAGATGTTAAGCAACTTACTGAGGCCAAGAGAACAAGGAGTAACTGAAGGACAGGGCCATTTCCTGGGCTCTTGCCACCAGGTCTAGGGGGTGAGGAGTATGTCCCTGAACATCTGGCACTATCATCATGGCACACAATCGGGTCCTAATTCCACAGGTAGCTGGTGTTTAACCTTCCATAACTCCCCACTCTGGGGCTCAGCTCTATTTGTAGTATGAGCCCAGCCTCTGCTCTGAGTCTTGAACATTATGTGCAGAGGGGGTGGCCTGGAAGCTGCGGAAGATGGTGAGGGCTTGGTGGAGGAGGGCGTGAGCCCAGCAGAGGCACAGTTGCTCTGTAACCAACGGCCAGTCCGTGCTCCTGCTAAGACCTACTGCTGCCTCCCCTGTCCCCTCACTCTGGGCAGTGTCCCAGGACAATGGACCAGTCCCTTCTTGGGCACTGAGTCATGCTAGCTTGTCCATTCCAGGCAAGGCACTTGGGGACAGCCACCAAGGATCTACAGGCCCACCCAGGACAGTGCAGTCTGGTCAAAAACCGTTCTCCCTTGGGAAGCGGCTGTGGCTCAATCAGTAGGGCTCCCGTTTACCATATGGGAGGCCCGGGGTTCGGTTCCCGGGGCCTCCTGGTGAAGGCAAGCCCGCCCGCATGGCGTGGTTAGCTGACCCAGCGAGCACAAGCAGCAAGGGGGGGATAAATGAATAAATAAATAAAATCTTTAAAAAAAAAAAAAAAAAAAAAACAAAACCGTTCTCCCCTTCTCACCCAAAGGCCACGGTGAAACAAACCTGCCTTGTGATTTGGGGAGACTGGCCGGACCTCCCTCTGTCATACGGGCTCCAGCTCCCACCACTCATGTCCTGGCACGCACAGAGGCCAAGGAAATAGATGCTTGGAGGCAGCGGCATTGTAATAAAGACACTGCTTTTATTTAGTTTGATATGTTTCTTTACAGAATGCAGAAAACACATCTTAAAATCATATAGAAGGAAATAAAACACATCAGTGGTTGGTGAACACTTGAACGTGAGTCCAGCGGCCACCGCCAGCCCGGTGCTCAGGGGAGGAGACTGCCTGCAAGGGCATTGTGGCTGTTATTATTCTGTACACTGCCCCTTTGCCTCCAGTTGCTATGGCAATAAGCCATTCTGGGTCAGCCATGTCTCTGCATGGCAGTGCCCAATGGTGGGGTTGCTAGGGGCAACAGAGCCATTTGGAAGGCTTTTCAAAGCCCTCACCTGCAACACGGGAATTATTTTTTGATGAGGTCATCAAAAATATTCTCACCAGGTCACACCTGCTGTGCTCCTGACTCGGGCATCGGGGACATCCCAGCTCGGACCAGAGCCTGGAGGTGTGCGGTCCTCTGAGCCCTCATTTAAAGGCTCCCCCCATAGGGGCACTTCTCACTCTAGAACAACTGCCAGGGGACTGTTTGTGCACCAGGGCAGGGGAGGGGCCTGGCCACTGTGGCAGAAGGCGCAATGGGAAACGCCCTCCAGAGTGCAGTGGGGTGAAGGCCCCCAGCCCTCCTGCCGGCCCTCCCCTCCTGAGGCAGCACACGTGAATCCTCGGCAAAACGGTCGATATGGCTTAGAAGTGGCTGCTTGGTGTGCAAAGGGAGCCCGGGTCCACCCACCCACCCGTGATCGGGGAAAGGAAACATTATTGCAAAAGGCATCCCTCCCTAAAAGGTACCCAAACTAACTCAGTCAAGAAAAGTCATGCTCAAAAAGGTTTCTTCCAAAGGAGGAGAACTGAAGCAGAGTGGGTGACCCTGAGTCACGGGACAGAGATGCAGATGGATGGACGGATATTCTGCTTTAAAAAAGTCAAAAGAAGCCCCTGTGTAAGTCTAGAATTTAAACCATTAAGGAAGAAAAAAAGCGGGGGGGTCAAAATCAGCAAAGCCGTCAGTTCCATGGAATCAACACTAAGAGCTTGTACAAACTGCTGTAAGCATCACCATTTTTAATCTTTTTTTAATAAAACAATTTGAGACTGTATAAAAACTTTAGTAAAAAATTAGCTTTGAGAGCCCACAGATTTTTACTATCAACTATTGTTGGCACTCCTCCCCAGCCACTAGACCTTCTCTGGCCGTTCAGATCCAAGGCCTGGGGCTGGGGTGCCAGAGAGAAGGGGTGGGGTGGGTCAGGGTGGGGCTGTGGACTGCTGGGACAAAGTGGCCAAGGTCAAGTGAGGAAAGAGCATTACATGACATAAAAATATTGCATCTTCACCAAAATGTCCCCCACTGAGTGTTTCAAAAACCATGATATTCCTTTTGGGGGGGGGGGAGAGGGGAACATGAGCAAAGAAAAAAAGAAAACAGGCTGATGTGGTCGAGTCCCTCGACCTCCCCAGGCACCCCCACAAGCAGCTGGGCTGGGGCCATGGCCACCGCTGCCTCTTGGAGTCCCTCTTCTATGGAAATGAAGACCCCTTGGTGATGGGCCACTAGCATGCAGGGGGTGGGGTGAGGGTGTCCACAGTCCCAGAGGCCCCTCCAGCTCCCAGGCCCTGGCAACAGCGGGTGAGCAAGTCCAGCACCAGGGCCCTGACCCGTTAGCCAGGGCTGGGAGGCCCCCAACCAGGCTCTGGGGTATCAGAGCAACCAAGTTTACGTAGTGTGAAAAAATAGGATTCCTTTGATAAAAAATACTGCCCCTTGGTCTTCTCTAAGTTTGAAACACCCTGGGAGCTTATTTTTAGCAAAGCAATTCCCCATACCCACCCCAAAATTATACATACAAGTTTAGGTAAACAGCAGATTAAATGTAAAAACTTAACCTTAATTTCTGAAAGTCCTTTGAATTTAATCTTTAGCTACTGTTTTCCATGTTACATCCTGCAGCTAGACACACGTGAATAGAAAAAACAGTACAGTTAGTGTTAAAGGCAAAACGCAGAGATCTGGGAGACTGCCCAGCACTGCTGCGAGTTCATTCACGGTTCCTCGCTCCCTCCCTCTATATCTCTACTCCAAACCGTGCTTTCAGAGCCAGTCATCAAAGACGCAGCGAAGAATTTTCTATGAACAAACAAAAAGCTGTTAGGCAAAAAATAAAAATAAAAAAGTCCCCAAAGTCTCTCCAGCTGCTTTGGGGTTTAGGAGGACCAGAGCGGGCAGGCTTGTCCAGGCCCTGTGTGTGTCAGTGTGTGCTAGGTCAGGTGTCAGCTTCCGGTGGGTGATGGTCTAAAGGCCACCGGTCTCCACAGACAACACTGTGTTGTCTCTAGGCCCCTGCCCTACCCCTGCCTCCACCCAGGCGCTTGTGGGTTATGGGGGGACGTAGGGAGGGGGCGACCGGTACGGGGTCATGTTCTTGGGACGGGAGCCCTTGCCCTCCATGGGGGCTGTGAAGGGCGGGGGGGGCTGGTAGGGAGGCGCGTTGGGATCCTCATCCCGCAGGGGCGTGTACTCTCCCACAGTGTCCTGGTTCAGAGGCGTGGTCTCGGGCACACTCTGGTTGGGATACTCGGGAGGGGGCAGAGGGGCCTTCTCCTCCTGCAGGATGAGTGGCATACTGGAGGAGGGTGGGGGCTTGGAGTCGTCCAGCTCATCTGCAAAGATAATGGGCACGCCCTTCTTGATGAAGGTGGCCTGGTCCTCCAGGGTGAGCTTGCCCTTCCGCTTCTTGCGGTAGCAGATCATTGCAATGATTCCGGCGATGAGCAGGATGGCTGCAACCACCACGGCTGGAATGACCGTGTGCAGGTAGACGTCATCCTCGCTGCTCTTCTCAGCGTCCCTGTCCAGCACCTCTGTGGGAGGTGCCTCTGAGGGCATCCTCCTGGGTGGCGCCACAGGGATAAACTGCAGGTGCCGGCAACTGCCCGAGCCCGTCACAGCGACACTCACAGCCTTGAAGTCAGGCTCCAGGGCATTGGAGAAGGCAGGCCGGGGCTTCCCATCATCCTCGGCGATCCTCCGGCTCAGCCCTGTGATCTGCTCCTTGGGGCAGGGCTCCAGGGGCAGCGTGTTGTTGGTCCATTCCACCACGATGGAGCCCCGGGTGATATTCTGCAGGGTGATGGTGCTGCAGTTGCGGTCCCCAAAGGCAAAGGCCAGCTTCTTCACCAGGGCAATCTTCTTGTGGATGTCATTCACCACCAGTGCTGGGTCACCCACAAACTTGGCCTTGAAATGTGCAGGAGCCCTGTCCCCTTGAGGGCGCTTGTGGACATGGATCTCAAAGGCGTCCACAGCTGACAGGCCCCCCTTATCCGTGGCATGCATGAAATATTCATGCTTGCCCACGTGGCTGCTGTCAGGCAGGCCGTACATGAGCTGGCTGTTGCTGTTGAACTGTACCCAGGACTTCTCACCCACCAGCTGCTGCTCCCGCAGCTTCAGGGTCAGCTTCAGCTTGTCAGTAGTGGTATCCTCCTTGTCATAGAAGGTGTCTGGAGGGATCTTCACCTCAAAGTAGGTGCCGACCCAGGCATCCACCCTGTCAATGTGGTTCTTGCGCTCTGGGGGCTGGTTGGGCTCTCCTCCCCGGGGCACCCCGCTGGTGGTGGTGCGGATGCGAGTGGGTGGAGAGGCCGTTTCCAATCTGGTGATAGGAGCTTTGGTGGTGACCCGGGGCACTGGTCGGGGTGTCCGAGGTTTCTTAGTTGGCCTGCGAGTTGTGGTGGTTGAGGAGTCAGTTGAAGGCGTGGCTGGTTTTGGTGTGGATACTCGTGGCTTCTTGGTGGTGGTTGTGGGAGGGGTAGCAACTGCTGTGGGCTCCACGTAGCCAGGAATGGTCATCGTTGGGCGGATCTGGCCAGAAACCGTGGTGCCAGTTTCTGACACCCGAGTGGGCTGGATGGGGCCTAGGGTTGGGGTCTGAACGATGGCACCGCGAGTCCGAATGGTGACTGTGGGCTTTCCGGGGACGGGATCCCTGACTGGAGGAACCATGGTCTCTGTGGGAGGAGCGATGGCTGGAGATGTGGGGGTGGGCACGATCCTGGATGGTGGCTCCTGGATGGCCGTGGTTGGGGGACCGATGGCAGTGACTGGCGTAGGCGTGGCATGGATCTGCCTCCGGATCCGTTTGGGGAGAGGAGGCTTCTTGTTGGCGATATGCCAGCCCACCACGGGGTAGCCAAGCTGGGCTGACATGGCGCCCTCCCTGGCTGGGGCCTCCACACTGCGGATGTCAGGCACACTGTTCTGGTTCAGGGAGCAGCCCAGCCTCCAGGAGAGCAAGGCCCCGTTCTCCACCACCTTTTTGGCATTTCCTGGGCCAGCCATGAAGGCTGACATATCAAACAGTCTGTTATTCACCACGGGCACCAACTTCATGTTGTGAAGCTCCACTTCTGAAAAACTCCGCATCCTGTGCAGAAGGTCGATCCTTTGCTTTGGGGTCATCTTGGTGAGGTCGGCATCTAGAATCACCGTCAGAACAGTCACAGGCTCGTCGGCAGCACAGGCAGATGACGCCACCTCACCAGGATCTGGTGAAGCTGTCCGCACAGACTGCGGCTCATTGTGGTCTTCAGGGTAGACCTCGATGGAGAACACGCTGGAGGTCTGGGGGACGTGGCTCCCATTGGCGCCCAGCCGTGCAGCACTCACCGAGATGTAGTGCACACCCTTGTCGGTGTCAAGAGGGAGGCCCTGCAGGACGTGGCTCTGCGGGTCCCAGTGCAGCCAGGACGGCAAGGCCTCCTTCCCTGCTGCCGATACCTAGGAGAGACACAGGTATGAGTTAGAGGTCTACTGTCACTGCGCAACCTGAAAACGATCACAACAGTTAACAACTGACCTAGCTCAAGTGTTTGATAAGCCTGGAGTATAATTTGGAATTCCTATTGGGGAAGCCAACTCCTCTTGAGGCACAGCCGGCCTCACTTATCTGTCATGAGAACTGAGGCTGCCAGTTGGGATAGCTTGGAAGGCAAATGATTCACCCAAAGCCACATGGCAGGGAGAGGGCAGCACTGGCACACATCTCACCCCAGAGAATTGAGGCCAGTGAATTCAAGGAAGTCAAAGATTTTTATTCCGGTGACATACCCTGCCACCTACTCACCCGTTCTGCAAATCAAGTCCGAGTGCCTCATCCAGCTCTCAGCACCCCTTTCCAGCCTCACCTCAGATTTCTCCCCCTGCCCTCTGCAGACACCATGCCCTGTTCAGACCATATGCCTGGCCTCGAGTGCCTTTCCTGCCCCTCTCCGCCTCCAGGGGCCCATCTGTTTTAAAAGGGCTTGGCTATCTCTCCCAATGCATCACCATGACCACTGACCCTCGGTCAGGTGCTGGGATCAGCTGAGGCTGTGCTTCATGCTGACAAGGGTGTACACTCATTGGAGTGCCCAGAAGTAGAAGCAGAACTGGGCACACAGGTCTGGGTGCATGTGAAGGCTCCAGCGTAGTGGGGCATGTTTGTGCAGAGAAGCAAATGCAGTTAGTTGTGCCTTATATCTTTTTTTTTTTATTATTTTTTATTTTTATTTTTATTTTATTTTTTTTTGTGTGTGTGTGTGTGTGTGTTTTATTTTTTTTTTATTTTTCTTTTTATGTGCCTTATATCTTAATCCTGCTTCTCAAACCTCAAAATAACCTGCAGTGCCTAAGGTGGGGAGATTGGAAAACTCTCTTCTTCTAGAACAGTGTATATCAAAGGCATCCCAAGGTGCTCTGGTCTCTCTAAAAGAGAGGTTCTGGAGTCAACCAAATTTGGGAAATGTGCAGAACCCACCACTGAACATGGAGAGCCCAGGCTTAGAGCAGGCCACAGGCTCCACCTGACAGCACCTCCCAAACTTCTTTCAGTGTGGAAGTCCTTTTCCATGGAGATAGAACCAGTAACACTCAGAGCACCAGAGGGAGCGCCACCATAGAACTTCCACCATCAGCTGACAGGGGAGTTAAGATGTGCCTCTTGCCCAGGTTCCATCTGTGGCCCCTTCACCTCCAAGAACACGTACTCCTGCTTCCAATACAAGAAAAATGTGCCTTTTTCCTGTCCCACCAAGTCAGGAGACACTGCCAGCCTCGCCCAGATCACCTTACATGGCCACTGCTTATCAGCACAGGGACACTAAAGCACTTCCCTCCCTGCGCAGAAAGGCCAGATCTCTGCCTGCTGGGCTCCCTGGGGGCTCCAGTTTCCCAGGCTTCCTCCTGCCAAGAGCCTGGTACCTGAGTGACTGAGGAGACCCGAGGCTCACGCCTGCTTTTCCCAGGTGTCCAGGCAGCATATATTCCAACCACCTTATCAGAGACCAGATACTTTCTTCCTTTCAAAATATTTCCTAATCTCCAGCCAAAACATGTGAAGATGACTGACTTTATTAGGATTTATTATTATTGGGGTTGTCCTTCCTAATTGCTCTCTGAGCCACTCCCAAAGGGCCTGTGAAGAGCATTTCTTTTGTGACACAATATTCCATCAGCTCGAGGGTGCCCCAGCACCCAGCACACCACCAAGGAGCACTCCCTCTCCTCACTCGCCATCCACTACAAACACAACCAACATCAGAAATGTTAAGGATCTGTAAAGAGTGGTGTCTTCAAATTCATTAAAAATTGGTAAACATTTTTCTTTAAAAAAATTTTCAGCTACAAAATAACACGTTTCAAATGTTTTGACTGAAAAAAGCCTATGCTTTAAATTTTTTTCAGTTCAATCATACTAATTATAAAAGCTTCCACATCCACATGTATACACAGAAAGCAAAGGTTTAATGTTCTTGTTTTGCAGAAAGCATGAAGCAAAGATGTACAGCCCAATCGAGTGCTCAGGGATCCATGAGATGTTTTACAGGGACAGGATGGGGGTCCCAAGAAGTGGGAGTGGGCAAGCCAGGGTGTGGACCTGGGCCTCTGGCCACCCAAAGGCAATTCTTAATCCCCACTCCACGTGGCTGTCACTGGGATGAGACCTCACCTGGCAAAGGCAGGGCAGAAGGAAGGGAAAGCGGGCCCAGAATGGAGCGCTGGGTGAAGCGAGTCACGGAGAAGCCCCCTGCAGAGGACACCACCTGGAGGCCAGGAGAGACTCCAGAGGTGGGCACTGATCAGCTGCCCAGGTCCACAGAACATTCCTGAGTGGCTGGCCAGCTAGGCCTGCACCCAGTCCTTTGTGTTCCAGCAGCACAGATGAGAGAGCAGCCCTCGTGCTTCTGAATGTCTGTGCCTCCAGCTACGTAAGGGCATTTTATAATACAGAAAA
The DNA here is from genome assembly GCA_026826555.1 of Tolypeutes matacus. Classification (NCBI taxonomy): domain Eukaryota; kingdom Metazoa; phylum Chordata; class Mammalia; order Cingulata; family Chlamyphoridae; genus Tolypeutes; species Tolypeutes matacus. The sequence goes on from JAKSZT010037307.1 coordinate 2,307,731, forward strand.
TATAGAAGGGCCCTACGTCCTCAAAGCTTCTCAGCCTGGCTCACTTCCTATTCTGCTGATCTCAACAGCCAAAGTTCTGCTGTCACACATTTCCTATGGAGCAAACTCAGGCCACGCTGGCCAAGGTTCCCACACAGGCATACTTGGAAAGACATAACACTAACTTAAAGCTATGTCAAATGACAAACATTAAAAAAAAAAAAAAAAAAAAAAAAACAGGTTTTACCAAAGCAAGTTATAATGCTCAATTTTAAATTAGGAGATGGGAGAGGAGAATTAGTAGCTTTATTCTGAGAGCAAGTTCTTTCACTACTGTCCACCCCCACAGCCTTATGAACTTTGGGGACGAGTCATGCTAAAAAAAACAGCCATGCCTTCCGAACCCACCTTCCCCCCCCTCTGCAGATTCTTCAGGGGTCCCAGAGCAGGCATCCAACCAGGAGCTACAGCCCCAAAGCAGGCAGCCCCAAGGGTCTTGGGCACTCTTCAGACTCTTCCTTCAGACAGGAAAGAGCGATACTAACTGGAATATTCTAAAGCCCTGTGCCTCTAGGCATTTTGTTACTGGGGATGTCAGGCCCAGGAGCATTTTGAATGACAATTATTCTTTTTAATAGAAGGCCCACAGGAAGCAAAACAAACCAGATTTCCACCAGGAACCCCTGGCCAAGCCACAGGCAAGCTGGCACCTTTGCATTCTCAAGGCCATTTGGGGAAAGCCCCTGATCCAGAAAGTCTAAACATGCCTGAGGGGCTGGCAGCACCTGCAGTCCCCTGGAGTCCATACTCAGCTCGGGGCCCCTCCCTCTCAAAGACATTCGGCCAAGGGCCGGGCTCCTCATGGTGGCACTCGAGTAAGCACTGCCTGCTCTGCCCTGACAAAGCAAGGACTCATCAGTCCATGAGGATTCTGGACACTCGCCCCAGATTTCAAAAGTTCCAGGGTCCGGACCAGGGCCTAAAGGCAAAGTGGGCTATGAAAGCTCCTTCAAAGAAAACATGGCCCCATGACAAGCCAGGACTCATCCCTGTGACAAAAGCCCACCTGATGGGAAGCGCTCATTTCCAGGAGCCCTCAGCTGAATTCCAGCTCCAGGCAGGGGAAAACAATATCATCCTTGTGAAATAATAGGGCCAGGCACATGCTAGACTGTCAGTGTGGGTTCCTGCCCACTCCCTGTGGGCTGTGAACGGACCCAGTACACAATGGGAGGCTTCTGTAGAAAAGGGCCCGTGGAACAACCATGATCCCTTCCCCAGTCCTTCTTCCCAACTGGCCTTGGACCCAGGTCACAGTGGGACTTCATCTCCCTGTTCATACCCCAAAGCAGAAGCTCAAATCATCAAAGGGAAGTGGGGAGGGGAGCGGATATGGCTCAAGCAGTTGAGTGCCTGCCTCCTCCCACATGGGAAGTCCCAGGTTCATTGCCCAGTGCCTCCTAAAGACAGACAAACAATGAGCAGACAATGAGCAAACAACGAGCAGACAACAAGCAAAAACAAGGAGCAAACAGACGAGAGAGCCATGGCAGGATGGGTGGGAGAGAAGTGAAGAGGCTGAGACAAGGGGAGGTCAGGATCCTACAGGGAAACAAGGCCAATGCTGCTGTGGCTGAGCCCAGGCAACAGCTAGGGATGTTTCAGGGACTTGCTTGCCTCTCAAGACCTGTCTGTCAGAAGTGGATGAAAACACTGAGTGGCATGGAAGGAGGGGAGGACTTTCCCAGCAGTGAGAGCCCAAAGACCCAACATCCAATTCTTCCGTCTAAATCAGGTGCCCTCGGTCCTGGCATATTTTGCAAAAGGTATTTCTGACTATCCTCGGAGTCCTTGGTTTACCCACTATAAAGATGTTGGCCGTAGCTGTACCATAACCACCCACAACTAACCCCCTAAGGACCACCAGGCCAGGAAGGACAGGCGAGAGGTAGGACTTGGAGCTCCATGTGAGGTGCTCATCACTACCACCATGAGCATTTGGGAGATTTTTTTTTTTTTTTTAGGAAATACCAGCGATTGAACCTGGAACCTTGTACATGGGAAGCAGGCGCTTAACCACTGAGCTACACCAGCTCCCAGAAGAAAGATTTGAGATTTTTTTTTTATTTAAATTTTTGGGATGGCAGACTGGTACTGCCCCTGGAACTCCTCCAGAGTTTTCAGTCACTCGACCCTCAATCACCAAAGAGCAACCCTGCCTAGGATCTGTGGGAGGCAAGGTCAGCTGACCTTATGAAACTGCCGTCTTGAAGGGGAGACTTTGGGCAGTTAGTAAGTACCATTTGCAGGATGCAGAAACTGTGGGAAAAGTCCTGTTTAAGAGGATGATAGGCTCCAGCTCACAGGCCACCCAGAAAGGGCCAGAAAGCTTCCAGGTTTCAGCAACCCTCAGAGAGGTTTGCTTCTGAGATGGCAGGCTAGCCGAAGGCTGTGGAAAACAAGATCTCTCACAGGCACACACCCCGCTTTAGAAATTCTGACCCATAAAGTGCATCCAAAGACATTATGAGGCAACAGATGTGGCTCAAGAGATTAGGCTCCCGTCTACCATAGGAGAGGTCTAGGGTTCAATTCCCGGTGCCTCCTGGTGAAAGGCGAGCTGGCCCATGCAGTGTGTTGGCCCGCAGGGAGTGCTGGCCCGTGCGGAGAGCTGGCGCAGCAAGATGACGCAACAAAAAGAGACACAGAGGAGAGACAATAAGAGATGCAGCAGACCAGGAAGCTGAGGCAGCGCAAGAGATTAAGCACCTCTCTCCCACTCTGGAAGGTCCCAGGACCAGTTCCCAGTTCTCTAAAGAGAAGACAAGCAGACACAGAAGAATATACAGAGAGCAGACAGCGAGCGCAAAACAACGGGGGGGGAGGAGGAGAAATCAATCAATCAATCAGTCAATCTTAAAAAAAAAAAAAAGACATTATGAATCAAAAACACAAAACCTGGGCTGGCCCACAAGGAGTTCTAAAGAATACCTACCTTCCTGCTCAATGAGGCCCACAGGACATCACCATGACCAATGACTATCCAACGGCCAAATTCAAAAGTTCTGGTCCCTCCTCAGTCTGCACTACTAGCAGATGACTAGCAGCTGACATCTCCCCCCACCCCCCAGTTCTGGGACACTCCCTCCAGCTGCTGTACTGGTTGCCCTTTCCCACACAATAGACCACCAAACATCTGGTTTGATAAAGATACAGCACCTGTAGGTGCTAAACACCATGAAACACAAGCAAAGGCTCTCATTCCAAACCAGTACCCTTCCACACCTGCAGGGAGGGCGACCGGGCAGAGCAGATTCCATGACTTAGTCCCTCATCAAGAAGCAGGGTTCCACCCGCCATCTCAGCCAGCCAGTCAGGCAGAGCTGAAAGACAAAACTGAAGAGACTCTCACTAGACTCACCAGACTCTCACGAATGACTTGATTATATGATCGTTGGCTTCTGAATCCAGGAGGACATGAGCTTTTTTCATTCAGAGCCCACCAGGTGATACCTTACCCATGCAGTAGTTGTGGGGCTTAGAAATGGCAGGCTCTAGAAATGTGGACAAGTACCTTTACAGTGGATGATGGCTTTTTCTGAGGAATTTTAAGAATAAGGTAAAATCAAAGAAACTGCATTTAGTCAGAATTCCCTCACACTACAAACCTTTTGGAGGGTCTTTGGAACTCTGTGGTGGCATCTTCCAACCAACACCTCTAGACAGGGCTGTTTCTGGGGTGCAGGCTGGGCCCTTCGTTGAGTCCCCCTACACATGTGCTTGCTGGAGGCTCTCCTCAGTGGTCCATTTCAAAGTGGCACAAACTGTTGCCTTGTGGTGCCTTACCGCTTGGACCTCTAGAGGCCTCTAGTTCCTGACCCTTGGGTCCCTTCACTCCTTGGTCTAGCTGCAGAACCGGGCCAGCCCACAGCCGTCTCTTGCTGGGCACTATAGAGAGCACCCTGGAGGCACTCGCATGCACGTGAGGTGGCACTTGTCCACATTTCCAGAGCTTCTGCCTGCCATTTCTAAGTCCTACAACTGCTACATGGGGGTAAGGTATCACCTGTGGGCTCTTGTGCTCAGGGAGGCAGGAGATGGTCCCTCCGGGGAGTCTGAGCCTCCAGTCAGGATTCAGGGATCCCCTCAGTGCTGAGTCACACTCATGTCAATGAGAGAACTCTGCTCTGTGGCCAGACTCAGCTTCCACAAATGACACATACAGGCAGTCACAAGGCCAGACAGCAGGAAGGCAGCACAGCTCAGAAGAGTGCCTGACTTAGGACCAGAGGGCCAAACCCTTGTCCTCACCTGAGGTAAGGAACCATGGCATACATGGGTACAAGGGCCTTTGTTTTGCTGAGGAGAGCAGAGCCATGCCCAGAACAGACAGTCATTGGCCCTGCTGCAAACCTCATGTAAGGCCATAAAGCTAGGGCCACTGGATCATTTTTCTGCACATCATCTGACCAGCCAGAGGTAGTGCCCCTCTGATCTATGAGACATGTGCCTAATGCTAACTGTGCTCATCTGAAAAGCAAAAATCTCTTTTTCCCCAAAAGTAAGGGACAGCTTAACATAAACAGTCAGAGCCATGAATAAAATTCCCAAAATTAAGTCCCAATTCCTGGCATTAACTATTTTCACTTTGTTGTGTTCTCTTTCAGTCATAATCTTTTCTTTTAAATATTGAAACTTATATTTTCAATAAGTATTTGAGTTGACAAGTCTGGGCAAATGCCATTCTGACAAGCCACCCCCAAAGATGCCTTTTGTTGCCAATCTGCATTTCCCGGTGTGCCATGTTCACAAGGGGTCCATTCAGAAGTGGGGACCACCCACTCAAGGCAGGAAGAAACTGCAGTTCATCTCACCCAGGCCGAGTCACCACAAAGCTCTCAAGCATCCAAAGAAATGCTCCTTTCATGAGCTTCCCTGCCTGGCTAAAAAAAGTAGCCATTGTTCTCGGGGGAACAATCAGGGGCCCATGCCAGCAGCCAAGAGCACAGCCCCAGGAAGGGCTGTTCCCAGGCTGCTGACATCTTGGGCAGAGGGAAAGCCCACATTGTCTCCAGGCAAGGGGACTGAGGGGAAGCAGGGATAAAAAGCCATCCTCGCAGCCTCTACCAAAATGAAACAAACTCCAGGGCAATCTAGAGGGGAATCCCACCAGTCCTTTCATGCGATGCAAATGTGTCTCTCCCGTGACAACTCTAGGAGGGGTTAAAATCTCTCTAGGGACACAATCACTTTCCTCTGCCAGTCCTACATGCTCTCAAATCAGAAGAGAGGTGACTGCAAGGCCAGTACCAATCCCAAGGCAAGCATGTGTCAGGACAGGTGACTTGTACTATGGCCAACTCAGGACAGACAACCCAGGGCCCATGAAGCAAAGGCCAAGCTGGCTTCTGTGGGGCCCATTCCCACAGACCCGCTGGGGAGGAAGGTGCTCTCAGCTAGTCAAGATCCAAGGTGAGCTTTGCAGACAGACATCCAGTCAGGTCCAAGGAAGCACCGATCGTCTGCTTGGGGGAAACCCAGAAGCTACAGAAGAGGTGACAGGAACCCTGCAACCCAGGTCTCCCAGGAAGGCTATGCTGCTATGAGGGCCTGGAGGCAGCTTTGCAGCCCCTTCTTACGAAGGCAAGTCAGTGGAATCCATTTGGGAGGCAATTTGGGGTCAATAATAGCATCTTGTTTCTCTAGGCAGAGCTGGTAAACGGCAGGGGAAGCAGCAGGTATCAGTCAGGCTAAGACTAGCCAAGGACCAGCAGGATGTGAAAGGGTGTGGGGTGGAACAGAGGGATTTTAGGGACGCACCGTCCAGGCAAGCAGGTCCCCTTTACTTTCTCCAGACCCGTATACAGAGTGCAGGGAAGCCCTTGCTTTGGGAGCCGATGTAACCCAACAGGTCCACCTGGCTGACACCAAGTGACACACTATGGCTCCAAGAGTTGCCACAAGCTCCTGAAGTAGTCAGTATGACCAACAGGCCTCACAGATCAAATAACGCTTTGCAGGCAGCAGGCACAGCTCACTTCTAATGAGACTTTAATTTTCTGCCCTTTCAAAGGCTGTTACAACTATTTTGCAAACACTGCAAACACCACCAACCCCAGTTCATATCCCCTGATCAGTGAGCAAGTACAATCGAACCATCTAGTTTCACCAGATCTCGGGATAGACCACGCTCCACCTGTGTATCCTTATCAGGCAACTCGGTCATGTCCAAATAAGCCTGGGAACACCACACGGGATTTGGGGGACCCTCAGCCCAGGCCTAGCACTTCCACCTCCCACCTCAGTTCCTTACCGACTCTTTCCTACTCTGGCACACCCAGGGAAAACACCCTGCAGCGCCCCTTAAGGGCGTTCCTCTTTCTCCACTTATCTGTCACCCAGACACCCCCCAAGCCTGAGTGGGCATCAGCCTCTGTCTGACCAGAAACCCACCTCTACCTCCTCCTGACAGCTTCTTCTAAAATGTCCCTCATGCAGCTCTGCGCCCCACCACTGCCCCACAAGCCCTCCCCTTGCTGTCCCATCTCTATTAATGCTTCAACACGCAGCAAGCCTTTAATTGGGCACCTACTTTGAACCAGGCCCTATGCCAACTACCCAGAACACTGCACAGGGAATTGTGGATGCCCTGCCACCAAGGCACCATCTTTTACTGTACACCCAGGTCTTCCAAACCCCAGGCCCTACAGCCTTCTTAGGCTCCCTCCCAATGGCCAGAAGTGTAAATTGGTGATTTACTCAATGACCACTTCTGGAACCCCATGGTAAGTCAGCTCTGCTCTGGCTCAAAGATGCCTTCAGCAAGGCAAGCTGTGCCCCAGATTTGCCTATCACCTGTGACACCATCCATCCCAAGGGCAGGTCCAGAGTCTTTCTCTTCTGCAGCTCCGCTAGGCAACACACAACTATGGGGGTAGTCATCTAAAACTGATGAGAACACGTGACATTATCATTCCAAAGCATGCTGATGTACAAAATAAAGATAGATCAGTCACTTGGAGACCTTACAAAAGCCGAGGGCTTGGGAGGCCTCTCAGGGACTCCTTCCAAGCTAAGTCTGTTCCTATAATCTATGTGGTCTGGGACAAGTCACCCAGCCACCAATTTGTCATTTGAAAATGGAGCCACATTGCCTGCTGAAGGGCCCAGGAGCAAAGGAGCCCCAGGAGCAGTAATCCCAGATCTTGGTCCCTAACACTATTTCCTACTCAAAGGAGCCGGGCTCCTCGGAGAAATGGCTAAGAGAAGGTGGATTAAAAATGAACTGTGAGTATCTTGTTATGCCAGAAAGTAAAGACAGTCTTACAAAATTAATAGGGGCATATAAGAACACAGGAATCACACGCATGCTTGTTTTGCAAGTTCACAACTTTTACTATACACTTATCATTTATGTATGTTCATGTATGAGTGATAAACTTCAATTTTTAAAAATTTTGATTGGAAAAAAAAAAAAAAAGATACCTATCCCAAGCACCAAGTGAAAGTTAGCATCTTTTGTTTGGTAGCTTTAAACGACTACTATGTCTAAGGGACTGCTTCTGGGATAGTGAAAAATACAGGCAAAATCCTTGTTCTTATGGAGTTCACGTTTTTTATGGAGATTTATTAGAGTAACTGGTCACTCAATTAATAGCCTCAGAAAGTGGTAAGTGGTTGTGATAAGAGAAGAGAGGGGAGGAGCCATGGTTAACTGTAGATGGGAAGGTTAATGGAGAGCTTCAGTGAGGAAGAAATAAACGATCTTGAATAAAAGTGCAAGTCTGCCATTCAGGGTCTTGGGGAAAAATGTTCTCAATAGAAATAACATCTTGTGTTTTGTTCTGTTATTTCTGTTGCCAATTTTTTATATTTTTTTCAACCTTTGTTTTAATACATCATCATAGATTCTTAAGAAATACAGTTTTAATTCCAAGTTAATGGTATTTTTCATTATGGCATACTTCTTGTGTTATAGTTGAAGGACCACAATTCTCTTCTCCTTTCTAAGCAATAGGATTTTCATGTTTTTTTTTTGGATACTCAGAGTGAGTTTATAGGACTTGGAATTTTGTTTGTTTGTTTGTTTGTTTTTTACCGGGAGGTCCCAGGGAATGAACCCAGGTCCCTCCATATGGGAGACAGACACCCAACCATTTGAGCCACATCCATCCCCCAGAAATACAGTTTTAAAATGATAAACTATTATTCAAGAATCATTGTTATACAGTATTTATTTACACTAAATTTATCAATACATATATTAGAAAAATAAAAATTAAAAAAAAATTTTAAAGGCACATGCAAGGATGTCCTCAACATCATCTAAATCCTTTTGCATCACACCCTCAAAGAGTAAGAGTGTAGTCATAGTATCTTGGTTTTTCAAGGTCACAGGGAATCTCTCTTCTCTCTACAATCTGCTAAGATAGAAGAAAGTCTTATATCCCATCACCTTTGCCATATTCTACTGGTTACAAGCAAGTCAGTTTCCCCCTTCACTCAAGGTGAGGGTTTTATATAAAGGAGTGAATCACTGGGGATTTCCTTAGAGTGTCCTTCCTTTTCTTGTCTACCTAGTGAACAATTATTTCTTCCACTTTGGCACAAAGTTAGTATTTGCTGAATTTAAGCAATGAAACTATGACTATCTCATATTACTTTCCATACTTTTAAAATGTTTTAAATATTTCATAAGTATTTTTAAAGGTATAATAAAAATCTGTATACACACGAAAGAACACAGGAGTCAGCTTACACGGGCTCCCAATGGCCAAATCTGGGACAATTTGAACAGAATTATTTAGGACAGCAATAAATTAAAACCTATTGAAAACAAGGAAACAGTGAGTCCTTACTAATAAAAGATCAATAAACAAATGGCTAAGAGTCAGAGAGACAGGTAGGTGCTGCTTCCCAAAAAGGAAAATATAGCAAGAAGACAAATCTGAAAGTGTGTGTGCATTACTGGGCCCAGGTTGTGAAACAGTGCAAGGCCATGGGCGAGCTCAGTCTCTTGCCACCGTGGGCTGGTGTTTCTCCCTGTGCATGGCTGGGTAGGCTTCGAAAGCCAAAGCAGCTTCACAGTCACTGAAGGGGACCTCACTGCCTCTGCCAGTTCACAAACATCTGAAGGCCTACTATTATATGATGGGAGGCAAAACCAGACACACAAAAAAATAGGAATTTCAAGGACAGAAATTCGCTAAGATGACAACGAAAGAAGCTTTTAGGGGAAAGCTGCTTTCACCAGAGTGGAGGGAAAGGGCTCCAATGGCCTAGACCATGTTCAAAATGAGCCTGAAAGCAGCAGCCGGGTCCACACCTGACCAAAAATAACAGCCAGAGGCCGGGGGTGGACGTGAGCTTGGCATTCTCAAGGGGAAGAAAGGGGCTACCGGCTGCGGCACAGTATGCACAGGGAAGAGGGGAAGGAGAGTCTGCCAGAGGTCAGTGGAGACTGGACCGTATGGGACTTGAGCCAAAGGGCAGCTCAGTGAAGGGAGGCTGTAAGCACATTTAAGCCCTGGAAAGATAAAGATGTGTCTTGCCTCAGGGTGGAGAACAGACTGAGGGATAAAGAATTGAGGAAAAAGGAGAGTGACAGCAGCAACTTATATGTGGGGCAGCAGTGATGGACCCCAGATATGACTTAGGAGTCACCCCAGCAAGGCTCCTTGGGACCACAAGCTAAACTGTTCTTCATATAGGTAAGAATATTGGGCAGCCATTGAAAGTTAAATTCTCAAAGAACACTTAATGACCAAGGGGGAAAACTCAAACTAAAGTGAGTGGAAAACAAAAAAAAAGATTAAAAAAATACATCCAGATGGCATAGGCACATATTGATGAGCACAGAAAACAATGGAAAATGAAGTCATAAAGCGTTTCACAACATGGATGAACCTGAAGGACATTATGTTGACTGCAGCCAGACACAAAAGGACAAATATTGTACGATTGCATTACTATGAACCAAATATATTGTATAACATACTGTATGATTAAAAAAAAAATTATATGTATCCAGTACATTTAATTGAGAAATGTTTTTATTCAACTGTTTTCTTTTTAGTTTTTAATTGTTTATACTTTCAATTATTAAATGTACAAAATAAGGTAAAAAAAAAAAAAAAGGTTATCTACATTTTCTATAATGTACATTTGTGCATCATTATTATAACGAGAATGAAAAAATACACCTCCTTTAATATAGACCTTTTCACCCTGTTTTACAGGTGGGGAATCCAAAGGCTTCAAGAATAATGATATCAGGGGAGTGGATGTGGCTCAAGCAACTGGGCGCCCATCTCCCGCATGGGAGGTCCCAGGTTCGGTTCCTGGTGCCTCCTAAAGAAGATGAGCAGACGCTGCAATGAGCAGACCATGCAACCAGCACAGAGCAGGAAGCCGAAGTGGCCCAAGCAGTTGGGCACTCACTTCCGACATAGGAGGTCCCAGGTTCAATTCCCAGTGCCTCCTAAAAACGAGCAGACAAGGAGCAGACAGACAAGGGAGCCATCTTGGGGCAGGTGGGGGTGGGGGGTGGGGGGTGGTAAAAATAATAAAACAAACAAAAAGAATGATGAGGTTAGGCCTGCCAACCTTCTGATTCCTTCTTCCTGTTTCACCTCATTCACACTTGCTGCCCTGACCGCAAGACTGTTTGGGATGAAGTCACACCCTGTTTTACTACAGGCTCATCAGCTACTAAATGGTCTGCTTTCCACAGATAAATATGCTCAGATAAAATCCTGTTTTCCTAGTAAAATCTCTTTACTCCCCTGGTGAATAAGCCGGTTAAATAAGTCTCTTTGCCAAATAAGGCAAATACCTGGCTCATGATATCAGTTCAAGGTCAGGATTAATCCATGTAAAACATTCCAATGGAGGAACAAGGGCAGCCACTGCAGGGTTTTGCTATTTGAAGGATCAAATTTGAAACCGGTCAAGAAACAAAACAGTTCTTCTTCATCTAATCATCAGTCTAGCATATGGCTCACAAGGGTATTATGAAGGTAACAAGGAAATAATGTGCAAACACTCTGCAAATGAGAGAGAACTCTCTGGAAGTGAACTGCTACATTATCTTCAGAAGGATGGCCGCCCCTGGGATCACAAGGCACTATGAGAACAAGCCATGACCTAAAGAGAAAGAGACAAGAAAGGAAAGGAAGGCGGTACAAGGAAGATGCAGGCAAGTCCACCAGGAGGCCCAGCTACTTCACGGAAGCTCACATCTGGCCTGTCATTGGTTATCTCAAGCCTGGATGCCTCTTGGCATCTGCCTGCCCTGTCCCATCATCATCTTTTGTCAACAAAAAACTCAATAACAAAAGTCCTCTTACATACCCACCTCACTCCCAGCCCCACCTACCACTCTCCTCCTCCCTTCAACATGTTTAATCGTGGCCTCAAAGCAATTCTTCCTTACACCCAGGACTTCAGCTGCATTGTCACCAACCTTAAAAAAACAACTCTTTTAATCAATAATTAAGATAAATATGTTTCTACAAAGTTCTGAAGGGTTCAGCAATCAGGGGACCTTAAGGCCCATCTACATGCAGTTGAGATCCCATATTTGATATTTTATTAAGATGCTCTTGATTCCCCAACTCCTCTCGCTCACCTCCATCACCCCCCCAACCCCCCAGATAACCGAATTTTGTCATCTCCCTCAGAAGCATCTCTAAAGAGCTCCAGCTGGTCGGGACCAGGAATTGAACCATGAGTGGTTCTAGGGTGCTGATTCCTCCTCCTGGGTCCCCAGTCTGAGACATAGCCAGGTACAGGCACACAGGATCCAGGGGGTTCTTGTCAATTTTCCCCATTCAGACCCATAAGCTCCAGGAGTCTGGCTTAAAAATAACCATAAATTCTATACCACTTTTCCCATTGAGAGGTGGGTCGATGACCCTTCCTACCAAATCTGGGCTCTGTGACTGCTTTAATCAGTGGATTACAACTGAAATGCCAGTTTCCAAGCCCAGGCCTTGAGAGACCACAGCTTCCACTTCCTCTCTCTTAGAATACCCAGTTTCAAAACACAGCTGTCTTGCTGTGAGGAGACCCAAGCAACCTGTAGAGAAGTCTACCTGGAGAGGAACCAAAGACCCTGACCAACAGCCCCAGCTAAGTTTCCAGCCAACAGAGCGCACCAACTGGCAGTTATGGACAAGCCACTTTGGAAGTGGATCCTTCCCAGCCACAGTTGAGCCATTTCAGCTAATGCCATGTGGAACAGAGATGAACCTTCCACATGAGCCATGGATTCTTGACTTCCTGGCCCACAAAATCATGACCAAAGCAAATTGTTTTAAACCATTAAACTCTGAGGTAGTTTATTACACAACAATAGATAGCTGGAACACTGTGAGTATATAGAAGTAAAAATGCAGAGTAGATATAAAAACCACCACCACAAGGCATAGTTCTTGGAATACTTTTAGTTCATTCACAAGTCGCACCTCTAGGAAAGGAATGCTCTAGGGCAGGGGTGGGCAAACTATGGCTGTGGGTCAAATCTGGTCCACCATCTATTTTTGTATGGTACATGAGCTAAAAGTGGTTTTGGGATTTTTAAATGGTTGGAAAACTCAAAAAGAATATTTCAAGGGAAGCGGCTGTG
>JAKSZT010037307.1:2320437-2378817 GCA_026826555.1 Tolypeutes matacus
GGCAAGCCCGCCCGCACGGCGTGGTTAGCTGACCCAGCGAGCACAAGAACATCAAATTTCATGTAATTTCACATCTTGAAATATTCTTTTTTTTTTTTTTTTTTTTTTAAAGATTTTATTTATTTATTTATTCATTTATCCCCCCCTTGCTGCTTGTGCTCGCTGGGTCAGCTAACCACGCCATGCGGGCGGGCTTGCCCTCACCAGGAGGCCCCGGGAACCGAACCCGGGACCTCCCATATGGTAAACGGGAGCCCTATGATTGAGCCACAGCCGCTTCCCTCTAAGTTAAATTTTATTAGAACCCGACCACACCTATCATCTATTTACATATTGTCTACAGCTACTTTTGAATTCTACCAGAGATGAGGAGTCTGAAAGAAAATGTATGGCCTAGAAAGCCTTAAACGTTTACTATCTAACCCTTTAAGAAAAACTGCGCCAGCTCCTACTCCAGGAGCTGTTCATATCTTCAGGGGAGCACCTGCCTACCACCATACAAACTCGGTCAGATCTAGGGGAAATCCCAAGGCTCCACAGCCTGAGACAGAGGGATGGTGCTTCTTCACATAAAAGCTTCCCATTTCACCTCATTCCCATCCTGGGTCAGCCACGTCCATCTTCTGCCCACAGGCCACTGATTCCCTTGGTTCTCTGGGATTTTTCCCCAAAAGGAGACGGAACAGGGCTGAAGTTTGGTGCAGTAATATTTGAATACCAAATTAGAACAAAACTCCTATATTTATTTGTACCTTATTTAAAAAACAACAACAAACAACAGGATCAATGCAGTTAAGACTTCCATATTTCTTGGGGTTAACCCCATGGTTTATGAAGCCAATCTTTCCTTATATATACAATAGGCCCTTCTTCCAAATCCCTAACGCGGTGACCAGGAGACCTTCTGGGGAAGGAATGTAAATGTATTTAATGGTGACACCCTGAAAATGGGAGCCCAAACGGGATAAACTTGAAGAAAAACATGCCCAATCACACATGGATCACACTGCCAAATGCAAAGGACAAGAAGAGAGTTCTGAAAGTTGCAAGAGAAAAGCAACAAGTTATATACAAGCCAGTCCCCATTAGATTAAGTACTGATTTCTCATCAGAAACCATGGAGGCAAGAAGGCAGTAGGCTGAAATTCTTAGTGCTGAGAGAAAACAAAGCCAACCAAGAATTTTATTCCAGAGAGATTTTCTATCAAAAATAAGGAAGAGTATTTGAACCTACACTTAGCACTATACCCATTAAATATACATCTCAAAGACTTAAAATTTTCAGCTGTTCTTTTCTTTTTTTTTTTTTAGTTAAACCAGTAAGAAGAATTTATTTGGGAAATGAGGGAAAGAACAGAGCTTGCTGAGAAATGGGAGAGAAAGACGGAAATACACACCAAGATTTGGTGTGGGCCTCTCCAGGTAGAGAGAGCCTCAGCTGTTCATTTGCTGGTTGAGCCCTGAATTTCATCAGAGTTGCAGCCAATACCTACTCTCCAGTTCACCGGACTCACCCTGGACAACTAACAAAAGGATGATGATGAACAATGCCCATCTCCAAAAGTATCTACAACTGCAAGTAAGACAGTTCCATCCATCTGCCCCATGGGATCTAAGCCTCCTCTCAATCGGAAGCAGAGTGGGCATCACCATCCCAAAATCCTCAACACTGAGTAATGAACAAACATAAGTGAGGAATTCAATGATGGACTAAAGTAGACTTATTATTGTTCTAGTAATGAAAGAACTTGTATACAAAGAGTGGTCACCAGAGGTTCTGAAGGGAGAGAGAGAGAAGAACAGGTAGAACATGGGGCATTTTGTAGACACTGGAATTGTTCTGCATGATATTATACTGACGGATATAGGCCATTACACATTTTGTCAAAACCTATAAAATTGTGCATTGCAAAGTGTAAACCATAATGTAAACTATAGACCATGATAAGTAGCAATGCTTCAATATGTGTTCATTAATTGTAACAAATGTACCACACTAATAAAAGATGTTAATAGGGGAAAGTATGTGAGGGGGTAAGGATATAGGAATCCCCTATATTTTCGATGTAACATTTATGTAATCTAAAACTTCTTTAAAAATGAAGGGAAAAAAAATGAGGGGGAGGACTTCCAGGTAAGACGGTAGAGTAGGGAGCTCCAGGATTCAATCCTTCCACCAAAACAACTATTTAACAGGCAGGAAATGTCTGAAACAACTATTTTGAAACTCCAGAGGCCAGAAAAACACTGTACAGCATCCAGGGAAAAGTGGGAGGAAGAGGCTGATAAATTACGGAAAGACTTGTAAATTGCTCTCCCTGCAGTGGCAACCAGTGCCCATCCATTATAGAAACAGACATAAAATCCTCTTCCCCAAGAATAGGGGTGGGCATGGCCAATCACTGATCTATGGTTTTTGATTAGCAAATTCAATCGCTGGGTCCCGATTCTGAGGGCAGCTGTTTTTTCAATCAGTCCCAGACAAAGGTGGCAGTAACCAATGTTTCAACCCTGCCTGGGACAGGGCAGAACGAGTGGAGATTTAAAGATTCAGGGCTTCCTTAGGCCTGCAGGGGACAGTTAGCTGAAGGGCTGCATTTGCTGAGCAGGCCAGGAAAGCTCAGCTTTGGGGAACCACTGGAGAAGCCCTCACTGATCCCCTCCACAATGCACTTTGGAGATGTTCTGCGCCCCCCTTTGTGGGTCCCTGGTCCTGTTTTGGCTGGGAAAGACCAAACTGGGAAAGTCCTCACCGGGGTTACCCTCCACAAAGAATGTGTCCTCCAGGAGTGTAAAAAACTATAGAGGCAGTCTGGGACAAAAACCTGCGGGTTTTAGATACCCAGGAGAGGGAGGTTTGTCCCCTAGAAGACAGAGGGGACAACCAAACTCCTATAAACAGGGAAACTCCAAAATAACTAAAACGCAAAAGGACAGGAAAAGACAGAGAACCAATAAGAGAGGAAAAACCCTACACAGTGCATTTGCCTTGGGCAGACTTTCCTGATAGGAGAGCTGAAGCTCAAGAAAATCTCTGTCTTATCACTACCTGGTTACAGAACCAGGAAACAGACATCCCAGGGAGTAAATACAGGAGTTAACATCTGTAAATATTAAAACATACTGTGATAGTCTCACTGTCCTGATTTTGTGATAATCAGGGTAGGCTAAACATTTGCTATATTAGAAACCATGGAGGGACTTCCAGGAAGATGGCGGACTAGTAAGACACAGGAATCTCTCCTCCAGAAAAATACCTAGAAGACAAGCTGAAACGGCCCTGAAAAAGATCTTCTAGGGTTTAGGTCACCAGGTGAAGGCTGCACACCACCCAGAGGAGAGAGGGACAGAAGAGGGAAATCGCGACTACAGAACTGTGAGTTGCAAGTAGCAGCTTCTGCTGCTGCCGGCACCCTCCCCCACACTCTTCAGAATTCTCGGGCCCCTGGGCCTGCGACCACAGACAAAGGGGGCTTCAGGGATCTGCCACTCCCGGAAAGGGAAGAGAGAGGGACACAGCCTTAGGCTGACTCAGGTTCGGACCTGAAATTTGGGCTGCAGAGCCCCACGGACCCTTCCACACGGCGGTTTGCCCTGTGAGCCCGGAAAGGACTGGAGAAATCCGACCCTCGCAACCTCCCTCTCTTCTAGCCTGGACTAATTTTTGAGGACACCACAGGAGAGGGGAGAGAGAGCCTGGGGCTGACCCTGCTTTGGACTCCCAGGTTTGGTCTGCCCGTCCCGAGAGCCCTTCCAGGCCGTGTGGGGCTGTGCCATTGTTTGCCTTGGAGCCTGCAAGGGGCTAAAGATATACAAACCTCCCAATCTCATCCTCTACTAACAGGGACTGATTGTTGAGGATTCAGAAGGAGTGGACATATTTCCTAGCTGGGAAAAGGGGGGGTGCTACGAGAGAAGTCTGGAGAACTGTCTCAGAAAGTTTGAATCACAGGGCTCCTAGCCCCCAGACAGGAAGCTCTATCACATTGATCTGGTCTGTGTCACAACAAATACGCTCTGACCAGGCATTGAATTGAGAGCAGCCAACAAGCGCCATCTCCTGGCAGACCAAGGAAGTACACATAGGAAAATTAATAAGAAAGAAAGTCTTTTCCTGGCCTCTATAGCCTCCCTGCCCAAGGCCCTAGGAAACGACTCTACAACCAATTACTGGGTCCAGTGCCCAGTTTTGAGCAACCAGCAGAACAATCCTAACAATCAAGGTTGAGCCAAAAATCAAAGAGCGGTGGTAACTCACAGCCGCCTGCCACTAAAACCCCATAAAAGAGAAAGAGATAGAGCATCTAAGTAAAATACAAACTAACCAGATGCCTAAGCACCAACAAAAAATTACGGGCCATACTAAGAAAATAGAAGACATGGCCCAAGAAAAGGAATTCAGCAAAGTCCCAGAAGAGATGCAGAATTTGAGAGAACTAATCAGTGAGATGAGCACACATTTCCAAAATCAAATTAATGAGATGAAAGAGAATATAGTTAGAGATCAATGACATCAAGAAGTCACTGCGTGAACGTAAAGAATTTGAAATCCTGAACAGAAAAGTAACGGAGTTCATGGGAATGAAAGATACAATAGGTGAAGTAAAAAATACATTTGAAGCATACAACAGCAGACTCGAAATGATAGAAGAAAGAATAAGTGATACTGAAGACAGAGCAGCTAAAATTGAAGAGAGAAAAGAACAGAGAAAGAAAAGAATGGAAAAAATTGAGCAGGGGCTCAGAGAGTTGAATGACAACACAAAACGCAAGAACATACGTGTCATTGGAGTTCCAGAAGGAGAAGAGAAAGGAAAAGGGGCAGAAAGAGTATTTGAGGAAATAATAGCTGAAAATTTCCCAACTCTCACGAAAGAAATGAACTTTCAAGTCCAAGAAGCACACCGTACCCCAATAAGAATAAATCCAAATAGACCTACGCCAAGACACATATTATTCAGAATGTCAAATGTAAAAGATAAAGAGAAAATGCTCAGAGCAGCAAGAGAGAAGCAAACGATCACGTACAAAGGACGTCCAGTAAGACTTTGTGCAGATTTCTCTTCAGAAACCATGGAGGCGAGAAGACAGTGGTATGATACAATTAGGAAAATGAAAGAGAAAAACTGCCAGCCGAGAATTCTTTACCCAGAAAAACTGTCCTTCAAATATGAAGGTGAATATAAAGTATTCACAAACAAACAGAAACTAAGAGAGTTTGCAAAAAAGAATCCACCTTTGCAGGAAATATTAAAGGAAGACTTAGAACCTGAAAGAAAAAGACAGGAGAGAGAGGCTTGGAGGAGAGTATAGAAGAAAGAAAAGCAGAAAGGATAACCAAAAGAGTAAAAAGAAAGACAGAAATAAGATGACATGTGAAAACCAAAGAATAAAATGGAGGAAATAAATAGTGCATTTTCAGTAATATCATTGAATGTGAATGGATTAAATTCCCCAATCAAAAGATACAGGCTGACAGAATGGATTAAAAAACATGAGCCATCCATATGCTGCTTACAAGAAACTCATCTCAGACACAAGGATACAAGCCGGCTGAAAGTAAAAGGTTGGAAAAAGATACTCCATGCGAATAGTAAACAGAAAAGAGCAGGGGTAGCTATACTAATATCAGACAAAACAGACTTCAAATGCAAAAAAGTGATAAGAGATGCGGAAGGCCATTATATATTAATAAAAGGGATGATCCTCCAGGAAGATATAACAGTCATAAATATCTACACACCTAACCAGGGTGCCCCAAAATATATGAGACAAACTCTGGCAAAACTGAAGGGAGAAATAGACATTTCTACAATAATCGTTGGAGACTTCAACACCCTTCTCACATCATTAGATAGAACAACCAGACAGAAGATCAACAAGGAAACAGAGAACTTGAACAATATGATAAACAAGTTAGACCTAACAGACATATACAGAACACTGCATCCAAACTCAGCAGATTATACATTCTTCTCAAGTGCCCATGGATCTTTCTCCAGGATAGACCACATGTTAGGTCACAATACAGCTCTCAATAAATATATAAAGATTGAAATTATACAAAGCACCTTCTCAGATCATAATGGAATGAAACTAGAAATCAATAACAGACAGGAAAAAAAGAAATTTGCAAATGTGTGGAGACTGAACAACACACTCCTAAATATTCAGTGGGTCAAAGAAGAAATTGCAACTGAAATCAGTAAATATATTGAGACAAATGAAAATGAGAGGGAAGCGGCTGTGGCTCAATCAGTAGGGCTCCCGTTTACCATATGGGAGGCCCCGGGTTCGGTTCCCGGGGCCTCCTGGTGAAGGCAAGCCCGCCCGCACGGCGTGGTTGGCTGACCCGGTGAGCACAGGCAGCAGGGGGGGCATGAATGAATAAATAAATAAAATATTAAAAAAAAAAAAAAAATGAAAATGAGAACACAACATATCAAAACTTATGGGATACAGCAAAGGCAGTCTTGAGAGGGAAATTTATAGCCCTAAATGCCTATATTAAGAAACAAGAAAGAGCTAAACTCAAAGATTTAACTGAACAACTTGAGAAACTAGAGAAAGAACAGCAAACCAATCCCAAAGCAAAAAGAAGGAAAGAAATAATAAAGATTAGAGTGGAAATAAATGAAAATGAGAACAAAAAAGCAATAGAGAAAATCAACAAAACCAAAAGCTGGTTCTTTGAGAAGATCAATAAAATTGACAAACCCCTCGCTAGACTAACAAAGAAAAAAAGAGAGAAGATGCAAATAAATACAATCAGAAATGAAAGGGGGGAAATTACAAATGACCTCACAGAAATAAAAAGAATCATAAGAGGATATTATGAGAAACTATATGCCAACAAACTAGACAACCTGGATGAAATGGACAAATTTCTAGAAACTCATAACCAACCTACACTGACACAACAAGAAATACAAGAACTTAACAAACCAATCACAATTAAGGAGATTGAATCCGTCATCAAAAATCTCCCAGCAAAGAAAAGTCCAGGACCAGATGGCTTCACAGGTGAGTTCTACCAAGCATTTCTAAAAGAATTAACACCAATCTTGTTTAAACTCTTCCAAAATATTGAAGAGGAGGGAAAATTACCCAACACATTTTATGAAGCCAACATCACCCTAATACCAAAGCCAGATAAAGATTCCACAAGAAAAGAAAATTACAGATCAATCTCTCTCATGAACATAGATGCAAAAATTCTCAACAAAATACTTGCAAATCGAATCCAACAGCTTATCAAAAGACTTATACATCACGACCAAGTGGGATTTATTCCTGGTATGCAAGGCTGGTTCAACATAAGAAAATCAATCAATGTAACACACCACATTAACAAATTGAAGGAAAAAAACCACATGATCATCTCAATAGATGCAGAAAAGGCATTTGACAAAATCCAACATCCTTTTTTGATAAAGATACTTCAAAAGATAGGAATAAAAGGAAAATTCCTCAATATGATAAAAGGCATATATGAAAAACCCACAGCCAACATCATACTCAATGGGGAAAGGTTGAAAGATCAGGAATAAGACAAGGATGCCCACTGTCACCACTGTTATTCAACACTGTACTAGAAGTTCTAGCTAGGGCAATCAGACAAGACAAAAAAATTAAAGGCGTCCAAATAGGAAAAGAGGAAGTAAAACTCTCACTGTTTGCGGATGACATGATCCTGTATTTAGAAAATCCTGAAGTATCCACAACAAAGCTACTTGAACTAATAAATGAGTTCAGCAAAGTGGCAGGATATAAGATCAACACGCAAAAATCAGTAATGTTTTTGTACACTAGTACTGAACAATCTGAGGAGGAAATCAGGAAGAAAATGCCATTTTCAATAGCAACAAAAAGACTCAAATACCTGGGAGTTAATTTAACCAAGGAAGTACAGGACCTATATGCAGAAAACTACAAAACAACGCAAAAAGAAATTTTAAAAGACCTACACAAATGGAAAGACATTCCGTGTTCATGGATTGGAAGAATAAATATCGTGAAGATGTCAATCTTGCCCAAACTGATTTATAGATTCAATGCAATACCAATCAAAATCCCAACAGCTTACTTTACAGAATTAGAGAAGGCAATTACCAAATTCATCTGGAAGGTAAGTGCACCCGAATAGCCAAAAGCATTCTAAAAAAGAAGAGCAATGTGGGAGGAATTTCACTGCCTGACCTTGAAACATATTACAAAGCTACAGTGGTCAAAACAGCATGGTACTGGCATAAAGATAGACATATCGATCAGTGGAATAGAATTGAGAATCCAGAAATAAACCCTCACCTATACAGTCAACTGGTTTTTGACAAACCTACCAAGCCCACACTGATGGGAAAAAATAGTCTCTTCAACAAATGGTGTTGGGAGAACTGGATATCTATAAACAAAAGAATGAAAGAGGACCCCTATCTCACCCCCTATACAAGAATCAACTCAAAATGGATCAAAGATCTAAATATAAAAGCCAGGACCATAAAACTACTAGAAGAAAATGTAGGGAAACATCTTCAAGACCTTGTAGTAGGTGGTGGTTTCTTGGACTTCACACCCAAAGCACGTGCAACAAAAGAAAAAGTAGATAAATGGGAGCTCCTCAAAATTCAACACTTTTGCACCTCACAGGACTTTGTCAGAAGGGTGAAAAGGCAGCCGACTCAATGGGAAAAAATATTTGGAAATCACATATCTGATAAGGGTTTAATATCCAGGATATATAAAGAGATGTTACAGCTCAACAATAAAAAGACAAATGACCAAATTAAAAAATGGGCCAAAGACTTGAATAGACATTTCTCCGAAGAAGAAATACAAATGGTAAAAAAAAAAAAAAGGAAGAAGTGCTCAATATCACTCATGATTAGGGAAATGCAAATCAAAACTACAATGAGATATCATTTCACACCTATCAGAATGGCCACTATTAAAAAGACAGAGAACTACAAGTGTTGGAGAGGATGTGGAGAGATAGGAACACTTCTTCACTGTTGGTGGGAATGCAGGATGGTACAACCACTATGGAGGACTGTTTGGCAGTTCCTAAAGAAGTTGAATATAGACTTGCCACGTGACCCTGCAATACCACTACTGGGTATATACCCAGAAGAACTGAGAGCAGTGACACGAACAGACATCTGCACACTGATGTTCATAGCCACATTATTCATCATTAACAAAAGTTGGAAACAACCCAGGTGTCCATCAACAGATGAATGGATAAACAAACTGTGGTCTATTCACACGATGGAATATTATGCAGCTGTAAGAAGAAATGAAGTCATAAAACATATGGCAACATGGGTGAACCTGGAGGACATTATGTTGAGTGAAGCAAGCCAGACACAAAAGGACAAATACTGTATGAATGCATTATTGTGAACCAAATATATTGTGTAATATATTGTTTGATTCACACACACACAAAAAAAACAAAAAAAAAACAAAACAACACCCCCGCCGTCCCCCGCCGCGTGTCGGGACCGGGGTCCAGTGCGGAGAGCCCGTCGTCCGGGGAAACGGGGCGCGGCTGGAAAGGGGGCCACCCCCTCGCCCGTCACGCACCGCACGTTCGTGGGGAACCTGGTGCTAAACCACTCGTAGACGACCTGCTTCTGGGTCGGGGTTTCGTACGTAGCAGAGAAGCTCCCTCGCTGCGATCTATTGAAAGTCAGCCCTCGACACAAGGGTTTGTAAAAAAAAAAAAACAAAAACAAAAAAAAACCAAGAAAAATAATTTACATGTGTCCATTGCATTTGGTTGGGAGATGTGTGTATTTATTCATCTGTGTTTACTTTTTGGTTTTTTGTTGCTTATGTTTTCAGTTATTAAATGTACAAAATAAAGTTAAAAAAAAAAAAAAGAAACCATGCATGTGTCCCCAGACCTAGTTTTTATCCCTAGGTCTGGTTTTTAGAATGCTGATGATAAACTAAGCCTGATTTATTATATGACCATCCTGTATGGGAAAAGATTATAACTTTGGGTATCTTTGGTCAACCTTAAGAGATACAGCAGGGGGACAATGTGGCTTAGGTGGTTGAGCGTGCGTCTCCCATATGGAGAGACCTGGGTTCGACCTCTGGCACCTCCCAGTAAAAATTAAAAAATAAAAGGAAAATATAAAAGGTGCGTGGGCCACCAGGTCCCACAAGCGGGTGAGCCGTCAGGCCACATGAGCCACACAGCAAGATGATATAACAGGAGAGTGACACAAGGGAGAGCCAAGACGAGATGCACTGAAAAACCAGGAACTCGGGTGGCATGGGCAGTGGGACGCCTCTCTCCCACATCAGAGGTTCCAAGGATCGAATCCCAGTGAAGACAGGAGGAGAAGGATAAGAAGAGAGGGCAGGAAGTGGACACAGAAACAGTAAAAACGGGGGTGGGTGGGAGGGGGGTATAAAAATGGATAAAAGCAAATAAATAAATAAATAAATCCTTTTAAAAAATGTAAAAAAAAAGAAGAAAGACTTTAAATAGAGACCTAACCTCAAAAATGAAGAACTAGAAAAAGAAGAGCAAACTAAACTCAGAGCTAGCAGAAGGAAGGAAATAAACAAAGATAAGAGTGGAGATAATTGAAATAGAAAACAAAACAAAACAAAAACAATAGAGAGAATCAACAAAATCAAGTTTATTCTTTGAAAAGATTAACAAAATTGGAAAACCTTTCACTAGAATGACAAAGAAAAAGAGAGGATACAAATAACAAAAATCAGAAATGAAAAGGGGGACATTACTACCAACCCAGCTGAAATAAAAAGACCATAAAGAGGATACTATGAATGTATGACAATAAATTAGATAACCTAGATGAAACAGTCAAATTCTTAGAAATGCAAACTACCTACATTGACTCAAGAAGAAATAGAAGATCTCAACAAACCAAATACTAATAAAGAGATTGAATCAGTGTGATGGTTAGCCTAATGTGTCAACTCAGCCAGATAATGGTGCTCAGTTGTTTGGTCAAGCAAGCACTGAGCTAACTGTAATACAAGGGCATTTCATGGACTTTAATCATCAGCAAGTTGATTGTATAGAAGGCTGATTACATCTACAATTAACTAAGGAGATGGTAGTCAGCAATGAGTGACATCTCATCCAATCAGCTGAAAGCCTTAAAAGGGGAAGTGATTTCAGTATTCAGAGAGAGAATTCCCATCTCTACTTCAGACAGCCAGGGTCTCCTGGGACCTCATCAAGGACATTCATCAGAGCCTCTGGTATGCAACCTGCCCTATAGAATTTGGACTTGTGCATCCCCATGTTTGCATGATAGAATTTTATAAAATCGCCTACTATTTACAGATCTCGTCAGCTCTGTTTCCCTAGAGAACCCTGACTAATACAATCAGTAATTAAAAACTTCCCAACAAAGAAAAATCCAGGACCAGATGATTTCAGAGGAATTCTATTGGTTGGCTGACCCAGCGAGCACAAGCAGTGGGGGGGGGGGGATAAATGAATAAATAAATAAAATCTTTAAAAAAAAAAAAGCAATTTACAGATTCAATGCAATCACAATTAAAATTTTAAAACCTTCTTTGCAGAAATGGAAAAAACAATCATCACATTTATATGGAAGGATAAGGGGCCCCAAAGAGCCAAAGTCATC
Source organism: Tolypeutes matacus (assembly GCA_026826555.1). NCBI lineage: Eukaryota > Metazoa > Chordata > Mammalia > Cingulata > Chlamyphoridae > Tolypeutes > Tolypeutes matacus. The sequence goes on from JAKSZT010037307.1 coordinate 2,332,077, forward strand.
TTGAAAAAGAATGAAGTTGGAGGACTCACATTCCCAAACTTGAAACTTATTACAGAATTACAATAATCAGAAACAACATGGTACTGGCACAAGGACAGACATGCAGACCAATGGAATCAGAGTAGAGCTTAGAAATCAGCCCTCACGTTTATGGCCAATTGATTTTTGATAAGGAGGCAAGACCACTCAATTGGGAAATAATAGTCTCTTCAACAAATGGTGCTGGGAAATCTGGAGCTCCATTTCTAAAAGAATGATGGTGGACTCCTACCTCCCACCATAAAAAAAAAAAAGAAAAGAAGAATCAGTGGATCAAAGACCTAAATATAAGAGACAGAACTATAAAACTCATAGAAGAAAACACAGGGAACAATCTTCACAACATTGTGGTAGGCAATGATTTTTAGACTTTACACCCAAAGCATGAGTAAAGAAAAAACAGATAAATGGGACTTCATCAAAATTAAAACCTTTTGTGCTTCAAAGAACTTTAACATGATAGTAAATCAACAACCTACACAATGGGAGAATATATTTGAAAAAAAAAAAAACAACCCACATATCTGATAAGGGTTTGATATCCAAAATATATAGATATGCTTCCACTCAGCAACAAAAAGACAAACCACCCAGTTAAGGAATGGGTAAAAGACTTGAATAGACATTTCTCCAAATGAGATACATGAAGAGCCAAAAAGTACATGAAAAGATGTTCAACATCATTAAATATTTATGGAAATGTAAATTAAAATCACAATGAGATACCATTTCACACCCACTAGAATGGTTGCTATTTAAAAAACAAAAACAAAAAACTGGATTATTACAAGTGTTAGAGAGGATGTGGAGAAACAGTATACTCAGTCACTGCTGGTGGCAATGTAAAATGGTTCAGCTGATGTGGAGGAATGTTTGGTAGTAAAAGTAAAGACTTGCCAGATGACCCAAAACTGAAAGGAGGGCCTTGAACAGATATTTGCATACCAATGCTCATGGCAGTATTATTCACAATTGCCAAAAGAAGGAAGCAACCTAGGTGTCCATCAAACTGATGAATGGATAAACAAAATGTGGTATATACACACAACGGATTATCATTTAGCCGTGAAAAAGAATGAAGTTCTGATACATGCGACAACATGGACCTTGAAGATACCATGTTGGGTGAAATAAGCCAAATACAAAAGGACAAATATTCTATGATCTCACTGATATGAAATAATTAGTATAAGAATTAGAATAAGCAACTCAGTCAGAATCTAGAATACAGGTTACCTGGGGATGGGGCAAGGGTAGGGAATAGGGAGTTACAGCTTAAAATGTTCAGAGGTTCCATTTGGGACCACAGAAAAGTTTTGATAATGGAAGGTGGTGATGGTAGCACAACAACAGCACTGAATTATATATGTGAATATTGTTAAAAGGGGAAATTTTAGGTTGTATGTATGTTACTGGAATAAAATTTAAAATTAAAAAAAAAAAAAAAAAAAAAATCCATGGAACTATACAACACAGTGAACCCTAAGTTAAATCATGGACTATAGTTAATAGTACAATTAAAAATGTGCTTTCACCAATTGTAACACATGTATCACACCAATGCAAGGTATCAATTATAGGGTGGTATATGGGAATCATATGTTTTATGCATGATTGTTCTGTAAACCCACAACTTCTCTATTTTGAAAACAAACAAAGGAAATGGCATTAAAACTAAAATGGAAGATGAAAACTATTCCTCATTTACACTTTATATCCAGTCTCACCTTGATGACTTCACCACTGGAGGCAATTAAATCTGTAGGAATGGTCACTCGAAATGAGCGCCCAACGACAGCTGTACCATCAGGAATGCCAACCACTGTGGGAACAGCCTCGTGGAGTTCTGAGAGCACTGAGTGCATGGATGCCTCAAGCTGGTTCTCCCAGTCCCTGACAGCCTCCGAGGATTCACTGGGCCAGTGGGACTGAACCACGGCCACCAAAAGCAAGAGGAGAAAGGTCCTCCCCCAAAGGGGGGACAGCAGTAAGAGGCACACAGACATCCTCATTCCGGCTCAAGTCGGCTCAAGCTGATAGTCTTGCTAAGGAAGAAAGGAGCGACGTGGTTCCAGAGCTGGATCCTCACCCTCTGCACACCTGCTCCATCCCAGAGCACCCACAGCCTGAAAAAGAAGAAGAGCAGACTTCAGCAATCCCCACTATTTCAAAGTCATGCACAGGTAGCCGCTATTCCCAAGTGTTCCTGCCAAAAACATGGTTTACCCTAATTCCGATTAAGCCTCTCACTCCACGCTGTCCAATACAGAAGCTACCAGCCAAATGTGGCTATTGAGCATTGAACTGTGTGGCTGGTCCAAATTGAGAAGTGTTGAGTATAAAATTCACACCAGATTTCAAAGACTTAGTATGACAAAAGAATGCAAAATATCTCATTAATAATTTTTATATTGATAACATAGTGAAATATTTTGGATATACTGAGTTAAATAAAACACTTTATTGAAATTAATTTCACCTATTTATTTTTGTTTTTTTTCATGAGGTATCAGAAAATTTTCAATGACCCATATGGCTCACATTAGATTTCTGTCAGGTAGCACTGCTCTAGACCTAACTTCCAGTTTACAGGAGATACAGAGGCCGTGAGCATACAGTGAGACAAATCCATAATGTGTGATCTTCCTCAAGATGACTGGCCTGGTCTCACCAAACATCAATGTCACTAAAAGTAAGGAGACTGTTTTAGATTTAGAGACAATATCAAAAATGCAGTGTGTACATCTTGACCGGATCCAGGAAACAGTAAAAAAACAAAAATAAAAACAGTTCTCCAAGCGGTATTTGGGAAATATTGTATGTGGCTAGAGATTAGACTTAATGTTAATTTTCTTAGGTGAGAAGATGGCCCTATTAGAGACTGTCCTCAATCTTATGAGATGTATTATGAAATATTTCAGGATAAAGTACCAAAAATAGTTCAAGAGGAAATAAAAGTATGTACTTGTGTTGTGAGTATATAGCCAGAGAAAGAGAGGGAGAAACAATGTGGCAAAATATAACAAGTCTTTAAAAAAAATTTTGAACAGACTGAAAGACACACAGAAGGGCAGCAACTGCCCACTCCCCATACCCCAAGCACTATCCCAGGACTCATTTATTAAACACACATTTGCAAACTTACCCCCAGGGAAAGGGAAACTTACTTGGCCTCCCTTGGCACCCACCTCCAATAAAGTGTCTAGAGCCCTAAACCTCCCCCTCTTTCACTTGACCCCTCGGCTTCAGGCAGCTATAAGCACTTGCTCTGGGCTAACAGACACCCAGCCACCTGTGGGACTTGCTGGCTCAAGGACATGGCCACAGGTGACCATGGCCACCAAAAGCAATTTCCCATTTTGGAAAAGGATTAAGCCCTACCCTGAGCCCAGGCAGCCGAGGGGCCAAGTAGCATCTTTAGATCTAGGTAATCCAAAGTAAATAAACCCAAAACTCCTAAGAAAACCAGGTCACTGAAACAGACCACATAACCTGACATCAATGCAAGTCCAAACAAATCCTAATGCTGTTGTTTTTTTTGTTGGTTTTGTTATTCCTGTTTTTGTTTTGTGTTTAAACTTAACAAACTCAATCTAAAATTCATGAGACGGAGCCAAAGACCAAGAAAGTAAAACTGTATGAAATAAAGCAATTTTAAAGGTTAAGAGTTTTACTCTACCAAATATCAAGACTAATTATAAAGCTATTATATTTCATGCAATGTCACATGGGGCAGGGTAGACAAGTAGACTATGAAACCAAGGTGAAAGCCCCCAACGAGTAAATGGACTGTCTAATCAATGGTGCTTGGAGAAGTGGCCAGCATGTAAGGAAAAAAAAAAACACAATTAGTTTCCTCCCTCCCTTCTCCATCACAAACAAAACAAACCCCAGGTAGATTAGATAGCCAAATGTGAAAATCAGAACTTTAGAAATTTTAAAAGAAAATATAGTAGAAAGGATAAGGAAGGACTTCGTTAAAAACACATTAAAAGACACAAAATATAAAAGAAAAAGACACCTGGACTTCCAATTCTGAGAAAATGGAATAGACATAGTTTTCCCAATACTCCCACTAGGCACAACTAGTAAACTACTGGACATTATACATAAAATAAACATAAGAAGACTTTAAAAGGTAGAGAGAAGACGGCAGACTGGCTAGGAACCTCGGGACTTGAGGAACGACATGGTGGTGAATTCCCTAGGTTTTCTTTTTTGCATCATAAATCCTAGAATTAGAGTTGAAGAAGCCAACAACCCCAAAACACCAACAGATAGAGAATAAAATTTAAAAAATAAAAAATAAATTAAAAAGCCCCAACGAAAGTCAGCTCTCTCTAGCCAAAGGCCCAGGAAAGGGGAAGCCTAGCAAGACAGAAAACATTTAGATAATAACAGCTCTATTTCAACCAAACACCCAGAAAAAACTGTCCACTGCCACCAATGACAGGAAAGGTCAAGTGGGGAGCCTAGACTTCCACCCTTAAAACGCTGTAACAAGGCACCCCAAATACTCCTACTGGGGTAGTGTCAGGAAAGGTCATGTAGGGATCTAAGACTTTCATCCCATTGACCAGTAATGAGGCACCACCCTCCTCCCCCTTAATGCCATGGTGTCAGTGGAAATCATATAGGGAGCCTGGATTTCTGCCCCCAGGTGGTAGTAATGAGGCACCTCTCTTTCTCCCGGCTGGGATGGTGTTAGAAGACTAGTGGCAAGTCAGAACTTTTACCATCCCCAGTGGTAACAAGGCCTGGGAAGCCAGAATTCCTACTCTCACCAAGCAGTAATGAGGGCTCCCCCCACCCCCCAGGTGTCAGTGGAGGCTGAGTGGGGAACCTGTGCTTCTACCTCTACCTGGCAGTAATGAGGAAGTACCCTGCCCCCTTCTCCTGTCAGAGCAGAGTCAGAGAAAGACAGTTAAAACAGAATTCAGAGTCTCAGAATAAAATATGAGAAGTTCCAGATTTCAATCAAATATCACTCATCATATCAAGAATCAGAAAGATCTCAGACCAAATGAAGAAAAATAATCAACAAAGGGACCCGATGTGGCTCAGCAGTTGAGCACCGGCTTCCCACATACAATGTCCGGAGTTCAATCCCCGGCCCCAGTATCGGGAAAAGAAAAAAAAAAAAGAAAATCATCAGATGCCCACAACAAGATGATGGAGATGTTAGAGCAAAAATTTTAAAGAAGCCATGATAAAAATGCTTCAATAAGCAATTGTGAACTCTCCTGAAATGAATTAAAAAGTTAGAAAGCCACAGTAAGGAAATAGTCTCAGCAAAGAAATAGAAGATATAAAGAAGAAAACCCAAAAGGAAATTTTAGAACTGAAAAATACAATAGAATTAAAATACTTAGTGGATAGGCTCAAGAGCAGTTGAGCCTATCCACGAGAAAAGAATCAGTGAACTAGAAGATAGAAAATTAGAAATTACTCAATCTGAGCTACAGAAAGAAAATAGACTGGGGGAAAAATGAACAATGCCTCAGGGACCTGGGGGACTATAACAAAAAGTCTAACAAAAAGTCTCACTGGAATCCCAGGAAGAGAGGAAAAAGAGGGGCAGGGTTGAAGAAATACTTGAAGAAATAATGGCTGGAAAATTCCCTAACTTGGCAAGAGACATAAACCTACAGATTAAAGAAGGTGAATGAACCCGGGACGGGACAGGAAGGGAAGGGAGGGGAAGGAAGGAAAGAAAAGAAAAGAAAGAAAAAAAGAAAAAATCCATGCCAAGAGACCTCATAATTAAACTTCCACAGACACAAAACAAAGAAAATCTTAAAAGTAGCCAGAGAAAAATTATACCTCACCTATAAGGGAAAAACAATTATAATGACAGCAGGTATTTTATCAGAAACCAGGGAGGCCAAAAGGAAATGGCACAATCTTTTTCAGGTGCTGAAGAAAAGAACTCTTAATCACAAACCTATAAACAGCAAAAATATCCTTCAGGAATGAACAGGAAATCAAGATTTCTCAGACGAAAGAATACTAAAAGAATTTGTTGCCTAAAAAATAGCTAAAGGAAGTTCTCTAAACAGAAAAAAATGATAAAAGAAGGCACATTAGAACATCAAGAAGGAATAAGGGCTCGCTTCTGCAGCACATAAACTAAAATTGGAACGATACAGAGAAGATTAGCATGGCCCCTGCGCAAGGATGACATGCAAATTCATGAAGCGTTCCATTTAAAAAAAAAAAGAAGGCATGAAGAACACAGTAAACAAAAACATGGGTAAATATAGTAGGCTTTCCTTTGCCACTTTCAGTTTTTAGAATTATGCTTGATAGTTGAAGCAACAATTATAACTCTCTCTAATGTGGTTCTAAATGTATACAGAGGAAATACTTAAGAAAATTATATTATAAAAGGATAAAAGAAAAGGGACAAAAAGAGAGGTAAGGTTTCTTTACATCACTCAAACTGGGGAAATAACATCAATAGACTGTGAAAAATTATGTATATATAATGTAATAGCCAGAACAACCACTTAAAAAGCTAGAAAGAGACACAATCAAAACCATATAAATCAAAAGGGAATCCTAATAAATGTTCTATTAACCCACAGGAAGGCAAGAAAAATATACAACAGAGAAACAAAAAATATAGAGAGAATATAAACAGAAATTTAAAAGGGGGCAGAATTAAATTCTAACATATCAATAATTACATTAAACATAAATGCTCTAAATTTACCAATTAAAAGAGAGATTGGCAAAGTGGATCAAAAAGAAAAAAAAACAAAAACACAAAAACCCATAACCCAACTATGTTGTTATACAAAACACACTTCAAATATAATGATATAGGCGGGATGGAAATAAAAGGATGGAAAAAGATGCATCATGCAAATATTAACCAAAGGAAAGCAGAAGTAGCTGTATTAATAGATAAAACAGACCAGCAAAATATCAGAAACAGAGAGGGACATTATATAATGAAAAATGGATCACTATGCCAAGAAGACACAGCTATCTTAAATGTGTATGTACATCAAACAGGGCTACAAAAACTAATAGAAGTGAAAGCAGAAATAAAGATATCCATAGTTATAGTTAGAAACTTCAGAACCACTCTCTCAATAATTGGTAGAACTAAAAGTAAGTCAGCAAGGATAAAGAAGAACTCAAAAATACCCATCATATGGTATGTGAATATATCTCAATAAAATTGCTTTTTAAAAAATACCATAAGCCAACAGCATCTGATCAACATTTATAGAACATTCTACCCAAAAGCAGCAAAATACATTCTTTTCAAGTGCCCACAGAACATTTACCTAGATAAATCATATCCTGGGCCATAAAACAAACCTCAACAAATTTCAAAGAAGTGAAATCAGACATTCCAAAAACTTTTTAAAAAATGGTTTTAAATATACTCAAAGAGATAAAGGAAAACATGGACAAAGAACTAAAGGAAATCAGGAAAACGGTCGATGAACACAAAGAGATTATCAATAGAGAGATCAAAATTATGAAAAGGAACCAAACAGAGCTGAAGATCACAGTAACAGAAATAAAAAAACTCACTAGAGGGCTTCAACAGCAGATTGGAACTAGGAGAAGAAGGAACCAGTGAACTTGAAGATCAGACAAATGAAACCATAGTCCACATAGTCCGAGGTACACAAAAAGTAAAGAACAAAGGAAAGTGAACAGAGCCTGAGGAACCTGTGGGATACCATTAAGTGTACCAGTATATGCATTGCGGAAGTCCTAGAAGAAGAGAGAGAAAGGGGCACAGTGAATATTCCAATAAATAATGGCTGAAAACGTCCCAAATTTAATGAAAGACATGAATATACACATCCATGATGCTCAAACAAACTCCAAACAGGCTAAACTTAAATAGACCCACATTGTGCCATGCTATAATCAAACTGTCAAAAACCAAAGATATTTACTCAGCATATAAATACATTACCTTCTTCCCAGCATGAGACATGACCCCTGGGGATGAGCCTCCCTGGCACCAAAGGACTACTATCAAGCACCAACTAGCAAGGCAACTGGAAAAAGACCGTGACCAAAAGGGGGAAAAGGTAAAAACAAATGAGTTTATATGACTAAGAGACTTCAAAGTGAGTCGGGAAGTCATTCCAGAGGTTATGCTTATGTACGTCTCAGCAGATCTCATTAACTGCCAAAGTAGATACTACCGCATATAGCAGGACTCCTGAGGGCTCTGGAGACATCCAGACACTAGTCAGGGCAGATAGCTCAGGAGTTTGGTGCCTTACCAATGGGCCCTACTTTGGAATTTATGCTCCCAGGGTGACAGAGTTGGACTCAGTTCTGGTTTCCTTACACATTACTCTTCTGTCCTTCTATTTGAGCCTACAATTAGCACTAGAGTTGGCAGGTGTACGTCCAAGAGACTTAAATCTTTGGGCTGTCCATGTGCCAGCTGGGCCCCAAATCTCAATGTAGTTGCAACACCTACTCTCCAGTTCATCGGTCTCACCCAGGACAACTAACAAGGAGGTGATGATGGACAACTACAATACCAAGGAATCAAGAGTCTACAACTACAAGCAAGAGAGTCCTATTCATCGGCCCTAATGGATTGCAGCCCCCTCTCAATTAGAGGTGGACTGGACATCAGCATCCCAGAATCCTCAGGATTGGGGAATGAACTATGGACTAAAGTAGACTTACTGGTATTCTACTTTAGACTTATTGTGATTCTAGCAATGGAAGAAATTATACCACTGATGCAGAGGCAGTGGCCACTGGAGGTTCTGAGGGCAGGGAGAGGGAAAAACAGGTGTAATACAAGGGCATTTTCGGGACTTGGGAATTGTCCTGAATGACACTGCAATGACAGATACAGGCCATTATGTATCTTGCCATAACCTACAGAATTGAGTGGGAGAGAGTGTGAACTACAATGTAAATTTTAATCCATGATGAGTGGCAGTGCTCCATAATGTGTTCATCAATTGCAATGAATGTACCACACTAATGAAGGATGTTGTTAATGTGGGAAAATGTGGGAGGTGTGGGGAGAAGGGCATATGGAAATCGCCTATATTTTTTATGTAACATTTATGTAGCCTAAGTATCTTAAAAAAAAAAAAAAAAAAAAAATGGTGTAATATGGTGGCATTTTTGGGACATTGGAACTGTCCTGAATGATGTTGCAGTGACAGATACAGGCTACTATATATCTTGTCATAACTTACAAAAATGTGCGGGAGAGAGTCTAAATTATAATGTAAACTATCATCCACACTTGCTGGCAATGCTCCAAGACATGTTCATCAATTGTAACAAATGTACCACACTAATAAACGATGTTGTTAATGTGGGAAAGTGTGGGAGGGGTAGGAAGTGGGGCATGGGAATCCCCTACATTTTTTTTTTTTTTTTTTTTTTAAGATTTATTTATTCATTTATGTTGTGCGCACCCCTCCCCCACCCCCCATTGTTTTGTCCTTGCTGTCTGCTCTCTGTGTGTTCTTCTGTGTCTGCTTGTCTTCTCTTTTAGACAGCACTGGGAACCGATCCTGGGACCAGGACCTTCCAGAGTGGGAGAGAGGCACTCAATCTCTTGCACCACACCTCAGCTCCCTGGTCTGCTGCATCTCTTATTGTCTCTCCTCTGTGTCTCTTTTTTGTTGCGTCATCTTACTGCACCAGCTCTCCGCATAGGCCAGTACTCCATGCAGGCCAGCTTGCCGCATGGGCCAGCTCACCGCATGGGCCAGCTTGCCTTTCACCAGGAGGCCCCAGGAAAAGAACCCTGGACCACCCTATATGGTAGACAGGAGCCCAATCTCTTGAGCCACATCCGCTTCCCTCCCCTACATTTTTTACATAATATTTATGTAATCTAAGTATCTTTTAAAACATAAAAAAAATAAAATAAAATAAAGAACAAAGATAAAAGGGGAACAGCTATAGCTCAGTGGTTTGGGTACCTGTTTCCCATGTAGGAGGTCCGGGTTCAATCCTCAGTACCTCCAAAACAAAACAAAACAAAAAAACAAAGAATTCTGAAAGCCTCAAGAGAGAAGCAATGCGTCACATATAGGAGAGCCTCAATAGGATTAAGTGCCTATTTTTCATGGAAGCAAGAAAGTGCAAAGACATATTTAAAATGCTGAAAGCAAAAAGTTGCCAACCAAAAATTCTGTAACCAGCAAAACTGTCTTTCAAAAATGAGGGAGAGATTAAGCTATTCCCATATAAACAAAAGCCGAAGGATTGCTAAAGAGAGTTCTGCAGGTTAAAAGGAAATATCACTACAAACTTTAAACTACCAACAACTCCATACACACAAATTTGACAACTTAAGACAAATAGACTAATTCTTCAAAAAACACCAACTACCACAACTCACCCAAAATGACATAGATAATTAATATTAAGGAAACTATTAAGGAAATTGAATTTGTAATTTAAGAAGTTCCACATAAGGAAATCTCTAGACCCAGTGGTTTCACAGAATTCTATCTTGTTTAAAGAAGACTTAACACCAATTCTAAATAATCTCTTCCATAAAATAGGAGAAAACACTTCTCAGTTTGTTTTATGAAGCTAGTAGTACCCTGATACCAAAACCAAAGACAGTTCAAATAAAGAAACCTACAATAAATAAACAGAAAGAATGAAAGAAAAAGAAAACTATAGACCAATATCCTTCATGCAAGGACAAAAAAGTCCTTAACAAAAATACTATCAAATAAAATTCAGTAATATAAAAAAAGAATTATATACCATGAGCTTATTCCAGGGATGCAAGGCCAGTTAAATATTTGAAAATCAATGTAATCCACTGTATTAGCAGGCTAATGAACAAAAATCACATAACCATAACAACTGACACAGAAAAAGTATCTGACAAAATTCAATCCCCATTCATGATAAAACTCATAAAAAATAGGAACACAGAGGAACTTCCTCAACTTGAAAAAGAGCTTCTACCACAAACCTTCAGCTACCATTACACTTAATGGTGACAGACTGAATGCTTTCTCCCTAAGATCAGAAACAAAGCGAGGATGTCTATACTCGCTACTCTTTTTCAACATAGTGCTGGAAGTTCTACCAGTACAATTACTAAAGAAAAGGAAACAAAAGGCAAACAGTTTGGAAGAAAGAAATAAAAATTATCCCAATTTACAGGTGACATGGTTGTCAATGTAGAAAATCCCAAGGAACCTATTAAAAAAAAACACACTCCTAGAACTGATAAGTAAGATCAGCAAGGCAGCAGAATACAAAATAAACATACAAAGCTCAACTGTGTTTCATATACTATCAGTGAACACATGGACACCAAAATTAAAAATATAATACCATTTAAACTGCTCAAGAAATGAAAAAATTTTAACAAAACATGCACAGGCCTTCCATGCTGAAAACTATACAATGCTGATAAAAGAAATCAAAGAAGATCTAAACAAATAATGAGACATACTATGCTCATGGATTTAAAGATTCAATTTAGTAAAGATGTCAATTCTCCCCAAATTGATATACAGGTTTACAGTAGGCTGAATATTGGCTGTTCAAAGATATCAGGTCCTAATCCCTGAAAACTAATGCCTAATGCCTAATGAAAAAAGCCAGTCCCAAAAGGTTACATACTGTAAGTAACATTCTTGAAATGACAAAATTATAGAAATGGAGAACAGACTAGTGGTTACCAGAGGCTAAGGAGTGGGTGGGGGCTTGAAGGAAGTAGGTATAACTATAAAAGGGCAACTTGCTGTAAAGAAAATATTATGTATCTTGACTGTATCAACGTCAATATCCTGGTTGTAATATAGTACTATATTTCTGCAAGATGTTACCACTGGGGGAAATTGGCAAAATGTAAAAGGGATCCCTCTATTATTTCTTACAACTGCTTGGGAATCCACAATTACCTTAAAATAAATAATTTAATTTAAAAAAAGAAGATAAATTTTAATTAGAATTTTATATTTCTGCACAAAAAGGACACCATAGAGAAAGTGAAAAAGACCAACCATAGCCTGGGAGAAACTTTCAATGCATATGATAGCTAAAAGATCCCAATCAAAATATATCAAATTCCCTAAAATAGTAAAACTGGAGAGTGGAAGAGATGACAAACAGGCACTTCACAGAAAAGAAAACCTGAATAGTAGTAAGCATACAAAAAGATGCTCAATCTCACTAGATTTCAGAGAAAAGAAAATCAAAGCAACATGAAAAACCTTTCCACACCAATCAGATGGGCAAAAACGTTCAAGCATGACATCAAGCGGAAGGAACTGCATGGCTACTGGTGGGAGTGTAGGGTGGTCCAATTGCCTGGAAAGGACTCCCTGGCAAGGCTGGGCCCTTCCACTCCTAGGCACACACCGAGGAATCTGCACACACGGCACAAGTACTGTCACTGCAGCATTGGAAAGCTGGAAACCACCCCAATGTCCATCAACCAGAGAAAGCGTCAACAGGCATGTGTAATCACATCATGGAAAAAGCACCAAAATGGATAAATCTCAAAAGGTACTTAGTAAAAAGAGTCCACTACTGAAAGATATAACATCATTTGTGTAAAATGTTTAAATTATATATTATATATGGATTCATATGTATATAATAAGAAATGAAATCATGCATGGAACTGTAAACACCAAATTCAGGATCATGGTCACTCTGGGAAGGGAAGGCAATGGGAAAATGGAGGAATCATAAGGGTCTCCAATTCTCTCACTTTTACCTCCTAAAGTAGATCTTAAGTAAATATGGCAGAACATTAAGATTTGATGAAGCTGGGTGGCAGACATGCAAGTGTATGTTTTCTGCTGAGTGCTTGAAGGTGAAGATGAAGAGCTTGACTGAATACTATGATCTCAAAATAATAAAAATCATTTTTTAAAAAGCCAGCACCTCCTGCTCTATTTCACCTCTCCATGTCTTGTCCAACACCTTCTCAGGAATGGAAAGCCCTATACTCATGCATGTGCCCAGCAAATTCCAAATGGCATCTCAAAACCAGATCAGACCCCTGGGGCTTCTGCCCTGCCCGCCCACCCATTACTCCATCTCTATCCACCTCTATCCCTTGTGCCCATGTCATTCAGATTTCACGGCACCCGCCTGGAAGCAGTAGCTGCTTGCATCCCCAGTTCCTAGGACAGGGCTTACCCACTAAGATCTCAGAAAAACACACTTAGCTGCTCTAAAAGGTATGAGAAAGGATTTTAAATTCACCTGCCTTAGAAAGTCAATGAAGATATTTCATAATTTGGCAGGATCCTACCCTCTCTCATCAATGCTAGGTAAGTGACAGGTATAACATTAAGCGCCTTCCTGTTTCCACTACCTTCTACCACTTTAAGGCCGTATGTGGCCAGACAGTTCTCATCAGGCTACAGACCCACTCCTCAGTAGGGACCTTTCACTTTTGCTTGCCATGGACTCATCAGCATGAGGCCCTTGTTATGTGGCCCACTTCCCCAAAGGGATTGTGGACTTAGAAAGGGCCCTGTGGGCATGGGTTCCAGGAACCACTTAACTCCAGTAACCTCTGCCCTTCCCCACCAGAGAAGGCAAACAAGCAAGCTCAATATTCACTGCACTCTGGGTGGGATCTTCTCCTCAGACCCCTATAAAATACCCCAATTTTAAGTTTTTTTCTTTTAACTCTTTTCTGTATTTCTTTTTTATATCTCCCAGTCTCTTAATTGTCTGTGCTCATTCTGTATCACTTTTATAGCTTATATTACGCCTTTATATTTTAAATGTTCTAGGTCTTTTGTTTTATACTATCTTAAATTATAATTTAGAGGGGGTTTTTTTTGTTTGTTTTTTACTGTTCCATAGTGTTTCCTTTTATGGCCTTTTCTTTTTCCTATACATTTTAACTCTGATTCAGTCCTTGGCTCAGCTCAACCAACATCTCCAGGAGACTGTAAGTTGTGAGTGGGCAGGGACAGGTCTAGGCCAATCACTGATGTACATCTAGCACTCACACAGTGTCAGCCAGCCATACACCTAATGAATGAACGGGAAGGATACAGGACTTTTTTTTTTTTTTTTTTTTTTAGCTTTTTGCTGTGTCCTTACTCCTCAGTTTACTTACTTTTCTACTTACTAAATCCAGTTGCTCTTACTTTCCAAATCTGATTCTTCATTTAAAAGTTCTCAGCTTATTTGAAAACAGCAGCAGTTACGAGACACACCCTGCCCTACCAGAAGCATAAGCTCAGTCTTCTATCTGCAGATGCATGACAACACAGGATGTCTGTTTCACTGGTATGACTAAGTGCTCTGCATTTAGCAGGCAGGCAATGTCTGGGGCACGACTCCAACTGCTATGTGTTGGTTTTCCATACTCTAGGGAGAAAAGATTTTTTTGCAACTTGACATAAAGTGGCCTTGTGTCTTTCTATCTTCCTATAAATAAAAGTCATGCCTGCCTGTGCTAGGAACCTGGCAGGCTATGTCCATATACTCGTATTAGGACTTGGTTAGGGCCTTATGGACCTCACTCTGCCCTGACAATCTTATGTCTTGGGAACCGACAAAAGCCTCCCCTGGAATCCCAGTCCCAGGAAAGGAAAGCTCTGTTCCCTCAGGTTGCTTTTCCAGAGCTAATGAGAGCTCCAAGTACACAGCAGGCACTCAATGAATGTATTCCACTCAGTAAATGTGTGAAACAAATGCAAACATTGCACCAACTCAATTCACAGTAAACATAATGTTTCCTCATATGCAGAAAAATCCACTGAGAATGAAACTTTACCTAAAACCTCTGAAAGAACAGCTCCCTACTAGTTTTTACTTTCCAAGAATGAAGGAAAAGTTGTGAGGAACAACCCATTATTAACCTCACAAAATGAGGCAGACAACTCGCCTCACCTCACCATCCCCAGGAAGCCCTCCTCTCCAAAAGCTATGTTATCCAAAAATAGTACTTAAATGGTCAAATTGCTACCATTCACCTTGGTAATGGTGATTTTCCTTTTAAAACCAGGCTAAAATAACAGAATTCCATGTCCCTGTTTTAAATGGTTTTAAAAGAAAAGTCAAAAACAGAAATCTTAATTAAAATAATCACTTTAGGTTCCATCAGGCAAAATGGCTTTTGTCCAGACATTCAGAAGTAAAAATTTAAGTCTGAATGTCAGTTTAACTTAATATAAAAATTCTGGAGGGTTAACCAGTTTAAAACTGCTCAATTTGACAGGCAACAGGATATACTCAATACAACGGGAAACAATGGTGTGAAGTCATTGTTTATTTGGGCTCCAAATGCCAAAAAGTCAAGCAGCATTCTCTGCTTGGAGTCAAAAACAGGCTATTTTCATTTATTAGTGTCAGGTGAGAAAGGCCTTGAACCAAGTCACTAGTGAAAACTCAAGGTGTCACCCTAAATTCTAAACTCGCTCACAGCTCAGGAGGCAGATGAGGATATGGGCTAGTTTTTGCCTAGCTTGCTGGACTGCGCCTGCTCTGGGGCTGTCACCAGAGGTGTGAGGACAGCCCATGAGGATACAATCAGGAAGCTGGGGAACCAACCAACAATAGATTTTAAGCAAAAATGGTGGGAGCTGACCATTAAATAAAAGAAAAAATCACAAGGGAAATTAGAAAATATCTTGAGACAAGCGAAAACGAAAACACAACATACCAAAACTATACAGCAAAGTGCTCAGAGGGAAATTTATATTTCTAAATGCCTATTAAAAAAAGAAGATCACAAATCTATAACCTAACTTCACATGCAAAGAAAGTAGAACAAGCGGAGCAGATGTAGCTCACTGGTTGCATGCCTGCCTTGCATGTACAAAGTCCCAAGTTCAATTCCCAGTACCTCCATAAAAAAAAAAAAAAAAAAAAAAAGAAACTAGAACAAGAAAAGCAAACTAAACCCAAAGGCAGGCAATAGTAAAGAAGAGATAAATGAAATAGAGAATACAAAAACTCTATCAACAAGACCAAAAGTTGATTTTTTAAAAGATCAATAAAATCAACAAAACTTTAGCCAGACTGTCAAAGAAAAAAGAGAGAGGACAAAAATAACTAAAATCAGGAATCAAAGTAGGGACATTACAGAAAAAAAAAAAAAAGAATTTTAAGAGGCTACTATGAATAACGGTATGCCAATAAATTAGAAAACCTAGATGAAATGGACAAATTCCTAAAAACATACAAATTATGTAATGTTATATAAGAAGAAACAGAAAATCTCAACAGACCTACAATAAATAAAGAGATTGAATCAGCAATCGAAAACCTTCCCAACAAAAAAAAAAGTCAAGGACCAGATGGTTTCACTGCTAAATTCTACCAGACATTTAAAGATTTAACACCAATTCTCAAACTATTCCAAAAAAAACAGAAGAGGAAGGATTACTTCCTAACTCAATCTGTGAGGCCAGCATTAGCTATTAGAGAAATGCAAATTAAAACTACGAAATGCCACTTCATACTCACTAGGATGGCTATTGAAAATTTAAAAAAAACTGAAAATAACAAGTATTGGCAAGGCTGCAGAGAAACAGGAACCCTCATACACTAGTGGGAATGTAAAATAGTACAGCTGCTGTGGAAAACAGTTTGGCAGTTCCTCAGAAAGTTGAAGATAGAATTACCATATTGACCCGGCAATTTCACTCCTAGGAATTATACCCAAAGAACTGAAAGCAGGGACTCAAGGCAGCTACTTGCACACCAATGTTTATCACAGCATTATTCACTATAACCAAAAGGTGGAAGCAACTCAAGTATCCACCAACAGACGAATGGATAAACAAAGTAAGTACATCACGGCAATGGAATATTACACAGCTGAAAAAAAGAAGTTCAGTGCTGATACTTACTACAACAGGCATGAACCCTGAGGACATCAAGGTGAGTGAAATAAACCAGACACAAAAGGACAAATATTATATGATTTCTCTGATATAAAATACTCAGAATAAGCAAATTCATAGAGACAGAAAGCAGAATAGTGGTTACGGGGTAGAGTGAGCTGTTATTGCTAAATGAGTGTGGTTTTGGTTTAGGATGATGAAAATAGTCTGAAAATAGACAGTGATAAAAGTTACATTGTATTGTCAAAGCACTTAATGTCAAAGAATTGCCACTTGAAATGGTTAAAATTATTTTTATGTTATGTGCATTTTACCAAAAATAAAGGTAAGTAAATAAATTTGTGGGAGAAACAAATTACCAACTCTAAGAAGCAAACGCTACTACATAAGAGTCTGTCAAATAGAAAAGCTACTTTGAACACTTTTTTCACTTGAGAAAAATTCTTGCACACTCACTTATGAGATACTGAAAGCAAAGGTCCACAAAGGGCATTGGTGTCTGAGGATGGTGGTTTGGTTTTTTCAAAGAGAGGCAAGGATTTAATATCTGGATACAAACTCACCTCTGTGCAAACACGTCCTAGAGGCAAGGAAAAAAAGACAAGATTCAAAATCCAGGCCTGAATGGCCATTCTCCACAAGATCATGGTTTTTAATCTGGGTGGATTTTTAACATCTTATGCAACGGGGCTCATTGAAAAACAGTTCCTTCTACATTTCACTGAACTCCATGTGCTACTGTTAAACATTACTCAGAGTCACCTGTTATGACTTCAGAGCAAACATTTATGAGGCTTTAGAAGCAGAGCCCTAGTTATAACAAGGTCCAGTCTCTTAATCACCCAAGTCCAGGTAGGGTACTATAGATGGAAAAGAGTAAACTGAGCCCAAAGGCAAGGACCAGGCCTAACAGCGAATTAGGCTGTAGCAGCTGGAGTGGGAGGTAAGATGAAGGGCGATGAGTTAAGTGCGGTAGGTGGGCATCCTGCCTCAGCAGAATCCAAGTGGGAATGAATTACCACATCCAAACACCTGGGTGGCATCCAAGAATCCAATTAAAGCACACTACAATTATCACAAGACAGCCCAATGATAATTAACTTTTCAGCACATACTTACTAACTACTTACCCTGTTCTAGGTGTAAGACTCATTTGTTATGCATGCAGTCTTTCCAAATTTCATACAGAAATATTCTCTCAAGTAATATATGGGTCTATATATATTGCTAAATCATAAAACACAAGAGGTAAAATAAATTAAGTACTTCTATTTATCTATTATAAACAGGCATTTTCCAAGGAGGTGCTTACTAGAAACTAAAAGTCACCATCTGACTCCCCCCTGGCTGTCCAACCCCCGCCCCCCATCATGGTACAAAGGTAGAATGGGGCCACGTGTGATGGCAGGATGGCCAATACCTGTGGACGCCACAGACTGCTGCCAGGAGGGAAAAGGAGGCAGTGGAGATCCACTGCAGGGCTCTCAGCAGTGTGCACTCTGCTGTTCCTTGCCCCAGTGGATGCCTAGCACTAAGCAGAAACTCGGTAGACGTCTGTGAGTGGAAGGAAAGGACTTCCAATAAATCCCCAAAATGATTCACCAACCACAAAGACAGTGATCACCTGATTTTACACTTTGAAGTTAACAGCTGAGCTCTCATAAATTTTCCATTGCACTAGAAAAGCTTAAAAATAAGTGCCAGGGGGCGGATGTGGCTCAACTGGTTGGGCGTCCGTCTCCCATATGGAGGGACCTGGGTTCGATCCCCGGGACCTCCCGGTAAAAAAAAAAAAAAAAAAAGTGCCATAGCTTGAAACTCATATACTAATACGGCTTCAATGAATTCTATTTGGAAAAGGTGCACTCAGGCTCCAAAATAGAAGAGTGAGCTCCCTGCTCAGCCCCCCACTTACTGTAGCGCTTGACCCTGTAGCAGCCCTACAACCTGAGGCAGGGACCCAAAGCCTATTGCTTCAGGAGCCAAACTGGGGGTATCCTGACCCCAGAGAGTTCTTGTACCTTCACCATGAGGTGCCAAGTATTAAGTGTTTATTGGGGCAAATACATCACTCCTCATTATTTTAAGTTGTGACCTGCTCTTGGCCACATTCTTTTTTTTTTCTTTTTTTTTTTAAAGATTTTATTTATTTATTCATTTATCCCCCCCTTGCTGCTTGTGCTCGCTGGGTCAGCTAACCACACCGCGCAGGCGGGCTTGCCTTCACCAGGAGGCCCCGGGAACCAAACCCGGGGCCTCCCATATGGCAAACGGGAGCCCTACTGATTGAGCCACAGCCGCTTCCCTCACATTCTTATATTAAGGGTCAACCATCAAAAACATTTCAACCATGCCTGAAATTGGCAGATGAGCACACCTTGTTTAGGAAAGGACAAGACACAACTAGCACCCGTTCCCTTTGCTCGGGCTTTCTTGCTAGCAGAATTCCTTCCCTCTTATATATGGCTCTTTCTAATTGGCCCTTCTACCCACCTTGGCCTTACCACAGATGCAAAACGTGAACCACCACAAACTTCTCTGGTGGATTTTAGGATGGCTTCTCACAGGCTGGAGCAAGGGAGCTAAAAGAGAGCCTTGCAGACTCTTGGCATCCCTGCTCTGCAAAGCCACAGCCTCTCTATATCCAGGCAGTGAAGTGCTAGGCAAAGCCAACGCCAAGCAGGACAAGGATACTCTCCATGCCCGACCTCGGAATCAGAACTGCCCAGAGCAGTGCCTGAGAGCACCAGCTCCCAGAGAATGGTGAAGGCAAGGCTCCTGGGCCAAGCCCCACCAGCTCCCGCATTTTTGGTCTTCCCAGCAGAAGACACTGGGCTGCCTGCTCCTCAAGGACCACAGCAAAGACTTAGAGAGGTGTGTCCAGTTCAAGCACTTCCCTACCATATACAACCACGAAAACCCATTCCCAAGTGCTCTCCTCCTCCTCAAAGCTCCAGGACATCCTCAGTCACTGTCTGCAACACTGGATTTAAACCCAGGTCAACACAAGTGAAGAAACCCTTGAAGACACTCTTGCCCTCACTTCCTGCTGTCTCCACCTCCTCATTCTCCACAGTCTTTCATCATTCCATTAAAACAAAGGGAAAAAGTAGGTTTCCACTCTGTAGCAGTTATTTGGAAATTAATTCCTGCATTTTAGAACCCAAGAACTAAAAATTAAAAGCAAAATGGGATAAATGAAGGACAAATGCAAAAGATTTTCTGTCTTATCAAAACGATGCAGCTGTAATTCACCTCTTCCCAAGAGTGAGGAGATAGTAGCTACTATGAAGCACTATTTAGTGGTGGCCCAAATCTCCTGGTACATGGAGGGTATCATTTTCTTCTTTCAATCGGACCCTCCTAAAAGTCCAAGCTAGGCCACTATCAGACATGGGCCTCAATTCCCCCCAGCCCAAGTGAGCAGGGATGCCACCAGTCTACAGCTTAATTCTTCAGATGCTTTACCTTCATTTCTCATCAATCTTCACCTGAATACAGGGATGCCCTTCCCTTCCCAGTCTCTATGTAAATCATTATTTGCATCTGGGAGCTAATTAATTAAAGGAGCTCTTTTGTAAATGGAAATTTTATTTTATGCCTTCTCATTGTGTACCTGGCCAATGACTCTTAAATCAGAAGTTCTGTGGTCTTAAAAACAAATGTAGTGCTAAAAATAATTTTATGTTGTATATATGTTACAATAAAATTTTAAAAAACAAACAAACTGGACAACAGAGTAAACCTATATGTAAATTATGGACTTACAGTTAGTAATATAGTACTATTGGTTCACCAATTGTAACAAATGTATTACACACCAATGCAAAAAGTTAATAGAGAAAACTGTGTGTGTATGGGTGGGTGTATACGGAAACACTACTTTCTACATGTTTTTTCTGCAAACTACAGCTACTCTAAAAATAAAAAATAAAAAACTTTAAGTAGACCTAACAGCCTAATAAATGTCCTCTTTGCATTTATCTCAAGCAGGGGATAAAGAAGACTCCCTGAAGGGTTTCATGGTGACACCATCCTCATAATAAGCTGGCCCCTCACAGAGCCACTAGGGCAGCCACTGCCCTACCTGATCAGAACTGCCTTGGTCTGTCAAGAGGAAATGGACAGGCAGGTGACTAAAACAGAGCTTGCAAGCAAAACAGAGTGAGAAGCAACTAGATAGAGCTGTGATTCTCTCTTCTCAGACTAAGCTGCCCTGTAGAACTTGGCTAAAAAAAATGGGATCTGCCTCTGTCTGTACATTTGGGGATTGTCCCCTTTCCCATCCCTCATCATCAAGTTATTCTTTGATAACATTTCTGTATGAGGGTGTGGAGGATACAGAGATAAAATGTCAGGGCAGTGACCAACAGGGACTGGGGAGAGTGTCCTTCACACCCTGCCAAGCTGCTCATCCTAAGGCCAGAACATGCTGGGCTTGAGACATTTCCTATCTGGTTAAGAAAATGACCATGGAAATAGCAGCCTCTGAAGGACCACTTCCAGATCTTGCTGACTGTGAAGTCCCAAATAGGTGTCCCACCCTCCAACCTGCCTTAAAACTGGAAGGCAAGCAAACAGGGAGGCCACGGGCTTCTTGGAGGTGCTTCTCATCTCAAAGGGAGGGAGCAACCCCCAGTCCTCAGCAGTCTCAGATCATTACCTACAATAATGAGCAAATATTGAAAGGAAAATCCAGACTTCTTTGAGACAGGGAACTCAAAATACAGCTTATTCACCAATTACCAATAGCATTTGACTAAAAAGCTACGAGTTGGGAAGCAGATACGGCTCAAGCAATTGGGCTCCCGTCTACCATATAGGAGGTCCAGAGTTTGATTCCTGGGGTCTCCTTGTGAAGGCAAGCTGGCCCACGCAGCAAGCTGGCCTGAGTGGAGAGCTCCCACACAGAGTGCTGGCCCGCGCGGAGAGCTGGCTCACGCAGGAGCACTGGGCTGCACAGAGTGCTGGCGCAGCAATATGACACAACAAAGAGAGACACAGAGAAGAGACAATAAGAGATACAGTAGACAAGGGAGCTGAGGTGGCACAAGAGATTGAGCACCTCTCTCCCACTCCAGAAGGTCCTAGGATCGGTTCCCAGTGCCACCTAGAGAGAAGACAAGCAGACACAGAAGAACACACAGCGAATGGACACGGTAAACAGAAAGCGAGCACAAAAAACAATGGGGGAGGGATAAATAAACCTTTTTAAAAAAGCTACAAGTCATCAAGCTCTCTTTATAGACTCATAAACACAGACACCTCAAATGTCGCTCAAGCTCTCCTCATGCAAAAAGGGTTAAGAAGCAAAAAGTCACCAAAATTAATCAGAGAGGCAGATGTGGCTCAAATGGTTGGCTGTCCATTTCCCATATGGAGGGACCTGGGTTCGATCCCCGGGACCTCCCAGTAAAATAAAGAAAAGGCAAGCTGGTGAGCTGTTGGCCCCACCAAACCACACAGCAAGATAATGATGTAACAGGAGAGAGACACAGGGAAGAGCCAAGACAAGACATGCCAAAAAACAGGAACTGAGGTGGCGCAGGTTCCAGAATGCTTCTCTCCCACATCAGAGGCTCCCAGAATCTAATACCGGTAAAAACATGAGGAGAGGGATGAGAGGAGAGGGCAGGAAACAGATACAGAGAATTGCCCAATGAATGGACACAAAACAGCAAAAACGGGGGGAGGGGATTTAAAATGGATAAAAAGTAAATAAATAAATAAATAAATCTTTAAAAAAAAATCAGAAACGACTATTTCCATCCTTTATACCCCCAGAATTGGTGTAGCTACAACCTCAAGCAGCTGTTTGGGGGAGGGTCCACTCAGTAAACAACTGCAGTTAATTCAAAGGCAGCTACTTAAAGTTTGCAAATCTATTTTTCAGATTACTTGCAATGCATCCAGGTAACTCAGGTATTTCTTTACTGATTTTATAGACTGACTACTAATACTAAATTTTTAAATAACATTTATGTTTAATTGTGGTAAAATACACGTAAGAATCATTTTAACCATTTTAAGAGGACAATTCTTTGACATTAAGTACACTGACAAGACTTTAACTTTAACCAATATCTACTTCCAGACTATCATTCCAAACCAAAACTCCTACTCATTTAGCAATAACTCCCAATCCCCTCCTATTCCCACCCATGGTAACTACTATTCTGCTTTCTCTATCACAGTTTTGCTTATTCCCAGTATTTCGTGTAAGAGAAACCATACAATATCTGTCCTTTTATGCCTGGCTTATTTCACTCAACATGTCTTCAAGGTTCAATCATGTTGTTGCAAATACTAGAATATCAAATCTTCATTCCCTTTTTGCAACTGTACAATATTCCTTTGTAGGGATATACTACATTTTGTTTATCCCTTCATCTGTGGATGGACACACTAGAATTGAATTTGACACTGATCATGGCAAGTGATGAGGCCTCAATCTTCACAAACATCTAAGACTCAGCGAGCACTTCACACCAGACCTGTGTGCCCCATCTGGTCCTGGTTACTTCTTCATGACTCCTGTCCTGGGTAACTCCACAGCACTGAGCACAGCACCTGGACACTAAGGCCTACAACTGGTCAGCGCACGGTGCTTGTTATGGGCCTAAATAGAGTCGGCTTTAGAGAAATCATTTCCAGAACACTGGGAAGGAGGGTGAACATGTTCCTCTATCCCTCAACAGGGAACCCCAGGCATGGCCGTCTTCTGCTATGGGACAGGCAAGACGTCAGTGACCATCAGATGTCCCAGCATGCCACAGAACAGAGAGGCAGTGAGTGCAATGCAGCAACAGCACTTTTTTGACCAACTCTGCAAAAAGGGCTAAGAAGCAAGAAGTCACCAAAATTAATCAGAGGGGCAGATGTTTATTTTATAAATCTAACTCTGTTCTCAGAAACCTTGTTTTCTCAGCAAATACAGAATGAAATAACACCAGCTAAAACAATAATCAACAGTGTGAACAGAGGTAACGTGGTAAAATGGCAAATTAAATAATGATTCTAGGTTTTTGTATCACTCTTTGGATGAAAGACACTGGATAAATGTCACAGAAACACCTACTGTTTGCTTCTGCAATAATTACTTTTCTTCTTCTTGCATAAGCTCTACAAAGAAACAAAGTGAAAATTCACATATTTTCTTGACTACTTTTATTCAACCAATTTTGACCACCTACTCAGTATCAGACATTGTCCTACCTTCCTTCAATCTGCTCTTTAATTCCAACTCCATTCCATTATTGTTTCAATCTTTTCACAAACAAACATTATAAAATGTGTTTGCTTTTATTTAAAAGATTAAAGTCTGAAGAAATATTATATAAGCTTCTATTTCTCAATAAAAACTTTTCCAACTAGACTGGGTGTTCCCTGAGGGCTGAGACCAAGTTCTAATTCACTTAGTTCATGGGATCAGGACTTGGTTCGATGGGAGCCAAAGAGCAGCAGCTGGTCAGGGTGGAAAAGAGCATAGCTATGCACCATGGGGAAAGTCAGAGCCTCAGAGTACACCCTCTGCTTCCTTCCTGAACTAATCTGTCCACCCAAGAGCTCAAGAAGAAAGAGGAGGGGAGGATTAAAAGCAGATACCGTGCTCGCTTCGGCAGCACATATACCAAAATTGGAACGATACAGAGAAGATTAGCATGGCCCCTGCGCAAGGATGACACGCAAATTCGTGAAGTGTTCCATATTTAAAAAAAAAAAAGCAGATACCTGCTGTCCAGTGGCCTTCCCTGGGAGGCTGGCACATCGTCACCACTCTAAGACGTGGGCTGACACTCAGCCTCCCAGTCAAGTTCAAAAATAAGTCAAAGTAAGTACCTACATATTTTTTAACATTTTGTAATTCAAAAATTTTTGTTTTGACATTGTTTATGAAGAGAAACTTCATACAGTTGCCATTAATATGCTCTTTTATCTAATTTTAAAAATTCTAAAAATGGTGTATCATATGGACTAAAGGAAAAAAAAAAAAATAAGTCAAAGTCCCATAAGATTAACAGTAAATTTCTCATCAGAAACCAAGGGTGGCAGAAGGCCATGGGATGCTATATTTAAAGTCTTTAAAGAAGAAAAAATTCAACCAATAATTCTATATCCAGCAAATTATCTTTCAAAAACGAAGGAGAAATTATGATATTTACATATAAGCAAAAGCTGAAAGAGTTCATTATCAGAAGACCTGCCCTACCAGAAATGCTAAAGGGAGTCCTTCAGGCTGGAATAAAGTGACACTAGACAGTAACTCAAAGCCATAAGGAGAAAAAAGAACACTGGTAAAGGTTACTACACAGGTATATATAAAATCCTGTATTATTGTACTTTTGGTTTTGTAACTGCTTTTCCCCTCCTCATATGACTTAAAAGGCAATTATGTAAACTAACACTTAAAACCTATATTAATGGGCATACAATGTATAAATATGTAATCTAAAACAAAAACAATATAAAGCAGGAAGGACAAAAATATGTAAGAGTAGAGTTTGTATACTACTGAAATTACAGTGATACTAGTCAAACTAGGCTGTTATTTGTTTAAGGTGTAACTGGTAATTACAAAGGTACCATTGAGAAAATAACTAAAAATATACAGAGAAAGGAAAGAAAAAGGGAATCAAAAAGGTACACTACAAAAAAGGCAATTAAATACAAAAAAAAAGAGGCAGTAATGGAGTAATTGAGGGAGAAAAACACATAAGACACACAGAAAACAAATGGCTGAATGGCAGAAGTAAATCCTTCCTTCTCAGTTATTACCTTAAGTGTCAATGGATAAGACTCTCCTATTAAAAGGCAGAGGTTGGCAGGTATATGAAAAAGCAAAGTGCATCTATATGCTGTCTACAAAAGACTCACTTTAGGTACAAAGCCAAAGCGGATGGAAGTAGAAGGGTAGAAAAAGATATTCCATTCAAAAAGTAATCAAAAGAGAGGCAGAATGGCTTTATTATTGTCAGACAAAATAAGTGTAAGTCAATAAAGATTTTAAGAAACGAGGATTTAATATATTGATAAAAGGGTCAAGCCAGCAAGAAGGTAAAACGATTATAAATATATATGCGCCTCACAATAGAACCCCAAAATGTAGGAAGCAAAAATTGAAAGAATTAAAAGGAGAAAGAAATAGTTCTACAATACTAGTTGGAAACTTCAATACACCACTTTCAAAATTGAAAGACTACCTAAACAGAAGATCATTAAGGAAATAGAGGACTTGAACAACACTATTAACCAATTAAACCTAATGGACATACATAGAACATTCCACCCAACAGAAGAACACATATTCTTCTCAAACATACATGGAACATGTTCCAGAATAGACAATATGTTAGACCACAAATAAAATTTTAATAAATTTTTAAAAATTGAAATACTATTAAGTAGGTTCGCAGGCCATGTGATGGTTTGAAGCTTTATGGACCCCAGAAAAATATGTTCTTAAAACTAATCCAGGGAGCAGAGGTGGCTCAAGCCATTGGACACCTCCTACCGGTTTGGTTCCCAGTGCCTCCTAGAGAAGACCAGCAAGACAGGGAGCTGGCACGATGGGCAGGCATGGCAAGCTGACGCTACAAGATAACGCAACAAAGGAGACCAAAGAGGAAAGACAATGAGAGACACAACAAAAGCAGGGAGCTGAGGTGGCTCAAGCAATTAAGCACCTCTCTCCCACATTTGAAGCCTCAGGTTTGATTCCTGGTGCCTCCTAAAGAGTAGACAAGCAGACACAAAGAGCACATAGCAAATGGACAAAGAGAGCAGACAGCAAGTGCAAACAATGTGGGGAGGGGGGCGGTGATAAATAAATAAAATAACTCTTTAAAAAAAAAAAAAAAAACTGGGAGAGAGGGGACAGACCAGCAGATGCCAACATGTGCCTTGCCACACAACAGAGAAGTCCAGGATTGCTGGGAGTTGGTCTTCAGGAAGAAAGCACCCTGATGAGGTTTTGATTTGGACATTTTTCTCAGCCTCAGAACTGTAAGCTTGTAAACTAATAACCCCCACTGTAAAAGCCAACCCATTTCTAGCATATTGCTTTCAGCGTCTTTAGCAAACTAAAACAGACCACAACAGAATAAAACTAGAAATCAATAACTGAAGGAAAACTGGAAAATTTACATATGTCTGGAAAGCAAACAACACACTATTAACCAATGGGGCAAAGAAGATATCACAAGGAAAATCAGGAAATGTCTTGAGACAAATGAAAATGAAAACACAATGTGCCAAAAGTTATGGGATGCAACAAAGACAGTCCTCAGAGGGAAATTTACAGCACTAAATGCCTACATTGAAAAAGAAGAAAGATCAAAAATCAATAACCCAACTTCACATCTAAAGAAACTGGAACAAGAAGAGTAAACTAAACCCAAAGTTAGTAAAGGAAAAAAAATTAGTAAGACTAGAGCAGAGTAAATGAATTAGAGTTAAAAAAAAAAAAAAAAAAACAGAAACAAAAAGTTTTTTTTTGTTTTTTTTTTAAAGACTGATAAAATCTTTCTCAAAGAATAAGAGGGCACAAATGACTGAAATCAACAATGAAAGTGGGGACTGAATTAGTCAGCCAAAGGGGTGCTAATGTAAAGTACCAGAAATTTGTTGGCATTTATAAAGGGTATTTATTTGGGGTAGAAGCTTACATTTACAAGGCCCTAAAAAGGCCAACTCAAGGTTACTTCCTCACCAAACTCTGTTGCCACGTGTTGAAGCAAAGTGGGTGACCTCTGCCTGGTCTTCCTTCTTCCTCTTAAGGATCCGTGGGCCCAGCTTCTTCCGATCTCAGCTGTTGGCTGAAGGGCTCGTTTCTTTCCGGGCCTTCTCAGCTGCTCAGGGCTCTGGCCTCTTCAGCTGCAAACTATCAGGCGAATAGCTAAGCTCATCCCAGGATCAAGCTTCTCTCCTCTGTCGTGTCTATGGAACTCTCTTTCTTCCATGTATTTTCCTCTGTCTTCTTGAGTGAGTGTCTGTTTTTATCGGCCTACTAAGGGGGTGGGGACTCAACCCTGAGTCACGACCTACTAACGTGGTCAAATCAAAGCCCTAATCTTGATTTAATTAAGTAAATATAAAACCTTTGAATTTAATATAATCAAAGGGTATCACACCCAGAGGAAAAGACCAGTTTACAAACATAATCAATATCGTTTTTGGAATTCAGAAATAATATCAAACTGCCACAGGGACATTACTACCAACTTTACAGAAATAAAAAGGACTATAAAAGGGTATTTGTTTGAATCAGAAAACCTGGATGACATGGACAAATTTCCTGATACATACAAATTACCTAATCTGACACAAAAAGTAATAGAAAAAAAATAGAAAATTTCTTAAAACCTATAAGAGATTGATTCAGTAATCAAAAACCTCCTAACAAAGAGAAGTACAGGGCTGGATGGTTTCATTATTGTATTCCACCAAACATTAAAGAAGATTTAACACCAATCCTTCTCAAACTCTTCCAAAAAATAGAAAAGGATTACTTCCTAACTCAATCTATGAGGCCATCATTGCCCTGATTCCAAAGCCAGATAAAGACAAAACTAGAAATTTCAGATCAATATCCCTTATGACTATAGATGCAAAAATCCTCAAGGAAATGTTGACAAACCAAATCCAACAATATATAAAAGGATTACACATCATGACCAAGTGGGATTTATTCTAGGAATGTATGAATGATTCAACGTAAGAAAACCAATAGAGGGAAGGAGAAGTGGCTCAAGCGACTGGGCTCCCATCTACCATATAGGAGGTCCAGGGTTCGATTCCCAGGATCTCGTGGTGAAAGGTGAGCTGGCCCCCACAGGAGTGCTGGCCTCTATGGAGAGCCGGTGTGGCAAGATGATACAGCAATAAGAGACACAGAAAAGAGACAATAAGAGACACAGAAGAGACAATAAAAGACGCAGTCTACCAGGGAGCTGAGGTGGCGTGAGTGCCTCTCTCCACTCTGGAAGGTCCCAGGATCAGTTCCTGGTGCCGCCTAAAAAAAAGACAAGCAGATATAGAAGAACACACAGAGAGCAGACAGCAAGCACAAAAACAATGGGAGGGGGGATAAATAAAATAAATCTTAAAAAAAAAAAAAAAAAAAAACTGATTAATATGTTACACTAATAGAATGAAGGGGGGGGAATATACATAAGGGGAGCGATGTAGCTCAAGTGGTTGAGCTCCTGCTTCCCATGTACGTGATCCCAGATTCAATCCCCAGTACATCCTAAAACAACAACAAAAAACCACACACACAAAAAAAAAACATCATCTCGATGCTGAAAAAGCATTGACAAAACTCAACATCATTTCATGATAAAAAACACTCAGAAAACTAGGTATAAAGGGAAACTTTCTCAACATGATAAAGGACATTTATTTTTAAAAAAAGACCAGCAAATATCATACTCAATGCTGAAAGACTGAAAGCTTTCCCCCAAGATCAGGAACAAGTCAAGGATGTCTGCTGTCACCATTGTTATTCAACAATGTTCTGGAAGTTCTAGCCAGAGCAATTAGGCAAGAGAAAAAAAAATAAAGGGCAACCAAATGGGAATGGAAGAAGTCAAATTATCCCTACTTGCAAATGACAATATCATATATATATATATAAAATCCCAAAGAATCTACAAGAAAAGCTATGAGAGCTAATTCAGCAAAGTTGCAGGATACAAGATAAACATGCAGAAGTCAGTTGGGTTCTATATACAAGTATTGAATAATCTGAAAAAGAAATCAAGAAAACTATTCCATTTACAATAAAAGAATAAAATACCTAGGAATAAATTTAACCAAGGAGGGAAGCAGCTGTGGCTCAATTGGTTGGGCTCCCGTTTACCATATGGGAGGCCCCAGGTTCGATTCCCGGGGCCTCCTGGTGAAGGCAAGCTGGCCTACACGGCATGGCGAGCTGATGCAGCAAGATGACGCAACAAAGGGAGACAAGCAGACACAGAAAAACGCAAAGCAAAATGGACACAGCAAGCACAAGCAGCAAGGGGGGGGTAAATAAATAAATCTTAAAAAAAAAATTTTTAACCAAGGAGGTGAAAACTTGTACACTGAAAACTGTAAAACATTGGTAAAAGTAATTTAAAAAGACCTAAATAAATAGAAAGACAACCCATGTTTGTGGATTGGAAGACAATATTGTTACGATATCAATATTGCTAAAACAGTCTACAAATTCAATACAATCCCTATCAAAAATCCAGCAGCCTCTTTTTGCATAAATGGTAAAGGTGATCCTCAAATTCAAATGGAATTGTAAGAGGCCCCAAATAGCCAAAACCATCTTGAAAAAGAAGAACAAAATTGGAGGACTCACACTTTCAGATTTCAAAACTTACTTCGATGCTACAGTAAACAAAAGTGTGGGTACTGGCATAAGAATAGACATATAGACCAATGGAATAGAATTGACAGTCCAGAGATAAATCCACGAATCTTTGGTCAGTTGTTTTTCAACAATGGTGCCAAGTCTATCCAATAAGAAGAGTCTCTTCAACAAATGGTGCTGGGACAACTGGTAATCCACACGTAATAGAAAGCATGTAGACCCCTACCTCTCACCATACACAAAAATTAGTTTAAAATGGATCAAAACGGACCTAAATAAGCGGTTCTTAACCTTTGCTCCACGGATCCCTTTGCCAGTCAGGTGAAAACCATGGACCCCTTACTAAGTCCACACTGTACCGTATATTATTTAATAAATATATCATACCCGCACCAACATGTCTCCACAAGAATAATGTTTGCTTGAATTTCAATTCAAGCTCACGGACCACTTGTTAAGAACCCTTGATCTAAAAACAAGAATACCATAAAACTCTTAGAAGAAAACACAGGGAAATATCTTTAGGACCTTGTGGTGCTCAGTGGATTCTCAAACTTTAAACCAAAAGCACAAGGAACAAAGGTAAAAATAGACAAAATGGACTTCATCAATATTAAAACCTTTTGGGATATAAGCCCCCTCTCACTTGGAGGTGTAGTGGACATCAGCATCCCAAACTCCTCAGGATTGGTGGAAGAGCTATGGACTAGAGTGGACTTAATGGTATTCTGTTGTAGACATATTGTGATTCAAGTAATGGAAGAAATTACAACAGTGAGGTGGAGCCAGTGGCCACTGGACACTTTTGGGGCAGGGAAGGGAAAAGCAGTTGTAATACAGGGGTTTTTTCAGGACTTGGGAATTATCCTGAGTGACATTACAAGGACAGATATAGGCCATTTTACATCAGCATATACCATGCAGAACCGTGTGGGAGAGAGTGTGGTCTACAATGTGAACTATGGTCCATGCTTAATGGCAAAGCCCCAGGATGTGTATATCCATTGCAGGTGATGTGCCACACTAATGAAAGATGTTTTTGTGGGATGTTATGGGAGGTGTGGGAGGTGGGGAACATGGGAATCCTTGTAATTTTTGTGTAACATTTATACAATCTAAGCATCTTTTAAAATATATTTTTAAAAAAAGAAAAAAGATTGGAATAATGAATGCACAACTATGTCATTATACTGAATACCAATTGACTATACACTTTGGATGGATTTATGCTTTATTAATATATATCAATAAAATTGATTTGTTTTTAAAAAATAAAATAAGTATTTTTAATGTTTAAATAAAAGAAATTTTTTTTTAAATATTAAAATGTTTTGTGCATCAAAGGATATTTTCAAAAAAGTGAAAAGACAACCTACAGAATGGAAAGAGCTATTTGGAAATAGTTTATATCTGATAAAGGTTTAATATCCAAAATATATAAAGAACTCTTACAACTGAACAACAAAAATATAAATCCAATTTAAAAATGGACCAAGTTGGGAAGCGGCTGTGGCTCAATCAGTAGGGCTCCCGTTTACCATATGGGAGGCCCCGGGTTCGGTTCCCGGGGCCTCCTGGTGAAGGCAAGCCCGCCCGCACGGCGTGGTTAGCTGACCCAGCGAGCACAAGCAGCAAGGGGGGGATAAATGAATGAATAAAATAAAATAAAATCTTTAAAAAAAAAAAAAAAGGGCCAAGTTGAATACCTCTCCAAAGAGGATATTCAAATGAACAATAAGCATATGAAAAGATGCTCAGCATAATTAGCATTTGAGAAATGCAAAGTAAAACTACGAGATACCACTTTACACTCACTAGGAAGACTATTAAAAAAAACTGAAAATAAGTACTAGCAAGGATATGGAGAAACAGGAACGCCTCATACACTGGTGGAAAACAGTTTGGCAGTTCCTCAGAAGATTGAAGATAGAATTATCATATTGACCCAGCAATTTCACTCCTAGGTATATACCAAAAAAAAAATTGAAAGCTGGGATTCAGACAGCTTTTTGTACATGAATGTTCATTTTAGCATTATTCACAATAGCCAAAAAGGTGGAAGCAACTCAAGTGTCCATCAACAGATAAACAAAATGTGGCATATCCCTACAATGGAATATTATTCCATTGCAAAAAGGAATAAGGTTCTGATACTCTGGTACCTGCAACAAGGATGAATCTTGAAGACATCATGTTGAGTGAAAAAGCCAGATATAAAAGGACAAATATTTTATGACTTATTTGACATGGTCAGAATAAGCATATTCATAGAAATAGAAAGCAGAATAGTGGTGATGGAGGCAGGGAATGGGGAGTTATTGCTAAATGAGTATGAGGTTTTTTGAGATGATGAAAATAGCCTGGAAATAGTGGAGAAAGTTACACAGTATTGTCAATGTACTTAATGTCAAAGAATCATCCACTTAAAATGGTTAAAATGAAAAAAAAAAAAAAAAGATAATAAGCCAAAGACCTGAAAGCAAGTACTGGCACCTTTCCCCCCCTCTCCCCACCTCCCAAGTCCTTCTTACCTCATCTCTCTACTCCCAGCACCACTGTCCTCAGTCAATGCCTTGTCCAATGTCCCTGGCTCATGCCAGACCTCTGTTCACTCTGCTCAGGGTTCCACTTTCCCCACAAGCTGCCAAGGGGGCAAGGTCACCATGCCACTCAGAGATATCTGTTGACCTCTCAACCTCCCTAGTCATCTTCAGGACTGGGCTCCAAGTCCCACTCTCCTGAGAGACCAACCTTCCCTCACCACTCCAGAGTGCCCCTCCTTCTCCCATCCAAGCATGCCCAGTCCTTGCCACTTGTTTAACAATGAGTACATGCTCCACATCAAGTTCTTCTGGACAGAGCCACAGGTGCTCCTACAGCACAATTGCTCCCCTCTTCATCGAAAAGTGCTGATTCCCACAACACTCAATCCAGCCCCCTTCAACAAACAGGTGCTCAACAATTTTGTGGTTGGTGAGTTAACACAAACTGTTATTCCTCAAATGTGCCTCTATACCAAAATCTATTCCCTTCCTTTGCATTATCACTTTTTGAAAAGTAGATATTTCAAACGTTAGGTCTCTCCATTTAGGCACTCAAGTTGTCAGGAAGAGGGAAGCAGAAGGCAACCCTTTCTGATGCATTTGCCACCCAACACTATCTGAAGCTCACTTCCTCAGTGACCATCTCCCACGGGCGAGTTTCAATTCCTCTAACGGGCAGCTTTATCAGCACCTTCTGCGTGACCACTGTGCCTCTAGGAAATGGGCTAAGTTTCTTCCTTAAACCCAGGTGAATCCCTGGCACCTAGGGATTACTACCAAGCACCAGCTGGTGATACAACTGGAAAAAGACCTTGAATAAAATGGAGAAAAGGTAAAGACAAATGAGTGTATATGGCTAAGAGACTTCAAAGTGAGTTGGGAGGTCATCAGAGAGGTAAAGTTTATGCATGTCTCAGCAGGATCTCATAGACAGCAAGGTAGATACGTCCCCAAATAGTGGGGCTCCTGAGGGCTCTGGAGACACCCAGGTCCTACGGTCATGGTAGATAGCTCCAGAGTTTGGTGCCTTGCCAGTGGGCCCTATGTTGGAGTCTGTGCTCCCAAGTATGACAGAGTTGGACTCAGATGTGACTTCTCTACACATGCCTCTTCTGTCCCTTTTATTTGAACCTATAGTTGGTACTGGAGTTGGTAGATGTACGTCCAAGAGACTTTAATCTCTAGGCTGTCCACATGCCAGCTGTGCCCTGAGCCTCAGCGGAGTTGCATCACCTACTCTCCAGTTCATTGGACTCATCCAAGACAACTAACAAGGAGGTGAGGATGTACAACCACCACACCAAGGAACCGAAGAGAGTCTACAACTGCAAGCAAGAGTTCCATCCATCAGCTACATGGGATCGAAACCCCCTTTCAATTAGAGGCAGAGTGAGCATCACCATCCCAGAATCCACAGGATTGGGGAATAAAATATGGACTAGAGTAGACTTACTGGTATTCTACTATAGACTTATTGTGATTCTAGCAATGGAAAAAATTATGTCATGAATGTGGAGACAGTGGCCACTGGAGGTACTGAAGTCAGGAAGAGGGAAAAAGACGTGCAATATGGGGGCATTTTCAGGACTTAGAATTGACCTGAGTGACACTGCAATGACAGAAACAGGCCATTATATATCCTGCCATAGCCTACAGAATTGAGTGGGAGAGAGTGTAAACTACAATGTAAACCATAGTCCATGCTTAGGGGTAATGCTCCAAAATGTGTTCATCAATTGCAATGAATATACCACACTAAATGAAAGAAGTTGTTAATGTGGGGAAAAGTGGGAGATGTGGGGAGTGGGGCATATGGGAATCCCTTATATTTTTTATGTAACATTTTATTTAATCTAAGTATCTTTTAAAAATAAATTTAAAAATATATTAAAATTTAAAAAAATAAAAACACCCCAGGTGAGGACACTAGCTCTGCTGAGCTCTGATGCTGAGGCTGTCATCCCTGGCTGCACATTAGAATCACCTGGGCAGGGATTAAATGAGCTGTTGCCTGGGTCCTACCCCTAAAGATTCTGAGGTCAATGTTCGGGTGCATGGAATCCAACTGGTTGTAAACCCTGCTCTAGAGACACAGAGACACAGCAGCCCTGAAACAGGAGACAGTGTGGTTTAGAACCTAGACCACAGCACGAGAAGGTACACAAGAGAGAGAGAACCAGCACAGCTGAAGAAAAGGGCTTAAAATGTGGGGAATTATTTGTGGTCCAACACACCTGACCAGCCCTTGCCAGGACAAGGGCTCCTGAACTGAGACCCTCACCTGAGCCTCAGACCGAAAAATTCTAAATCCTCCAGAAAGTTTCTCCCAGATGTCCTGGCCCCTTCACAAAACATCTCTCAGCAAAGGCAGCAGCCAAGTGCTGCCACATGGAACAACCAGGAGGGGTACTGGGGCCGTTTTCCCTCCTAGCCCCAGCCATCCCCAGGGTTGTAATAGCTATCAACAGTCTCTGGCTCTGCCCTGATCCTGTGGCGTGAGCTCATGTGCCTGAAGTTGGCCCTCCAAGTGCTGCTACCAGGACTACCTACCTAAGCCTGTTTTCTAATCAGTGCCATCAATCACCACATAGGGCCACTGTCAGGATAAACTCAGGTGACATCAGCCACTCAGCCTGGTGCCTGCACAAAGTACTCCATAAAGACTGCCTCTTTCAATGACTATGTTCCACCCTGTATGTTGTCTTCTGAATGCCACAACGCCATAAGGCTGGCGTGTGACCCTGCTTCCTCAAAACCCTGCTGAACAGCTAATGTCTCCTTTTAACAAGAAGAAACTGGGGTTTCCCCCAAGAAAGGGGCACTTGAAGCCAGGTTCAGCAGACTATCTACCCCAAGCCATCACATGGCTCTTGTGCTCTAAACCCTTCACAAGGGCTGCCCATGGATCGAGTCCAACCACTTGCCAGGCTTAAGAACTTACAAGACTGGTGGAGCAGGTGGAGCTCAGTGGTCAAGCGCGCGCTTCACATGTACGAGATCCTGGATTCAATCCCCAGTATCTTCTAAAAAAAAAAAAAAAAAAGAACTTACAAAACTGGACATGGGCAGGCCACTGGGTCACCTGTTTTAATTCCACATGCACCCATGCTCCCCAAGGTGACCCTCAGCCTCCCACCAACACCTGCACACAGTGGGCCCTCCTCTTCATGCTGCCCTCTCCCCGCTTGTCTAAAATTTGCAGCCATCTCTGCCTTGGAGCCCACAGACTCACCACCCCTCTGACCCTTAAACTTCAGACAGCAGTGATCATACCACTCCCTGCACATTCAAGGTACAGGAGCCTCCTCTTCTTTGCACCACCCTCAAAGCCTGGCACAAAGAAAGTATTCATAAGCATTTATCAAGTGGAGTTTTTCTAACTCCCTCTCACCCTCCAGCTCTCAATCCTCCTAAGCGCTACTTCTCAGCAAACTGCTGCCTATATAGGCCCCCCATTATCTGATACCTTTTCCTTCTTCACTGAATTTTCAGAAAAGTGACAGCAGGGGCCAAGTCTTATTTGCTCACATAGTCTACTGATGGCACAGGAGAGACAAAGGCACTCAACTGAGGGAGAATCATGACAAGGACCACCTGAAACACCAGGGCACACCTGCTTCACAGGCGTGTTCAAGGATCAGCACACCAGTACCTCAAAGCCCTGACAAATGTGCTATATGAGCACTGCCTCACGGAGCTGGGCTTCGAACATCCTGCAGCCCAGAGCTATGGTCCCTGGCACTGGCACTCAGGCTATCCTTCCTCTCTGGAGAGCAGCTCAGTGGTTCTGATAATTCTACCAATTAAGTAGAAACAAATTCCTTCTGAGGCAGGCCAGGTCTGCTTTTATTTCTAAAGCCCATTTTATTCTGCTAATATTGTGTGTGCAACTTGCTCCATTTGAAACAGAAATCAAGAACTGGACACCCATAAAACTCCTTTATTCAGCTGCAACATGATTAAGTAACTGAATACAAAATTAGATGCATTTAAAAGATTTTCAGTAAATAAAAATATATCCCATGCACCCTTATCTTGGGTTCTAAATACCACTCCAACTAAAAGGGACCAAGGCTCCTTAAGGAAATGACTAATGCCAAGCTGTGGCAGGGAACGTGGAATATCTTCTTGCACCAAAAAATCAGTAAGCACTCAAAGAATGATGAGCACATGTCAAAAGAACAAAAGAGCCAACCTGAAAGGGCTCTCACTGGCTAAACCCAGGACAATTTGGACATCGAAATGAATAATGGCAGGAATGGACTATACCATATTGAATAAATTATCAATACAAATATAAACAAATGAATAAATAAATGGGGGCAACTCCAGCCAAGCCTGTATGCCAGGCACTGTTCCAGACACTTCACGTGGATTCATTCACTCATTTAATCCTCATAACAACCATAAGAGACAAATAGTATTATGACCCCTCATTTTCCATATGAGGAATGTGAACCTCTAAGATGTTAGGTAACTTGCCCAAGGCCAGCCATATAGATAGTAAATTGTGGAACCAGGAGCAAATCCAGGTAATCTCCAGAACTGGTGCTGGTAACCACTACGTTCTATTCCTAAAAAACAAAGAAGCCAGCACCCACAGGCAAAAACAGGGGCAGGAATGAAACTAGATCTCATTTGACCAAAGACTCTGGTTGAATGTTTGATTTGAGATGTTTCCCTAAACAGCAAGGGTGGACACCATTTCTGCCTTATTCCTATTGCCGTATTCCCAGGTCTATGGTGACCACTGTTCTGGTTTATAATAGCCTGGTGTTCTGTCTCTTTTAGCATGGGTCCTGGATTTTTCATTTTTTAACAAAGTATTATTATATTTTATTGAAATTGTTTTTGAATGGAATTTTTATAGTTTTAGTACAATAAAACCATTTGCAGTCAAAAATTTAAAATATATATAATTGATTTTTAGCACTCTGAATGCTCAGAAGTATCTCCATTTTGATGATTTTTATGGTCACCCTCCCAGTGCCCAGCAGAGTGCCCAGCACATGGCAAATACACAGACACTATTTGCTGAATGAATTTATTCAAAAATAAATTTTAAAATAAATTTATTAAAATATGGATACTTATTGAATTTATTGGAACAGTATTCCATTAAGATGAAGATAATGCTTTTGAATTGACTTTGTATCATGCTTTTGGGTCTCTGATGTGAGTGTTACTGGTTTTATTTTTATTTTTTAGAAAAAGGAGTACAAACTAAATTTAAAACTTTATAAATAATAAAGAAACAGGGGGAGCAGAAAAGCTCTTCCTTATAGTAAGATCACAACTAATACAGAGGGAATGAGAGACTTACAAAATCATCACCAGATGTTAACACGAGAAAGTGAAAGTTTGATGAGCAACAGAACACTCACATGGTCTCAAAGTGTCCCCCACTCCTTAAATTATTAATAACAAAGGAAAAACCAGCAACTTTAAAGAAAACAGCTAGGCATCTCCTTAACCAGAACTAATCATAAGGACAAACCAGCATCTTGTGGCTCCTGGTAGAGGCCTACTAGACATTATTGGGACAATTGAGGAAATGTGAATATGGGTTGTGGATTAGATAACAGCATTACAGCAATGTTAAAATTCTCTGCTTTTTGAGAGCTGTACTGTGGTTATGTAAGATAATGCCCTTATTCTTAGGAAATACACAACTAAGTATTTAAGAGTAAAGGGCATGATGTCTGCCACTTTACCCACAGATGGTTCAAGAACAAAAATATAGAGAGGAGGGAATGGATGCAGCTCAAGCAGTTGAGTGCCCACCTCCCACATGGGAGGTCCCAAGTTCAATTCCTGGTGCCTCCTAGGGAAAAAAAAAAAAAAAAACAAGCAAAACAAACGAAAAAACCAACTCAGGGGAGCCGATGTGGCTAGTGGTCCAGCACTGGCTCCCCACATACGAGGTCCCAGCTTCAATCCCCAGCTCCAGTACCTCAAAAAAAAAAAAGAGGAGAGAGAGAAGGGTAAACAAATAGTGAACCTAGATAAAGAGTATTTGGGAGTTCTTTGTATATTCTTGCAATTTTTCTGTAAGTTTGAAATTATATCAAAATTTAAAATTTACAAAAATATGTGCTACATGAAATGAAAAATTTTTTAAAAAGTGGTAAAAGAAAGAAAGGTGGGGCATGGTCTGCTCCCCTCTCAGGACCTCAGTTCCTCCCTGGCAAAGTCAGAACATTTATCTATAGTTGGGAAACATGGACGTGGAAGTGGCTCAAGTGGTTGGGCATCCATCTACCATATGGAAGGGCCTGGGTTCGATATCCGGGACCTCCTGAAAAAAAAAGGGTGAGCGGGCGAGCCACAGGCCCGCGCAGACGTGCAGCGAGCCAGGCCCACCGAGCCACACAAGATGATGACGCAACAAAAGAGAGACGCGGGGGAGAGCCAAGGCAAGGCACACCAGAAACCAGGAACTGAGGTGGCACAAGTGACAGGGTGCCTTTCTCACACATTGGAGGTCCCTAGGATCGAATCCTGGTGAAGCCTGGAGGAGAAAAATGAAAAGAGAAGGCAAGAAACAGACACAGAAGATCACCCAGTGAATGGACACAGACAGCAAGTGTGAGGGGGGGAGAACCAGAAAGAAAAAAATAAAGTCAATTAAAAAAAAAAAAAAAAAAAAATTGGGAAGCAAAGTCAGCAGATAAACTCTGTAAACTGTGGCAGCCTGTGTAATCCTAACACACCACTTACCTCACACCTCAGCACTTCGTTCATTAGGGCTCCAGGTTCCAGACATCAAACCCCAAACGGCACAATCCGAAACACACCCCCCAACCCCACCAGGCCTTTGCGCCCTCCAACTCTATGAAGGGAAATGAGGGTATTATAAACGCACTTTCCTCCACAAAAACTACAAACTACGAAAAGATTTTGTTTATTTTAAAAATGACTTGGTTATAGTGAAAGAAAATATCACACTGGGGCTGAAATTACTACATTGGGCTATGTCTGCTCAGGGTTAAAAATAGTTTCATCTTTTCTTCCCAGGAGACGTCCCTCCAGGAAGAAAAAAAAAAAAAAAAAACCTAAATCAGACTATCACTGAGTTCAGAGGTCCCAGAGCTAAATGCAAGATCTAGGAGCGCAGCATCCAGGGCTTCCCGGGGTCAGATTCCCCCCTATGGATTTATGGACTCCCAGTCACCACTCAGAAGACGCACAGTGAGCCCTCACAATGACACCATCAGCTGTCTGGTCCTTCCCTTTTGACTTAATGTAATAAAAGCAATTCACAAAGAGGTTTTTAAAAAATTTTTCAAACAATACACAAGTGAAAAGCAGAGGTCTCCTTCCCAGGCCCTGGATGAGCAGGCTGTTTCTTCAGAAGCTCTCCACAAATGACACAGTAAACACACCTCTAAACATATGAACAGGTATATCCCTTTTGATTTATTTTTAAAGTTCAAATGGAATCATATATTTCATAGTTGTTACTTTTTTTTTTAAAGAGGTACCAGGAATTAAACCCAGGACCTGGTACGTGGGAAGCAGGCATTCATCCACTGAGCTAGATCTCTGCTTCCCACGTTTTTTATAACTTACTAGGAGACCGCAGCCCACTGGGTAGATGGGGCTTCCTCACTTACCCAATCCAGGGCTCTGCTGTGTGTGGTACATACAAGTGTCCCCTGTGCTTTGTTCTCACAGATGTTCTTGCAAACTCACCCTCGCATTCTTCTGTGAAAGATAATGGCAAACCACCTTTTAATTTACACTCCCACCTAAGGATACGGGTGACTTTCCCTGTACTTTCAGTTATACTGAGTGCTTATGAAGCTCTTTTGTTAATAACTTGAGATGGAAGAGGAATAAGCGTGGGGCAGGTTGAAACAGCATGAGATGGCAGTTTGCCCCTCTGGTGCAGGTATCATAAATTCAAGCCGGGAGTAATGGGACCTAATGGCCAGCCATCATGAGAATATGGGAGGGTGAGCATCCAAAGGCCTAATGAATCAAAACATGGTGCTATGTTTTTCTAGTCAAACCTGACGACCTCAGAGGAAAATCTTGTTACCCAGAATTTACGGGCTAATTAAGCCAAGTAATAAGGTATCTATGGTGCTCTTCATTCCTGTCATTGCTTCCCTCTGCGGTCTCCTCCGGCCAAGGCACTTCCTGGGTCAACCCTGAAAGAAGTCCAGCCTCAGGAAAACAGGAACACAGGGACTAAGTGCTAACCACAAGGAGGACAGGAAGAGGAAGCTACCGAGTACTTCTGAGCATCATGCTGTAGTTTCACTTTTCTGAAAAGCATTAAGCTTCTCTATATCATATATACCTATTTCCAAATCTAAGTTTGCTGCTTGTGGTCCTCCAGCTGAAGGGCAGGGCCTGGGAAGAAGGCTAAGAGTCCAGATGACCCAGACATGGCATCCTCCAGGCTCTTAGGTCACTGGGAAAGAACTGTCTGCTGCGGGTCTGTGCAGCCACCTGGGAGAGGCAGTGGTGTGCCTAAGCATAGAGGAGCACCCACTGGCCCACTTCTCATCACTCTCTCAAATCAGTCTAACTGCGGCAATTGAACAATTAACCCAACAAAAACTGGTGTCCACAACAGCAATTGTCACTCCCAAGTCCTCTCTGGCTCTACACGGTGCTAGTTCCTGCCTTAAAGGCTACCCAGGAAAAACCAGGTAAGGAATGACAGGAGCTGGGAGCCACACTCTACAACAAGGACTACAACGTGAACCCCCACGGGAAACGCCAGGACCAGAGGAGCATGAAGCACTTCAGCAGATGGTACAGT
Organism: Tolypeutes matacus; assembly: GCA_026826555.1. NCBI lineage: Eukaryota > Metazoa > Chordata > Mammalia > Cingulata > Chlamyphoridae > Tolypeutes > Tolypeutes matacus. Next base: position 2,373,615 of record JAKSZT010037307.1, read on the forward strand.
TACATTAATCTTTTAGAAATAGATGCTCAAATACTGATGGACGAAATGACACCATGTCTGAGATTTGCTTTAAAATAATGTGGGGTGGGGAAGTGGTACGGGTGTGAATGGGCCAGGATTGGCCACCAGTTGATGGTTACTGGGGCTGGTGATAGATACATGGGGATTCATTGCACTATTCTGTCATGAGCGTATTAGAAATTCTCTATTGTAAAAAGGTCAAAAATAAAATACAACAGACATAAAAAAAAACTCAAAATAATTAAAACATCAAATACACTTAGCAATTCACTTTTATTTATATACCCAGAAGACACAGACAAGAACCTTCACAGCTGTGTTATTCATGCTGGCCAAAAACTGGAAACAACCTATATGTTCACCAAGAGGAAAAGCAGTAAACTATGGAATGTTCCTATGTAGAATACTACACAGCAATAAAAGGGAGCAAACTTCTGTACAAAACTACAACAGATCTTGTTCAGCAAGAGAAAACAGACACCAGTATACATCATCCATGAAGGTTAAGAGCAGCAAAACTAAGCTATGATGACGGAGGTCAGAAGAGTGGTTGCCTTTGGGGGGTGCCAATTAGGGAAAGGCATGATGGAAATTTTTGGAAATGTTCTATATCTTGATCTGAATGGTATATACATACATAAAAAACACCAAGCTGTACCTTTATAATTTATGTATTTACTACATGTAAACTGTTCTTCAATTTTTAAAAAAGAGGGACATCCAAAAAATCAAAGATTACTAGGGTACCAGAACATAGCATAACACATCTACCTAAGAGTAGACTTTCCAAGCCTGAAGAACAAGAAAACTCAGCCTCTGACCGGGGGTGATTCCAGTCAGGGCCTGCTACCGGCATGCCACCTGCCCACACCCGAGGTGGAGGAAGGTACTTCCTCTGAGGCCCTTCACTTCTGGCCAACCACAAACTCCAGAGAACACCAGAAAACAGTCTTGACTCTTGCTTCACCACCTCAGCAACTAGCCAGGCTTGTGGTCTTGACCTCACCAAATTCTAGCCCCATGTTTTAAATTTGGTGGTATTAGTCTCTCCTATAGGAGATTCAGCCCTGCCCCTACTGCCCAAAACCCACGGCTGGCAGCCCAACACCCACTCCCCTGGGCGGCTCCTAAGCAGTGCCCAGCAACCTCTCCAGCCTTTCCTCCAGCACAGCCCACACCTCCCTGACTTTGGAATCCCTTACATTCTCCTCCCTAAAGGACAACCATCAGGAAACTTGGGTTTAAATCAAGAAAACAAAACCAGATCCACCTCTTTAGGCCTAAGCTGCCTTGGTGGCTATAGAAAATACAAGTAAATCTGAATTTATTGGCTTCAAAATTATGTAAGTATAAAATAAATGAAATTTTTTAATGTGTGAAAGAATAACAAAAGAAACAAAAACACCAGGCACTTAAGTGTCCCAGCACTGGGGAATGGCCTGATAAGTCCTGCTGTATCACATGATAACTGCTCTCCCACAGAAGGCCAACGGCTCTGGTCAAGGCTCCTGAGTAATTACTTTTGTAAAGTACCAGTCTTTACCAATGGATCGTCACAGAAACAGCTGGTCAGGTGGGCACTGGTTCCATCTTTGAGGTAAGCGCCAAGTTTTCCTCACACCAGACAAAGGCTTGTCTATGTCACATTGAGGGGGGGGATCTGATGCAAGAACAGCCAGGGCAAGATGACAAGTTCCTGGGCCTGGAGCCTAAGCCCACCCTCCCACTAAAGCTACCCTCTCTGCCTCTCCGACATTCCAACACCTTCAACCACCTGCCGGCATGGCAACAGCACCAGCAGTTGGGACACCTCTCTGCCCAGTGACAGAGGAAAGTCTCTGTACCCAGGTTTTGAGCCTGCAAGTGAGGCCATGACTGTGGCCCAAGAACCTTCCCCTCTTCACCCAGCCCACTCGGCCTGATGGCACAGATATCCGGAAAGACTAATTTCTGGCTGCTGGCTAAGCCTCACACATTACCCCGTTTCCTTGCAGCTGGGTCTATGCCCTCCATGGAGAAGCAGGAACACCCTCTAAAAGAGCTTTCAAACACAAAGTAAACCTGTAGAACAATAATCATAGGACAGAATTTGAGGCGACCATTTAAATCATAAGGACCAATCCTCTCATTTTAAAGATGGGGAAACTGAGGCTCCACAGTCTCCCAGATGGAACAGGATGCGAACCCCTCTCTTAACCCTCAAACAACCTTCTTCCAATCAGAACACTCTATAAGCAAAGACGGGGGTGGGGGGGGGGGGAAGAGAGGAAGGAAAGCTGAAGAGACGAGACAAGATGTGGGACAGATAATGAAAAACAGGGATGTGGGGATTTAGGGGAAAACGGTAATGTGACAAAGAGCATGAGGGGACGGTCTAAGAGGGGGACAGAGCTGTAAACCCATCCCAGTCAATAAGGCCAGGCCAGGCATTTGCGCTTCTCGTTGCAACACCTGTCACCTGCACTGGCACTCACTGGTTTGCCAAGGACTGACAAACTGCTGAGAGACTAGGCTGGGTCAGTAGTGCTCTGCGTACCTACTGTGAGCAAAGCACAAGACATGAGGAAGGCAGCACTCCCAAGGTCCTCTCCCTGACCCCTCACATCCCCCTCTGGGATGGGCCTAACCACCCCAACACCACCCCTCACCACACTCCCCACTCTTCACAATACAGGAATCAGAGGGATACTGCCTGCCCACAGTCACTTAGCAGAGGCAGGGTTCTTGGCCTCTCCTAACTACATTCTTTTCTGAAAAATGCCAAGTAAGGGGAAATAAGCTCCTCTTCCTCCCTCTTCTGCCTGGGTGAGGCAGAAGTTAGGGCCCATGCCTGTCCTATCCATTGCCAGATTCATCCTCTGGGCTAACATGATGCCCAGAGCATGACAGTGACTCAAAAGCCATGTGCTCAATGAACAAACAAAAGGAAACACAGTGCTGACAGGCCTGTCTGCTGGATGCTGGTTGACAGCCTGTCTTGTAGGGCTGCTTAAGAGTCATTATTTAATATTAAACACTTCCCAGGGGGTCGGATGTGGCTCAACTGGTTGGGCGTCTGTCTCCCATATGGAAGGACCGGGGTTCGATCCCCGGGACCTCCCGGTAAAAATAAATAAATAAATAAATAAATAAAGAAGTAGAGACTCAGGATTGTGAGCCCTGTTAACAAGGGGCAATTCTTAAAAAAAATAAAAAATAAAAAATAAAAAAATAAAAAAATAAACACTTCCCAGATCAAATTCCTCGTTTTTCTTTAACTTTGTCCAACTACAACTATAACAGGCTCATTAAATAAGCTGATGCATGTAAAGCACTTAGAAAAGGACCTGGCACAGCATAAACACTCTAAATGTGGAAAAGTATATCCAAAATACAAAAAATAAATCTTAATCCAGTCACCCACAATCTCTTACGGGTGTACAGTTCCTGCTTATACACGGAACACATTAGGAGACACCCTACACGGAGACTAAGGAACATGGACATCCACTATGTAACCACTGAGTGTCCTGCTTTCTCCACCCTGGATCCAATCTGAAGTTAAACAATAATCCCCCACAATAATGAGGATTCTGGGTTTCAGTGCCTACAGTAAAAATGGGATTTCTTCTGTTTCTACTGAGATCCTGATCTGTTCCTATACAGTTGCTTCAGCTCCTGGAAAGCCTGTCCTGCATTGCCCCAGGCCCACTTCTGGGATGGGAGCAGCCCTATGGGCTCTGCTTCCCCTCTAGCCTGAGGATTTAGAGTAAGCATTTAAGAGCTTTATTTTCAGCTCCCCTCGGGTGGTTATCACCTCATTTTCTTATCTGATGAGAGCCAAGGCTCTACATTCACTTGCCTCTAACACAAAGGTCAGACAGTAAATGCCTCCACTATCTAGCAGTCACACCAGGAACCTTCTCCACTGGAAACCCAGAGCTCAGCTCCTCACCAACACAGAATTGTAAAATAAGATGCCTTCATCACCTGGAAGTTGGAACCTAAATTTTTTTCTTAGGGCAATCATTCTCTGCTCAGAAGATGGGCACTGGTGCCTGCCTATACCTCATCTTCCTCTCACCCCAGAACTTATCAACATGCTCAGTGATCGCTTTGTCACATGGAGGCAGGAAACTCAAAATCAGTTTCTAGGGAGGATATTGACTTTACAGAGTTAGGTTCAGACATGTCACACTAAGTTCATCTTATTAACCAAAAAAGAAAAAAAACCTTCAAGTTCCTGTTCTAACTCTAGAGTTCCAACTACAGCTCAGTGGTAAAAACTGAATTACATGTTTCCGGTATAGAATCTGCTGCTGCCCAACATTCAACCAGGAGCACTCACCAGGTCCCAGGTCTCTCAAAACACATCCAGTGGGCAAAAAGCCAAAGTTTTACCTAATTAGGAAGTCATGGGGGGGGGGGACAAGCATGCCTTGCTGTTGATAGCCCAAACAGAAATAAATATTAAACAAAAGAAGAAAATGAAGCACTTTCCAGTCACTCTCAACTCGCATGGCATCCTTGCAGGTGTATGCCCCTTCTACTTCTCTAGTGAGAAAACAGGCCTGGGCATGTCAAAGGATTGCCCAAGAAACAACTTAAAAGCCTAAACAATGTTGTCCAGTTAACAGAGATGATGGTCCTCAAACTATTCTAATCCCTTACTCATCTACACTGGGCCAGTATCTCCAAGCACCACCCCACCCCAACATGACATTGTATAACTCAAAACCCTGCAGGTGAGTGAGCAGTCAAACCAGAGCTACTTTCCAAGAGGTACCAGTGGGCTCACTTCTAGTTTTTTTCTTTTTTTTTTTTAATTGTAAGATATTTGATACATAAAAAATAGCACATCATGTACATAATTACAAAACAATAAACATCCAAAAACTCCATCAACGGCCAACTTTTATTCAGTATTAGCCTCTTAATTTACACTAGAAAGAAAAAGGATGGATGCAATAATAACAAGTAGCAATTACGGAAGGCTCATCACCTCATGGGTCATTTCATCCTAGGCAATTTATGGGGAAGATTCTATCCGGCAGTTTAAGGAGAGAGAAGTCAACAGCCTTACTTAAGATCACACTAGGGGGAGCAGATGTAGCTCAAGTGGTTGACTGCCTGCTTCCCCGGTATGAGGTCCGGGGTTCAATCCCTGGTACCTCCTAAAAACAAACAAACAAACAAACAAAAA
>JAKSZT010037307.1:2378827-2408741 GCA_026826555.1 Tolypeutes matacus
TCTCACAGGGGAGTGGATGTAGCTCAGTGGTTGAGTGCCTGCTTCCCATGTATGAGGTCCTGGGTTCTATCCCCCATACCTCCTTAAAAATAAATAAAGATCACACTAGGATGGGAGGGCCCCGGGGGCCTCGATACTGGTAGCTTCCTTCCTCAGGTCCAGGTTTCTACCACTCAGTGTTTTCCAACCCTATCACACACTTGTACCAAAAACCCTACCCATCTTACTAAAAAGCAAGGGTCCTCAGTGAGTAGACCTCACCTCTTGGAAAGTCATGACCTAAATACCACAGTATGACCAGGCACTATCTGGAAGAAGAGTTCTCTTTTAGAAAACAATACCATTTTATAACAGGTGCTGGCATGTGCAGTGTGATCTCTGCATGGGGTGTTTTATTCCTTTATTTGATAAAAACAAAACACCACTCCAATCCTAAGAGAGAGTAAGAAACATAACATTCAGCTCAGGCACAAGGTGAAGTAGGCTAGTTTTTTTGTTTTTTTTTTCCTATAATAAAAGGGTTTGGGGGGATGGCAAATACCCAGAAAAGTACCAGTGCCAGGTGCTCCTTTCACATGATGCTTCCATGGAAGACAGAGAGAAAGCACATATTGAAGCACTGTAGAAAGAATTAAGTTTTCCAAAGTCTGCCTATCTGGGCTTCAGGGGAACAAATTCTCCAGCACTCATCTGCACATACAGCTCTGAGGCCGAAATGCCTTTCAGAGACTCAAGCAGGGCCGGAGTGCCTGCTCAGACCTCCCCAGTCTCTTCTCCCTCTCCCTCTCCCTCTCCCCCAGCTCACGAATCTACTCTTCACAGACCTGGTGAAGCACACGTCTCGCTGCCTGTTAGAAACCAACACTCCTGAAAAAGGGGCCAATGTACTCTCTAACCCACTCTTCAACCACTCACCAAAAGTATCTCACACATTTTTTCCCCATATAACAAGCCTGGGATTGGGAGAACTTCCTGATAGGCAAGGCTGCTTGACCTCGGGAGAGAACACCCATATATTCTGTTTTAAAAAAGCCAAGTCCCTCTGACCTCCCCTACCTGAAGAATCATATGCTGGGATTTCATATCTTCTACCAGTTCTAAAGGCAACTGGGGCCAGAATAAATAAAGAAAACAAGAATTTAAGTTCAATTTCATTGCTAAATAAATTAACTGATCCCAGTGGATCCGGAGGGAGTGCCCAGCCTCCTGTGACCAGGAACTCAGTCACCCTGGGGAGTGGCAGGCCTGCCTCTCAAATATGGTCTTGGATACGCTGCAAGAGTTGGCACAGGCCTGAATAGGGGTCCACAAGATTAATCAACAGATAGCAAAATCAGAGGGCAGACTCAGGGGCAAACAAAGCATTAGCACCATTCCGTGGAACACCCGTGGGCAGCAGGGTAGCCTGTGAGGAAAAGCAAGGGCTTGCTGTGCTCCTGGCCCCTCATACCCAGTGGCCACAGCAGACCAGATACAGAGGCCACAGCAGGCCTGACACCAAAACAGAAGGCCCTCCCGTGGGCACAGCCCACAATGGGCCCATTCTCCCAGGAAGCGAGGGTAGGCCAGGACATTCCTCCACCCCCTCACACAGAGGGAAAGGGCACAGGCAGCCGGGGGCCCAAGAGGCGTGCAGAGGAAGAAAGCAGGAACAGCTGTTTTCCTCTCCAGCTGCTAAAATCAAAAGAGGAACCCTCCTCTCCCACAAAAAAAAAGAATAAATCAGAAGGAAGGTCTGAGGGGCCATCTGATTCAGTTAGGTGGGCTGGCCAGCCTGCCTAGGAATCCCCTCTCTGGTCAGCAATGCCCAACTAGAAAGGAAAAAGCTCAGGGCTTTGAGGAGGAGATGGGGGACACCTCAAACCCTGTCAGTTTAGGGCTGTCACTGCAAGCAAAAGAACCAACTTCAGCTAGGATTTCTTCTCTGTATCAAGGAATCCAATCGGGAAGCGGCTGTGGCTCAATCAGTAGGGCTCCCGTTTACCATATGGGTGGCCCCGGGTTCGGTTCCTGGGGCCTCCTGGTGGGGGCAGGCCCGCCCGCACGGCGTGGTTGGCTGACCCAGTGAGCACAAGCAGCAAGGGGGGGATAGATGAATAAATAAATAAAACCTTAAAAAAATAAATAAATAAATAAATAAATAAATAAAAAAAAGGAATCCAATCACTTTTTAACTACTTTTAAAAGTGGCTAAAGCAGGGAAGCGGATGTGGCTCAAGCTATTGGGCGCCTGTCTACCATACAGGAGGTCCAAGGTTCAATTCCCGGGGCCTCCTGGTGAAAGCAAGCTGGCCCATGTGGAGAGCTGGCCCACGCAGGAGTGCTGGCACAGCAAGATGACGCAACAAAAAGAGACACAGAGGAGAGACAAGGGAGCTGATGTGGCACAAGAGATTGAGTGCCTTGAGCGCCTCTCTTCCACTCCAGAAGGTCTCAGGATCGGTTCCTGATACCACCAAAAGAGAAGACAAGCAGACACAGAACACACAGCAAATGGACATAGAGAGCAGACAGTGCAAAACACAATGGGACTGGGGGGGGGAATAAATAAATCTTTAAAAAAAGAAAGTGGTAAAAGCACACCTTCAGACTGGCAAAAACACAGTGCTCTAAGTATACTGATGACCCTTCTGATAAAATATTATGATCTTTTCCATGCAAGCAGAAGCAACAGTCAGTAGCACAAACCCAGAGCAAGAGAAAGTGAGACAGAAATCCTACTGTTATCTATCTGTAACTTTAATGAATTCTATTTTTAGGTCTTTAATAAAAAGCATCTCTTCTAGTCTCCTCCTACCAAATCTCTCCATTCAGGCAATTCAACCTCCCCAACAAAGCTTAAAAGGCTAAAAATAAAAAAGACACTTTTTCAGTCATACTTCATATTCTTCAAGACCTAGAATCCAGCTCTGCTCAAGGGGTACACATCTGACCAACATCATCCAGTAAGCAAGTACGCAATCCAGTACGCAAGGCTCCCAGAAGTCAGGGCTGTTCCCAATGCCAAGCCCAAGCAGAGTGATAAAAGACATTTTATGGCAGCATTCCATTGTGAAATCAGGGCCCAGAAACGGATGGTGTCCCAGCTTTTGATTAATAACCGAATAAAAAGGAAACACTATTTGGAATTCCATTATTGACTACATAGTTTTTCTTGGCAAAAACTGCTAGAGAATCAACCCAGTCCCGGAGAACAACTGAGCTAATTAAGAGAGTTTATGACATCCAAGGCAGAACAGGTTCACTTCTACCACAGAGAGCCTTGGAAATCAACTTAAGCAATCACATATAAACCCCTGGGATGGCTGGTGAGAAACGTTCCCGGTACAGCAAAGAGGCAAAACAGAGATGACCAGAACCATTTGTGAAAATCAAACAAGAGCAACATCTTCCAATTCCACTACTTTGTTTCAATACATATAAAGCAATTATTAGAAAGCATGCTTTAAGAGGTGCTTCTTAGTTTGTAGATTTCCGTGCTCCACGTAGGAAAACTCCACACCCAGAGAAATGAAGAGCAAACACCAATACAAGGAACCAAGCTGGACACTGGTCATCATTGTTTCCCTGAATATGATGCATCCTTCCAAGTATTTCACTACTCCTTGAGTTCCCCCAACTGGCACATTCCCCTATATTTAGGGTATCCAAGGACTGTGACTGCCTCAGGAAGAATGAATCTATGGCTGCATATGTCCCCAGTGGCAGTGAACACTGAGATTGTGTGTTTATGTGGCTATAAAAATTGCAAATCCATGCAAACTACAGAAAAGGGACATGGGAAAACATACCCAAGCTTAAAAATAAAAATCAGTACATTTGGCCGTAAAAAGGAATGAAGTTCTGGCACATGCTACAACATGGATGAACCCTTAAAGACATCATGTTGAATGAAATATGTCAGACACAAAAGGACAAATACCACTTATATGAAATAAGCAGAATATGCAAATTCATAAAGCTAGAAGCTAGAACACAAGTTACTGGGGCCCAGTGGGGGAGAGGAATGGAGAGTTAGTGTTTCATTGGTACGGAGTTTGTTTGAGGTGACAGAAAAGTTTTGGCAATGATGGTGATAAGAGTCCCAACTTTGTGAATGTAAATGACACCACTGAATTGTATATTTGAAAAGAGATAAAAAGGGAAATTTTAGGTTGTGTGTAAGTTACTACAAAAAAAAAAAAAAAAAAACATAAAATCGTACAACACAAAAAGTGAACCCTAATGTAAACAGTGGGCTAAAGCTAATAGCATTGGAGCGGGTATAGCTCAGTGGTTGAGTGCCTGCTTCACATACATGAGGTCCTGGGTTCAATTCCTGGTATCTCCTAAAATAAATAAATAAAGTTAATAGCATAATTACAATAATACTGTTTCATTAATTGTAACAAAGGTATCACACTAATGCAAAATATTAATAATAGGTAGAACTGTGTGTGTGAGAGTCGGGTATATGGGAACACTATCCTTCGTGCATGATTTTTCTGTAAACCTACAGCTGCTCTAATACAAATAAATAAGTAAAAATCAATACAAACCTGACTTGACATTATAGATGTACTTCTGTAAAACTCTAAGTCAAATCTCACTTTTTTTTGTCAAAAGCTTTATACTTATTATTACGGTGGATAAGAAAAAGATTCTAAAAAAAACTTCATGCACAAAGATGTTACCTGTAATATTACCTATTATAACCAAAATAAGTAACAACCATCTAAGAACCAGGGACAGGTTAACCATTAGAAATGTTATATTTATAGAACAATGCTCATGCTATAATGCACCTTCGCGTCACCTTCCAGTGTTAGACTGCCTTAAAAGCTTTGTCTTCCTGGAGAGCAGAGGCCCTGTGGGAAAAGAAGGACTCAATATCAGTGAACACCCACACCCAAAACAGAATTATGCCACAATGACCAACTCCAAAGGAAGTGGGGAACGCCACTCAGCCTCCTGCCCACACTACCAATTAGTCACCCTTCTTTGCCAACGGTCACTGTCAAGAAAACAAAATGTTTTCTGTACAGAAGCCCTAACAGTCCAGGGCCAAAAATTTAAAGTTAATTCCAGTGTCTATATTTTAGACAGTGGTATTTTTAAAAACTAACCCAAGAAGGTGTAAATGAGAAGCAAATCTTCAACATTATTAAATGCAACCAGTGATGTTCAAAATAAAGCCATTAAGTTCCAAAAGTGTTTTTTGTATTCAGCTGATTGTTCTCACTTGAACCCAGCTTTTAAAATATAAATTAAGTCAACATACTACAAGAGTTTCATTCAGATTTACATCACTCCAACACAGCACAGCTTCACTAACTCACACACCCTCAGTTTATGATCCTGTACCATTGTGTCCCATCCATCTTTCTCTCCTGCATCCAGAGCAAGGCTGAGAAAATGCTTAGCTATCAAACCGAAGGAACAGGAAAATAGGAAACTCTATTTTAAACATTAAGGCTAAATTAAGTCTTCTGGCTGGTATAATTTTGTAAACTACTCTAAAACACTATTTATAGAAATTGCTATCTGAGCAGTATTATTAATAATGAGAATAAAAGGGAACAGTCAAAAGGCAAAGCAGGTTAAGCAACTGCTTTAATAATCAAAGGCATGCCCCTCTCAATTAGAAGCAGAGTGGGCATCACCATGCCCAAATCCTCAAGATTGGGGAATGAACAATGGACTAAAGTAGACTTATTATTACTTTACTTAGACTTATTATTATTCTAGCAATGGAAGAACTCTTATCATTGATGTAAAGGCAGTGGCCACCAGAGGTTTTAAAGGATGGGAGAGGGAAGAATAGGTGTAATATGGGGGCATTTTGGGGACATTGGATTTGTCCTGCATGATATTGGCCATCATATATTTTGTCATAAATTGCAAAATTCTGCGGGACAGGTGCAAACTATAATGTAAACTATAGCCCATGGTTAGTAGCAATGCTTCAATATGTGTTCAGCAATTGTAACAAATGTACCACACTAATGAAGGATGTTGTTAATGTGGGAAAGAGGGGGGGGCATATGGGAATCCCTTACATTTTTTATGTAACATTTATGTAATCTGCAGCTTCTTGAAAAATAAAAATTAGAAAGAAAAAAAAAAAGAAATTCAAGTGACTGTCAGAAGAGCATCTGGAACCCAAAATAATTCACTCAAAATTTCAATAAACTAAACTACTGGCATACTCGAGGGAAAAAAGAAAAAAAAAGACTGCCTTTGCTGAATCCCATTTTAAAAAAAAACAAAGGCATGCGTACAAAGCACTCCTACGAAATGACCAAATTAACCACTGGTATATTCAAAACCATCATCACCTTACTCCAAGAGGGGTATCAGATGCCTGGGGGGGTCTGCCGACACCAGAGAAGCAGAAATACCAAGGCTTAAGCAGCAGCAGCACAGTAACACTGGCAGAGGCACAAAAACACACTTTACCGGGCCTGGGGAGGAAACTTACTCCAGAGAAGCAGGGGGAAATCCCTAACCAACATACAGAACAACACAGAACACACTACCTGAATTTATTCCCACTTTCCCTGGAGGTTCAATTCTCACTCTCTAGTCCTCATCTGGGTACCCTTCTACGTTCATACCAGCATTCCTTACTTTCCGATACTCTGGAAGCCTCCGGCCCCCAAGCAGTCACACTCTGCAGTGGCTCAATGCTAACCCATGCACAAGAGAACCTGGATACTGAATCGAACCTCTTGAACTTGATAAATACACTTAGGTGGATACATAAGTGAATATCCTTGTTCTTAGGAAATGTACATGGCAGTATCCAGTGTTCAAGGAGCAAGATGTATACAACCTATCCCCAAGTGTTCAGAAAATGGATTGATAAACAAACTGATGGACAGATATATGGATAGAGAGATAATAACAGATTAATAGATTGTTGGAGAGAGAAGGCAAATTGTGGCAAAATGTTAAAACTAATGGATGTGGGTATCTGGGGGGATAGGGGTATGCTGGAGTTCTCTGCATGGGATTTGAATTATTTTTCTAACTGTCCCGTAAGTTTGAAAGCATTTCAAAAGAAGTTTAAAATTTTAAAAAATAACAATAAAGGGTTCTCATAAGCATTAAGCATTACCAGTGGTATTTCTAGAGCAGGCACACAGGAAGCCCTCAACTCTGACTGCCATGGTCAAGGAAGCCAGAGAGGCTGGAGTGACTGTGAGGTAAAGGATACAACATGCTGTCATTTGCCTCAACAAGGATGAACACGTTTACTCTGAGACACCTGCCTGACCAACAGGAAATGCAGGAGAGAGAGAAGGTTTTTAACAATCAAATGCCAACCTCTCCTTTCCTAAGTAACAATCCCAATCTATTAGATAAAGTAGCCTCATGTTCCCTCCAAACCTCACCATTCTCAATGTTTCCCAGTTACCAGCAACAGAGGGCGTCCATGGCCATCAGAAGTGGTTCAAACTCTTGGTGATGCTTGGTCTTCAAACCCACACATTCCTAAATGCAGGCGCCTCCTCTGTCACAGGATGGCAGCCTCTCTTCTCACACGGCTCTCCTTCCCTCCTCTGTTGGCTGATCGCACTGCCAGGGATCCTGACACACACACACCACTCCCTACATGGCCATTAGCAAGATCTTTCTAAACACAAGTCTGGATCATGACACTCCACCGACTAAAAGTCTTCCCAGAGAGCCGGTGTAGCTCAGTGGTTAAGCACCTGCTTCCCATGTACTAAGTCCTGAGTTCAATCCCCTGCACCTCCTGAATGACAAAAAGAAAAATCTTCCCAGGTATCCACACCTTAGATATGAATTCCAAATTCCTGAGTGAACAAGCAAGGCCCCAGGCTTCCACCTGACAAGCTGGAGGACTCACTGATGCTATTTTAGGCACTTGTGTACATGTGGTTCCCCGTGTCCAGACCTCCCTGCACCCCAGCTAATTCCTTCTGGCCCTGCAAGTTATGGCTCAGGAATCCCCTCTCCTGCTCACACTCAGTGGGCAGGCACTGTCAATCATGGGTTCTCCAACTTCTGCTGCCCCTCAAACTGAGGTCCTTAAAGACAGACCAGCCTCTTTTATATGGGTCCCCAGGACTACCACAGAATTTGGCATATAGCAAAGCCAAGTATTTGTTGAATGAGTGCATTTTGCCAAATCAATTTTTCAGAATAGTAAGCACTTGCTCTGTGCCTTTCAAGAGGGACTTGGCAACACAAGCGTCCATGTTCTAACCAGATGTTTGTCGCCTATATAGTACTGCTTACTCCTACCTCTACACAGTATCCCACAGGCCTGGAACAGACTCCCACTACTCATCCAACTCCCTTCCTCACATCTGATCTCTCGGAATCAGCCTCCTTTAAGCATGCAGGACAGGACCCTCTTCCCTGGCTCCAAGACAAGTTCCTTCAACTTCTCCACATTCAAACTATGGATTTTTATGCCTTCAGAAGGTGTTACAGCCAAATTACTTTTTTTTTTTTTTTTTTTTCTCCTGTTGTTTGTTTTTTACCGGGAGGTCCCGGGGATCGAACCCGGGTCCTTCCATATGGGAGATGGACGTCCAACCAGTTGAGCTACATCCGACCCCGCCAAATTACTTTTTAGAACTGGAATATTCCAAAATTATGTGAACACTAGACACAGAACAACCTGATAAAACTACAATACCCCATCTATACTAGACTTTCCAAAACATCTGCCGGTTCATCCAAATTTTTATCTGGACTTCTGTCCTATAAACACCACACACTCCCTGAGCGGAGTCTGGATTCCACGCCAGGAATCACTTCTACTTGCTTATTTAGGGAAACAGCAGGCTGAGCTCTTAAGTTAGAACTCCAGGCTATAAATGTGATATCCCAGGCTCTAGGCCCTACGAAGGCAAAACTTCATCTTCACTGTTAAAACTAATTTTGAAGTAACTCAATTTCAAATCTAAGAGCTCCTGCCTCTCAAGTTACAGAGAATAAAAGATGCATGTTAAATCTCCAGGTGAGTTTGTAAGAAATTAACTTGAATTCATGGCAAAAGGGATTCTGAGCCGAGACAGCATTTTCTCCGAGGACATCCTCCAAATATACCTGCGGGTATAAGCCTGATCTTCCAAATACCAAGTGAAAAGGTGAAAAGGTAGTAGGCTTCCGCAGCGGCTCAAAGGGGAAATGGGGGGAACACAAGGGTCTGCGCGGCTCAGGACCGCCTCTGGCTGGGGTTCGACGCCTCGTTCTCCGGCTGTGGCCAAGCTTGGCCGCGACCCGCGCTGGGAGCCCGGGAGGCGGCTCGCAGGCCGCACACGCCCGCGGCCGGCGCGCAGGCCTCGCGTTAAGGGGAGCGCGGGCCAGGCTGAGGCCTGGACCATCGCCGCGGCGCGCAGCCCGGACCAGGCCACCCAGCGCCGCGAGCCGTGGCGCGCGGGGCCGAGAGTAGGGGCGGCTCCGTCCGGGCCGCGCCGCCGCCTCAGCCGCAAGGACGTCCGCGGCCGCGTCCCCGCCCAGAGAGCAGCAGCAGGTGTTCCGTGGGAGGCCCGGCCGGCAGCGGGGACGCGGCCCGGGCGTGTAGGCGGGCGGCGGGGGGCGGACGGCGCACTCACCGAGCGCCGGCGCGCGGGCCGCGGCAGGTGCCCACTCCTCCCGGCCGCAGGACGCCGCCGCCGCTCCCCGGGGACTCGGCGCCAAGCCGCCGCCGCCTAGCCCGAGGAGCGCGAGCACCGCGCCGCAGCCTCCGCGCGAGCACGTACCCGGCGGTGAGAGGGCGCCGAGCGCGGGGGCGGGGCGCTCGGCCGGAGCCTAGCAACCGTCTGACACGCGAGTCCCACCGCCAATCCCGCGGCCGCCTCCGCGCGGCGCCGACCCGCCGTCCGCGCGCCGCCCGCTTCTGCCTGCGTTGGCCGCCCTGCAGCGCGCCGCATCCGCGCGCAGGCCCCGCCTCCCCGCGCGCCGCGCCGCTCATTGGCCCGTCACGCCCCTGCCCGAGAAGCCCCGCCCCACCCTGGAAGTCCCGCCCCGCGGCTCGCTGGGTCGGCCTCGCGGACACGCCCGGGTGCCCGGAGCGCGCAGGCGCCGGCGGGGGGGGGGAGGGGTGCCTCCCCCAACCTCAGCCCCTGGGGCACCCGAGCCGCGGGCCGCCGGTCGCCGAGCACGGGGCTGGCAGGCCCGGTCCAGCTGGCCGTCGGCTGCCCTCGGCCTTCTCATTTCCCTCGAACGCCAGTCAAGCCACGAAAACAATCAGGGAGCGTCCTCTGAATTGCAAAGGGTGAAGGTCCAGCTGCCCGGCCCTTACATGGATGGGGAAACTGAGGCCAGGGCCGGAAGGACAAGTTGCCGGGCGGGTTCCCGGGAAGCGCCTCGGGCCTAACCTCCGTCCCCTCCCCCTGCCCGGGACGCCGGAATTCGATGACTCCTCGGACGCTCAAAATAGCTCTGACCCGCTGGCGCCGGTCACTCCTCGCTCCCTGTGGTCCGCATTCTTCCGAAGGGTGGGGGAGTAAGGGACAGGGGTTACAGCTAGGGTCGGTCCTCCCTCAAGGGGAGGGTTCTCTCCAGGGCTTACCTGCGGCACCCCACCCCAAAGGCCCCGGACCCGTCCGTTGCTGGGCCTGGCTGGGATGGGACCAGTGGTGTACTTTGTGCCCCTCCCGCACCCAGGCCCCGCGCAAGATGGGTCCGCTCTCTCCCGGGCCTGCGGCCAGGCTGGAATCCGGCCTGTACTCTTGTCCCCAGCACATTCTGAACACAGAACTGGCTGCGGGGGCGGTGTCTGCCCTAAAACTCGGACAGCTCTGGGGCTCCCCTGCTTTCTCCCTGATTTCAGGAGTGTCTGAGAGAGGCATATTTCAGAGAAAGCAGAAAGGAATGCCCCACCTCTCTGAGCACACACACCTGTTTGCCATTCTTTGTACTTAAGGGTGTGTAGGCTCCAAACCTCATTCACAGAGTCTAGAAAAGGAAGAAACTAAAAACCAGGGAAAGGCCTCCAAATCATCCTTTAGCAGTTAAAACTAAAAAATTCATGGCCTCTCTAATCCAGCTCTGAAATTCAGCAGCTTTGAAAAGGTTAAAATTGCACAAAGTTATTTGGGTTTCTGGACAAATTATATTCTCATTCACTCCTGAGTTTACTGGGTACCCTGAACCCACCACACACAAACCAGGCACTGCTCTGCAGCCCTAGTTCTGCTGGGTATTTTAAGGGTCTGGCTGTATCGTTATATATATATGTTTCAGAAGGGAAAAACGGCAGTGAACACAGGACTCATTCGGCACCTCCCAGGTGCTTCTGCCAGAACGTGGCTGGCCGACTGCTCTTCAGACCTCACTGACCAGCCATGCATGCCAGAGACCTGCTCTCCCCTTCTTCTTTTTGATATTGGTCTTGCTGGGTGAGTGGCACCAGGCCTCACTGTGGCCTCCAGCATCCCAGTGTCCCATGCCCAAGCCTCCCCAGAGTTCAGTAGAGATCAGGGGTGGAACAGGCCCTTTCTAGTCCTAGAGCAGGGAGCAGTGTTTACCTGAAGCCCTTATAGCTAAATCCTTGACAGTCCCTGTCTCCTGAGGTTTGGGGCTCAGTTGGAAGAGCCGAGGCCCCTGGCCAGCCCTCCAACCTTGGCAGACCCTACCTGTGTTCCTCCCCCTAGGCCAAAGCAGCCTTGAGCTCTGGGCTTCATTCCTGGCTTTCCTCATTTTTGTCTATCCCAGGCCTAGAAGGCAGAAGGTCTGACTGGCCAGAGCTGGAGCAGTCTTCCTGGGGCCCAGCCAGCCCCCACAGAGCACATACTGAAGGAGGAAGGTGGGCGGCTAGCTGTAGATTTATGGAGCCCTAGGTTGGGTGGGGACTGTAAGATCAAGACCTTGTTGCTCCCTTTAGTCCTAAGAGGCGATTGTACCCCTCCCTGAGTGCTGCACAGCCCATCCTGGGCCTCAGCACATGCACATGGTCCCCAGTAACTCATTCTTGCGGACTTTTCTGGAGCCCCAGTAGGACCTAGGCCACCCCAGACAGGCTTGGTGCTCATAGCCAATTTGAGGACAGGGCCAAGGAACAGCTGCTCAAAGGACCCATGTGCTATGGGCCCGGCAAGAGGCTGAGAATGGGATTCTTCAGCCCTGACAATCCACCCTCAGTCCTCCGAGCCCCCCAACCCCCAGTGCTTCCCTCACTTAGTCCTCCAGCCTGAGGCCAAGGAAGATGATATGATTAAGGTTTGTCTTCCCCACTGGAGTGTGAGCCCATGAGGCCAGGGACCAATCTGCTTGGCATTACAACCTGCACCTAACAGTCTGCACCTAATAAGGGCTCAATTCCTGTTTAAAATGAAAAGAATCAGGGGAAGCTTCCTATCTCACCTCCCAGCTCCCAGTCGGCAATCACCCCCAAGGTCTGAGCCCTGGTCATGGCCAAGGCAAATAGCCCATTCTTTGCTTGGGGCTGAAATTATTTCAGCTGTGGCTGTGCTTAAATCAGGCCAAATCCAGTAGACACCTACAGGGACCAAACTTTCCTCTGGTCCTAGGAAGCCAGGCTTCCTTCCACTGGTATGCCCTTGAGGAACCAAGGGCCAAACGCCAATGCCCAGCTTCAGACTCTCAGGACAGGGGCGGTGGGGCGGGCAGGCTCTTGCTGCTGATCCTCCCCTGAGGCTCAATAGAGAAGGGCAGGGGCCAGTGTGGGCAGAGGGTGGAGGCTCTGACCCAAATGCCAAGGCTCCAGGCCTGCCTGGGGCAGTGAGCTGGCAAGCAGGGCCAGCCAAGGCAGAACGAGGGAGGGGTCCCTTTTGTCTGGATTTAACAGAAGTCAGATTGTCTGGCAGCTCTGGCAGGAAAAAAAAAAAGGGCTGATAAGTTCATCCAGGAGAAAATGCCAGTAGCAATGTTTGTGGCTCACCACCAGCCTTCTCAGAAGCCAGTTCCTTCCCTTGCACTCCAGAAGCTCCACCAGACCCCCTCATACATGCCTTGGGCTGGCTTTGGACCTTCCTCCGGTCAGCAGCATCTTCCACCCCTGACCCTCCAGGAACATACAGCCCTCTGGGGATAGGAACAGCAAGGGTGAGTGCTGGTTGACTGAATAAAAGACACCTCCCTCCAGGCTGGAGGTACGTGTTCACTGCCCAGCTAGCTCTGGGATAAGACAGTGCCCCAAGGACGACTGTTCCCAAAACACTGGGCCTGTGGCCTTGAGCACTGGACTAAACACCAGATTAGGACTGGTCTGGCTGTGCAGCCACAGGAAGCCAAGCCAAGCTGAGGGGCCTATTTGTTAATTCTTTGGAGTCACTGACCAGTAAGCCCCTGACCCCAGAGTCTCGTGGGCAGCCACCCATACTCATCCCGTTCAGCCAGACTGAGAGCCCCTTTGCTGCTCTCAGTCACTTGTCCATGTCTGCCTCAGAGGAGGCCAGGGCCTCCCCCAGGGCAAGAACACCCCTTCCTCCCAGATGTGGCCTGAAATCTGGGCTTGCTCCTCTCAGCAGCCAGGGCTCCCCTCAGTGGCTTCTCATTCAGAGATGCCTGATTCTAATCCTGAGTGGACAGGCGGCACTTGCTCCAGACCGAGTGCTAACAGAAACAGGCAGAACACCTAGGATCCCCACTTCTGGAAGGAATGAGAGGTTCTCCCTCCAGTCATCTTGAGGGGAGCCAGTAAAGGATAAATGTTAGCTCATCAGCCAAGCTTCCCAGTGTATCCTTATGAGGAATAAACTCCTGCTGGGGCCCAGAGCCAAGCTCACTGTGTAACCTTGCATAAGCTGCTTGCCCTCTCTGAGCCTCTTGGTCTCCCTCATCATCAAGTGACCTCATGCCCAGGCAGTGGCCCTGCCTGCTCACGGAGAGTAACAGACTACATTACATGACCAAAGGCCATGGTAAGTGACTGAGTCAGGACCAGGGTGAAATACCCATCCATGTTCAATCCACAGATATTTACTGGGTTATTTATAGGCTGGGAACACAGCAAGGGAAAAAGCGACACGGCCTGCCCTTGGGGAGCCCACGTTCTGTGCAGCAAGAGAGACATAAAGAAGCATGTTATTCTCAGATAAGCAGGTACTGCTACAGGGGTGAAAGGACCAGGAGGGGCCGCAGGCTGCTCTGCCGTCCAGGTCCTCGGGGAAGGCCTCTCTCTGAAGGCAGACCCTGCAGGAGGGGAGGGAGGAAGCCCTGAGGTTTTCTAGGGGAACAAAGGATCAGGCCTAGAGAATGGCCCCAGGGAAGGCCAAGGAGGGTGTGCCTGGCAGAACCTAGGACCTGGAGGAGGTCACTCTGGCCAGAGCAGAGAACTGAGGGGGAGAGAGCGGAGAACAGAAGGGCGGATCCCTGGGAGGTGGGAGCACAGGCCCTGGAGCTGGATAGAACTAGACTATGCTTTGCCAGACTGTAGGATCCCAGAAGCAAGGGTCATGGGAGCTGGAGGGTGAAAGGAGAAAGGAGTGGAGTCGGTGCACCCAGGCCTCCTGGAAGGAATTCCGTGGGGTGAGGGGGCTGCAAGGAGTCTAGGCCCCAGCCCTGAGGGCCCTGTGACCCTTCTTCCCTTGGTTGGTGGGGAAAGAGAGAGCAGAGGGGTGGAAGAGGGGAGTACAGTCGTGGGGAAGGCAGAGACAGGGGCTAGAAAAGGGAATGTTGCCAGGCACCAGGGATGTCAAGTCAGAACAAGCATTTAGAGAAGAGTAAATGTCTCACTTTTGCTGCCTCCACCTTTCCTGGAATGCAGAGAGGCCACTCCCCCTGCTATCCCCAGGGAAGGAAGGTTGAGGGAGAAGTAGAGGCTCCTGTGCTGGGGGGAAGGGCTCCCCTGGTGTGCCCTGCAGGTAGGGGCTTCAGGGGAGACCCTGCATGGCCCACCCAAAGCAGAGGCCGAGACAGCCCTGGGCAAAGAGAGGCCATAGGCTGGACCAGTGGTGGAAGAGGGATGGGGGAGGGTCCGGGTTCCCGGGACAGCTCCCTTCTGACTCCCCTGAGGAGGCTGCCAGGCACAGGTTTGCCTGAGGCCCTCAGGACAGGTGGAGAGGTCATAAGGGCAGGGGGGAGGCCTCAGCAGCTGGCCTAGCCACCTCCCTCCTGCTCGTTTCTCAGGGCTAGTGACCTTCAAAGGTCCCTCCTTGCAGCTGCCATTTGTCCACGCTGGATGGAGGTCCTGGCTGGCGTCACCTGTGCATGAGTAGGAGTGAGTCTTTGCTAGCTTCGCAAGGGACCCCAGGGACCAGGAAGGCCTGGAGTGGAAAGGTCTGGGGGCCAGGCTTAGAATGGATAAGAGAGTAGAAAGACCTTGGCTTGAGGCCAGGGCTCTGGGCCTCCAGGCATGGGCATGACTAGCTGGGAGCATGGTGGCAGCCTCTCTGGAAAGGCCCCGATGTGTCCCCAGGGCCACAAAAAGATGGCTTTTCCAGAAAAGGTGTAAAGAAACATTTCATCTCTGTCTCTTCTCATACCATCTCAGTGTCCCAGGGCAGATGAGGGAATGTGGCAGCTGGTACACTACGCAGGTGGGGACACAGTGTGCAGTGAGAGAGGGAAGGCCTCTTCAAGGGATAGCCAGGGCTTCCAAGCCAAGGCCAGCAGCTGCTCCTCCACGTAGGAGTCCCCAGGGGGGAGTCTGACCTCAGCCGACCCCCTACCCTCCCTCTGCCTGAAACCTCCCTATACCCACCCTGCTGGCTGAGCTCTTGGCAACTGGTTCAAGGTGGGCAGCACTAAGGCCCTAATGTCGAGGGAGGCAGAGGGAGGCTAGGGATTGGCTGCAGGCCTCTTTGCCACATCCCCAACCCCTGGGACCAGCCTCACTGCCAGGAAGCCCCCTCATCTTGCAGGGGGCAAGTTCTGGTGGGCAGCCCAGGATCAAGACCCCAAGGACTGGGTGCACACAGGCATGGGCCCTGGTGCATGCCGCGGACAGACTTGAACTTTGGAGAGACCCCTTTGCCTCTCTGGATCCTGGTACCTTGTGGGCTGGAGCATTCAAAAGGGCCTTTAGGATCCAGGATTCTGTGTTCCTTCCCAAGAGAAGAGCCAGGAGATAGGAGCCAGTGAGAAGCAGAGGAAGGTAGGGAGAAGGGGAAATCAACCCAGGAGTGGAGGTGGGGTCCAGAGGGGCCCAGGGCTGGGGGTGTGGGGTGGGCAGTGCAGCCAAGAGGATGGTCTTGGAGGGAATTAAAGGAAAGGGGAGGAGAGCACTTAGTTCCCTCCTGGGCCTCCCCACCCCCACCCCAGGAATTCCAGGCTAGCCATTGGCATGTAGCTGTTTCTCTGAGGTCTCTGTGGGTCCCCTCCAACAAGGCCCTCTGTCCCCCCTGGTTCACAATCTCTGTTCCCACCGCCCGTGCCAGCAGCCTGGGAGTTTCCTCACCTGCTGCTGCCTGGCCTCCCTCCCTTTTCCGGACAGCTGTTCCCAGACAGCTGGATAAGAGTGAGAAAACTCTGCTCCCAGCTGCACTGCCATGACCTCCTCCTCCCCTGTCCCGATGGACCCGCTGACCCACCCACTCCCCCGCCTTTCAGACAGTCTTGACCTCAAATCCCAGAGACCCTGGCACCCACCAGCCATCACAGCTGCGGGCTGCCTATGCCCTCGCCAGGAGCCATAGCAGCTGCCGCTCCCAGGCTCCTCCAGGACCAAGGTCCTCCAGCCTCTTGTCAACCCAAGAGGAAGGTGCCAGCCTCTTCCCCACCAGTCCCCTTTGTCTTCTTAGGTCATGGTCCTCTGAGCACCTTCTCCCATAGAATAGTAGCTTGCTAGGTCTAGGAGACCCCAAGCTCCTGGAGGGCAAAGATTGCCCTTGACAATGACATCTGAAATCACTGAGATCTGTCCCATGCCCTTGACACACAAACTCTCACTATGCCCCCCAATAACCCTCTGTGGCAAGCTGTTATTATTGGCCCCATGTTATAGATGAGGAAATTGAGGCTCAGGGGTTAAGTCACTTACTTGAGGGTGTGCAACCAGTAAGCAGCCGAGCTGTGGTGCACTGCTCTTCTCTGTAGCCTCCACTGAGCCTGACTCAGAGTAGGAACTCCATGAAGCTTGCTGGATGAGTTAAAGAATGGACACAGTTGCAGCAGAATTTCGGCTATCAAATAAGAAAAAATAAATAATTAATGAATAAATAAAACTTCAGCTATTAGGTCCTACCCAACACTGCGGCCCAGGGCCCCGAGGCATTGGAGTCCTAAGAGGGGCTTCCAGGCCAACCTAGGTAGACCTGGGAGAAACAGGTCTGTGTTACGCATCCCCCGCCTAGAGTACGTCGCCCATGGCACCCCTGGCCTCACTCTGATAGGGTCTAACACTATCAGAGCAGTCAGGGATCTGTGAGAGAAGGAAGAGGCGACCAGGTAACCTCGATAAGGAGGAAAAGACAGAGGTCTCCAACCCCCTTCAAAGAGCAGCGATAAGGCCTGGGACAGTTTTCCCAGGGTGGCCTGATTATAGGGTCTTCTGCAGTTCTGGGATTTAATCCAAGCCCACCTTAGTCCTGAATGGTAAGGAGGGCAAGGAACTGGGAGGAGGGCAGGGAGCGGCTAAATCAAATCACAAAGCTCTTCACTGAGCACCTACTCTGTTCCTAGACATGAGAAAGGCCAGAAACAGAGGAATAGAAGTCACAGCCAGGGCAGCTGAGAAGCACCCATGCCAGCTCAGAGGATAGGAGGGCTGTGCATGGGGAAGCGAGCAGGTGTGAGCAGCCTGGCCTGGTCTGAGGTGGCCAAGTGGAGGAGGGGTGGCTGCAGCTGGGTCTCTGGAGAAGGGAGTGGCCAAGTTTCCTGCTGGCTTGGTAAAATCCCAGGAGGGATTCAGCAGCAGCAGGGCCCAGCCAGACCTGGCCGGACAGGCAAGAAACGTAGCAAAGGTGACCGCTGAAGCAGGCCCCTGCTCCAGGCTTTGCTGGAATCTGCCGGACTCTAAGCAGAATGGCCTGGAGGTGGGAGGCCGGCAGGGGGATCTGGGCAGCTTCCTTCTGTCCTGCATTGCCCAATACTGGAGTTACCTCATTCCAGATTCCTTTCATAATGGGATAAAATGTACTGACAGCCGGCCCAGAGTAGGGCCCAGTGGAGCCCAGTGACTTCAGCAGCAGGACAGGTGGGTCCCAGAAAAACCAGGGAGGCACTGACATTCTTTGGCTCTCTGTTCCCAGCAACTGCAGGAAGCTGTTCCAAGTCCCTGGTTGTGCCCAACAGCCCCAAAGGTCTGGGGGGAGAAGAAGAGAGAAAGTCAGATTTCCTGCCATCCCTTGGAGTAGACACAAAGAGAAATCCAGATAGAGGTGGCTGGGTATTCCATGGCAGACCCCAAGGGAGATGGAGTTCGGAGGGCAGCCATGGGGCCTGTCTGGACACTGAGCCTGAGAAGAGGGGGACGTGGTATCATGTATTTCATGCCCTGTGTCAGGGTCCCCAGCCTTCTTCATCTTGATAAGCTGAAAAAGTTCTTGACACTTTCCCCCTGAGCCTCGCCCACCTCCACCACAGGTACAGTCTTGCCTATAATTTAAAAGGGCCCCTGAATGTCCTAGAATGATTACTGGGACCCTAGGCTAGGAGCCCCTGCAGTGTGCTTATGGCCAGAGAAATTCCAAGCTGGCTGTGGCCCAGCTGGTGAGTCCGAGGCCAGCCCCTGGTCATATGGGCTTGCACTGCCCTCTACAGCCTGAGGGGTGTGGCTGGGGAAGCCTCTAGAGGCTCACCCTCTTGCTTGCTGCCTCCTGGAGCTACTCCAAATCATCCTATTAGAGATAGTGTGAGAGAAAGTGGCAGTTTTGGGGAGCAGGTAGAGCTCAGTAGTTGAGTGCCTGCTCCCACGTATGGGGTCCCAAGTTCAATTCCCAGTACCCCCTAAAAAAAAAAAAAAAAAAAAAGGCAGCTTCAAAGCCGACTGAGAAATTAGGCCTGCACTTGTGAGTACCCAGTTGTCCCGTTCATGCTAGGCCTCCCCAGGCTCCCAACTGTATTTGCTGCTCCCCAACTTCTGTTTATCCAGATGGGTGTAGCAGCTAATTTTGGGGTCCCTGAGGCTTTTGGGGGCTCTGAGCTCTCATTCACCCCCCACTCCCATCATCGAGCCTTCTGCTTCTATTTTCATTCATAGGCTATATCAACCAGTCACTCGACACATTTATTGAGTACCTGCTATGTGCTCAATATGTACCAGGCCCTGGGCTGGGCATGGTATGGGTCCAAATCATACCTGTGCTTCCGGGTCCTGCCAGAATCCCACGTCCTCCCAGGCCTCCACTGTCTGCCCAGCCCGGGCCTCCCAGATGGTTCGGTACTAAACTGAATCCCTCTTCTGCTCATCTAAGGCTTTTGATAAGCTGCCCAGTGTGGCCACTTGCAGGCAGGGCTTGGCATCAGCAGTCACTTCTTGCCCCCTCCTGCTGCCAACTAGCAACTTTGAACCCACAGCAGGAGACGAGGAAAGAACTGTTTGCTCTAGGATCCAAAGCCCTTTAACAATGTAGCCTGGCTGAATCCTGGTGTGGCAGTTTAAGATTATTTTATGAATCCCAAAAAGAGAAAGATTATGTTTGTAAACTAATCTATTCCACTGGGTGTGATACCCTTTGATGGTATTAAATTCAGTTGAAGGGCCTTTGATTGGATTACCTGTTAAGATTGCTTTTAGGGCTCCCTCCTGCCAGATGGCTCCCTCATCTGTCTTCTCATTGTCTCTGCTCATCTCTTTAGGAGGCACTGGGAACTGAACCTGGGACCTCCCATGTGGGAGGCACGTGCCCAACTGCTTGAGCCACATCCGCTCTCCCTTTTAGGGCTTTTTGATTTGACTACATCAGTAAGGGCATGACTCAGGTTAAGTCCCCATCCTCTTACTGGGTCTGATATAAATGGGCACACACAGACAGACGGGAAGAGAGAACACTATCATTTTTGAACCTGCCACATGACAGAAAGGAGATGGCTCAAATAGCTGAGGCCCTGGGGAGAGATGAGCCATTTTGCCTGATAGCTTAAAGCTAACCTTGGGAAGAGAGCAGAGACTGATATAGGAAGCCCTGTGCCAGCTTGCAGCTGAGATCAGGAAGAGACAGAGCAGCTGAGCCTGAGAGAGGAAGCTCAGAGGGGAAGGTTGAAACCTCGCAGAAATCGCCCACGGAGAGAAATAGAACAAAGGGTGGCCTCTTCTCAAACTGTATTCCCTCTTCCCACTTATCTAACCCTCCCACATTCTAGATGGCCTCTTTTCAGAACTTTTCCCTCTTTCCACTTATCTAACCCTCCCACATTCTTTTTTTTTTAAAGATTTTATTTATTTATTCATTTATCCCCCCCCTTGCTGCCCGTGCTCGCTGGGTCAGCTAACCACGCCGTGCGGGCGGGCTTGCCCCCACCAGGAGGCCCCGGGAACCGAACCCGGGGCCTCCCATATGGTAAACGGGAGCCCTACTGATTGAGCCACAGCCGCTTCCCCCTCCCACATTCTTATTCGAGTCACTTCCCCAAAAACCCACATCAGTAAAGGGGAAGAACTCAAATAGTGAGAACTTACCCTCACACTTTTCACCTTAGGATTGGGTTCGTTTTCGTGCCTAAGATTGTAAGCCCACAACTCCCAGCCACTGGGTAAAGATGGGTAAGGTTGGGAGGTAGGAAAATGGGACATTGCGTCAGGGGAACTATATAATCTTTGTTCTTACACTGATCACATGCACTTGCCCACTTCCATTAGCCTGGGCATGTGCCCTTTCTCATGAGAAAAAAATAAATTACTGCTGCCTCTAGTCCAACTCTCTGTCTTCAGAACTTTTATTTTGAGTAAGTGGTCACCGTCCCACTCAATTGGGGGCTCATCCGGGATCACGGGAACGAGGAGAGACCCTCAAACCCCTTCTCCGACTGGCAGGACGTCCCACCAAAGTTTTACAGTGGCCTTTGATGTAGGAAAAACCGGAGGTCTCTCCCTGTCACCAGACCCGAAGGAAGCAGAGGTTGAAACAGACGCGCAAGGAAAAGATCCAGACCACAAAAATAAATAAATAAATAACTGAGATAAGAGAAGTCATGTAAGTCTGTGCACAGACCCAGGTAAGAGACTGTGTCTGGGGCCTGGGTGACTTGAAGAAGGGGGACTTAGTTCTGAAAGAGCCTGTTGAGTCAGCAAGACTGAGCATAATACAAGACATCTCGGGCAAGATACGTTGAGCCAGTGCAGGCAAGATAGGTTGAGTCAGCAAGATTGAGCATAATATGAAAAGTCTCGGGCAAGATACAGGGGGAAAAGTAAGGACGAGGGGCCAATAACTCCTCAAAAATCTCAGGGAAAATGGGAAAGACAAATTCTAAAAGCAGCCGGCAAGAAACTTTACCAGAAGTACCTGAGAACAGTCCATTAGGGACAAAGTTAGAAAATTAGGATGATCTTCCAAAATATAAAGAAAAAAAACCATGATAAAATATTGTTATTTAATCAGGGCTGGAATTCTCCTTCAGAGTGGAGCTGTTCACTGGCCAAGGTTCGGCTCCATAGAAAACTGAGTTTGTCAAACCCTAGATTTGTAAACAGTGCCCTCTTAGAGCAGCTCCCGTAGGGCGAGGGGAAATTGGGTTTGTGAATGTTCCCTTGAGTAGTGCTGAAATAAATTTCAAAAAGGAAATGAAAAATCTATTAGAAAACCCTTCGGGCTTAGCTGACCAATTTAATCAATTTCTCGGCCCAAATGTTTATACTTGGACCGAATTAATGTCCCTTTTAGATCACCTCTTCTCTAGAGAAGAAAGGAGCAAATTAGAAGAGTGGCTGTGAAGGCCTGGGATGCTAATCCCCCAGGAGCCCAAGGGAGACCCAGAGGGGAGCAGAAGTTTCCCCCTCCAGGACCCTAACTGGGACCATAATACCGCTGCCCATAAGAATAACATGAGAGAACTAAAAAGTATAATTGTCCAAGGAATTAGACATGCCATCCCTAAGAGTCAGAATTTAAAGCTTCAGAAGCAAAACAAGAAAGAGAGGAAACCCCCACAGCTTTCTTGAATAGGCTAAAAGATTCGATGAGGGAAGCGGCTGTGGCTCAATCAGTGGGGCTCCCGTTTGCCATATGGGAGGCCCCGGGTTCAGTTCCCAGGGCCTCCTGGTGAGGGCCCGGGCCCGCCCGCATGGCGTGGTTGGCTGACCCGGCGAGCACGGGCAGCAAGGGGGGGATAAATGAATAAATAAAATAAAATCTTTAAGAAAAAAAAAAAAAAAAGATTCGATGAGAAAATAGTCAGGCTTAGAAATAAATGATCCAGGGGCCCAAAAGCTACTTAAAGTATATTTTATAACTAACTCATAACCTGATATTAATTTTTTTTAAATCACAAAAGATGAAAGAATGGGCAAGTAAGCCACTGGATGATTTATTATCTGCAGCTCAACAAGTGTGTGTAAGAAGGAATGAAGAAGAGAGAAAAGAACAAACTAAGATTATGACGCAGGCTGTAAAATAGCAACAGGAAGAGCAGACCAAGCTAATGTTGCAAGCTGTACAAAAATTAACTAATGCTTTACAGAGACTTAGTGTTGGAAGGGGCAAAAGGATTCCCTTTCAGGGACATAGCAATCAAGCCTGATTCCCGGACCAAAAGGGTAATGTCCCGTGCCTCCCACTTAACTTGCTATGGCTGCCGAAAAGAAAGTCATATAAGAAGGGATTGCCCAGAGAAGCAAAAGGAACAAAAGATCTTTTCTCTGATAGAATCGGAGGATTGAAGGAGTCAAGGGTTCAAGACAGACCCCCACCCAGAACCCTTTATAAATGTGAGGGGGAGAATAAAAAGGATAACATTACCTTCCTAACTGACATGAGTACAGCCAGATCCTCCCTTATACCTTACCTCAAGGAACCAAACTAAGCAAGAAGAAACTCATAGTGTTGCAGCTGGAGGAAAGAAACCCAAGCGGCACTCTTGGGGGTACAGATGAATGAAGTTTTATTACGCGCGGGCCCAAAGGAGAATTCAATCTCCAAATTCTGAGCCCTGTTTTCCGATTTTCATATGTTTATATAGGAACACTAAGTGGGCAAATTCCTGAGCAAGCGGGCAGGCATAGTTACAAAAGCAGAGGAGCGGATTAGGGATTAGCTTATCTTCCTAAAAGCAGAGGGCCATTAGGGAGGAAAAGGGTCATTATCTGTTTAGAGTTGTAAATTTCAATTCAAAGGGGCAGGCGGGGAAGGGAGTGCTTTATTCCATGGATTCCATGGAGAAAAGGTGGGGGGGGGGGAGAAGGGAGAAAGGGACAAGAGGAGTTTATTTTCCTAAAGCTGTGGGTTTCTGCTGAGGGGGGATTAGGGTCCCAGCACTTCCCTTATCATTCCCCCCTTTTGATGCCCTTATAATTCTTTATGGGGCATCATCTGCTAACATGGGGATTTCTCTATAGTTCCCCAAGGGCTGATATTTAACACAAGGCATTATTTGGTGTTTTAAGGTGTTTAAGCGGGAAGTGATATATCGTGTTAGGTACTGTAGAACACCTGGCCTGAAAATTAAGAGGAAAAACACTGAGGCTATTACTGGCATAAATGGCAAAATCCAGGAGAGGAGATACTAGAAGTAGTTCCCGTTGGCAGATGCCTGGTATACACTGTTTAAACGGTCTTTGGCTCGTTCTTTCAGTAGGGCCACTTTGTCCCTAACTATTCCTGAGGAGTTTGCACAGAAACAGCATTCTTCCCCCAGGGCGTGACAGATGCCCCCTGAACTTGCGGTGAGCAAGTCTAATTCTCGCCTATTTTGTAAAACTTCTGCCAATTAGTCTATCTGGTCTTGCAACCCATTGAGAGCCCCCAATATTTCTTCGAGGTCATTTGATGTTTCCTGTGCTAGGGTTTGTAAGCTCTCCTGACCAACTGCGAGTGAGGCCCCCACTACTGCTGTGCTCCCAACTACTCCTAGTCCTAAGAGTATCAGAACTGCCTGTATTGCTCGTTTGGCTCAGGTGAGCTTTCCAGGCAATTCATCTCCATACACTGAGAACAATCGTACTGGCCAAGCCAGGTAGCAGATGCCCTGGCCATCCTGGGGTAGGCACCGGTACGTGTTGGTGCCACAGACCCAGATGGTGGAGTTTGCGGCGCATCGGTCAGGCTCATTGAGTGGATGGGTGGTGTCACAGTTGGCCCTTCCCAGAGGGAGGATGGTTGAAGGAGACCTGGTAGTTATGTTTTTACAGTTAGCCAGTTTTCCTGGGGGTTCGGTTATGTGGACTGGGAGGGGCCTGGTTCCCATCGCAGAGCTGTGATGGGTCAGGAGGGTTACGTTCCATGGGACAGGTTAGGGGAAGATGGTTAGACTGGAGGAAGCACATAGCCAGCAGGAGGCAGCTATGTCGGGTCGAGATTCATTTAGGGGTTGGTGGAAATTTCGAACCTGGTTCAGAAGAACGTTGTGGGGGCTGCTCTAACCTTGGCTTTTAGCGTCTGGGCGGCTTTACTGATATTTCTCACCAGGGTTTTCTCTGGGGTTAGGTTACCGGGATCAGTTGGACCAGTATGAGGTCCCCTGGGTCTGGCCCTGATGGGTCGTATATTCTGATTCCTAGTTTTAGTCCTGTTTGGGCCTTTAAAAAGGTATTTTCTGATCTGGTGGTTATGTTTAATAAGGTGTGTTTTATGGGGTCACAGGTTTCTATGCCACACCCTGCTGGGCTGGGGATTTTCTGTAGGAAATACAGAGAAGTCGGTGGGATCCCCTTCCAAGGAGCAGTGACACCTATCAGCAAGCTCCAAGAGCGGCAGAATCCTCCACCCTTTTGGGGGTCTCGGCAGAGGTATTTGTCATAACTGCCATAGTTGTGACCCCTACACCCTCTCCTGGGGGCAGGTATGGGGTGTGGGGGTATGGGGCAACCAGCAAGGTGTAAGGAGATGATCTTGGATTGCCCTGCAAGCGTCAAATATTACAGAGGCTGAAGTTGCATCTGCCGAGAACGGGACTGAAGCGTTCGGCACGGATTGTTTACCCCAGCTTTGACTAACTTGCAGCTGCCACAGATTTTGGGGCAGGTATTGGCTCCTAGGGAGGGGGCAAGGAAGGAAAGGACAAGCAAGTCAAGGCACAGAAGCATCCTATTATACACCAGTAAGCAATTGCAATTAGGGCTCTATTCGCAACAGTCCAGTCTGCAGGGGCCACAGCAGCGAGTCCAACTCCAAATACCAAGGCGAGCAGGCCATATAAGCACAGGATCCACCAGGAGCAGGGGTCCATTCAGCAGGTGTTTGATGAAGTCAGTGCTTAGGAATCCTGGGCGACTCACACTCTCAAGGGGTGGCCAGGTACGGGTTGGGCTGTCCAGCTGTCCTGCTCTTTATCGTGATGTGCCTTCTTGACCCTGGAATGATGGA
Organism: Tolypeutes matacus; assembly: GCA_026826555.1. Taxonomy (NCBI): domain Eukaryota; kingdom Metazoa; phylum Chordata; class Mammalia; order Cingulata; family Chlamyphoridae; genus Tolypeutes; species Tolypeutes matacus. The sequence continues at coordinate 2,404,153 of JAKSZT010037307.1, forward strand.
TCCAAGGGACAATGCCTGCAACTTTAAGAGCTGTACGAGTTACAAGGATCACAGTATGTGGATCTGTCTGGGAAGGCTGAAGGGGCTCTTTTTTCCAGTCTTTGACCCAGACTAGGTCCCCTGGCCAGTGGGGGTGCACCAGGTGTCCCAGGGGGATGAGATTCCGGGACAAGACAGTTTTATGTATTTCGGCTAGAGTTTTCCCCAGCTGCTGGAGAATGGAATCTTGGCTAGTCTCCCCCAGAAGTTTGAGATTTCCTTTGAAGGCCTGGATAATTGGGAGTGGCCACCCAAATAGAATTTCAAAGGGTGAATAGCCTGTGGGTCCTGGGGTGTACTTATCTCGGAGAAGGGTCAAGGGAAGTAAGTCTACCCAGGGGAGACCAGTTTCCTGGCAGAATTTGGCTAAGGTAGCTTTGAGGGTTCAATTTATGCATTCAACTTTCCCTGAACTCCGGGGCCTGTAAGTGGTATGGAGTTTCCACTTGATTCCTAACATTTTTGCTAGCTCTTGGACTACAGCAGCCACAAATGCCGGGCCATTGTCACTTCCAATTGACAGTGGCAGCCCGTGTCATGGAATGATTTCTCTAAGTAAAGACTTAGTCACTTCTCTTGCCTTTTTTTGGTGCGAGTGGGGAAAGCTTCGACCCAACCTGAAAAGGTGCATGTCATCACCAACAGATATTTGTACCCCTGACTTGGTTTCACTTCTGTGAAGTCTACTGTGAGATCTTCAGAGGGGGCTGTCCCCATGTGCTAGACACCTGCCGGAGCACGAGGGCCCTGCAAAGGGTTGTTTTAGGCACAAACTTGGCACTGGCTGCTGATGGTGGCACAGAGGGAAGTTAGCCGGTCTATAGTAACATCTCCCGAGCAAGACTTCTACAGCAGTTTTCCCTAGGTGGGTGAGTTGGTGGTATCGCTGGATGAGGGCATGAGCGGCTCCTTTTGGTACAAAAATCCGGTCATCCAGGAGCAGCCAAGTTCCTTCAGGGATTCGGCTTCTCTCTTCTCTTTTAGCCCACTCCTATTCTTCCCAGGTATAGCTTAGTTGATCAGTCTCTTGTCCTAAGAGGGACAGCTGCGATGTTAATTCTGGGACTCGTATTCCGTGGGTTCCTTCAGCCGCTTGCTGAGCTGCTTTGTCGGCTGGCCTGTTTCCTTGAGCGACCATAACCATCCCTTTCTCATGTCCCCAGCAGTGGATGATGGCGACTTTGTCTGGTTTCCAGATTGCTTCTAACAGTTGGAGGATTTCTTCTTTGATTTTGATTTCCTTTCCCCCTGTGGGTAGGAGACCTCTTTCCTTATAAATTGCCCTGTGGAGATGAACGGTAGCAAATGTGTACTTAGAGTCAGTGTAAATGTTTACGGCTTGCCCGGTGCTAGCTGCAGGGCTCAGACCAGCGCCCAGTTCTGCTCGTTGCGCAGACCATCCCCACGGTAGAGATGCCGCTTCCACCACCCGTTCAGTAGTGGTGACCGCATACCCAGCAAGCTTTTCCCTTTTTTTAACAAGCTTGCTCCCATCTGGAAATAGTGTCTGACCTGGGGAAGGGAGCGGTTTGCCCTGGAGGTCGGGGCCACTGGCGTAAACTTCCTCAACCACTTCAACAGTCATGCTCAGGAGCCCCTTCCTCATCTGGCAAAATGGTGGCAGGGTTTAGACCGCGCACTGTTTTTATTGTCACTCCGGGGTTTTCACAGAGTAAACCTTGGTAATGTGCAAGCCGGGGATTCAATATCCACTGATGCCCATGTGAGCTCATTAGGGCAGTGACTGCGTGTGGCACCATAACGTGAATGGCCTGTCCGAGAGTTAATTTGTCAGCTTCTTTGATGAGGGTCACGGTTGCTGCCAGGGCTTTTAGGCAGGGCGGCCACCCTGCAGCCACCGGGTCCAGATGCTTGGAGAGGTGAGCGATGGTCTTTGCCAGGGGCCGACTGTTTGTGTGAGAACCCCCAGTGCTACTCTGTTCTTTTCATGGAGGAAAAGTTAAAGTTAATCTGGGAGCCCCAAGGTAGGGCTCCGCTGAGTTGTCTTTTGATGTTTTGAAAGGCCCCCTGTTGAGCTTCTCCCCAGGCAAGAGGTTCTTTTTCTGGGCCCACCAGAACTTCATAAAGGGGCTTGGCCATGGCTGCAAACCTGGGAAGCCAGATGCGGCAGAACCCTGCAGCCCCAAGGAACTCGCGAAGCTGTCTTTTTGTCATGGGGGTAGAGATGGTGCAGATCACTTTCTTTCATTCGGGTCTGAGCGTCCTGTGCCCCTGTGTGATGCTGAACCCCAGGTACTTGACCTGCTGTTTACAGATCTGGGCCTTTCTCCAAGACACTTTGTACCCAGTCTGTGTTAGAAGTTGTAGGAAAGTCTGGATCCCTCTCCAGCAGTCCTCTTCCGTCTCACTGGCAAGTAGGAGGTCATCTACATATTGTAAGAGGGCACACGTGCAGTCTTCCCAGGGGTAGGTGGTCAAATCTGCTGCCAAGTCTTTCCCGAAAAGGGTAGGGGGGTTTTTGAAGCCCTGCGGGAGCCGGGTCCAGGTTAGCTGAGTTTTCTGCCAGATTTTGGGATCTTCCCATTCAAGGGCAAACAGAGGCTTGCTCGGGGGGGCCGGCTGTAGGCAGAAGACGGCATCTTTCAGGTCCAGGGAAGTGAACCAGGCGGCTTCAGGCGGCAGCTGTCCTAACAAAGTGTACGGGTTGGGAACAACTTGATGTAAGGTGACAGTGGCATTAGTAATGGCTCGTAAATCCTGCACTGGTCAATATCCGGTCCCATCTGGCTTTTTTACTGGCAATAATGGGGTGTTCCAAGGTGACTGGCATTCGATTAGAATTCCCTCTCTCTTCAGGTGATCTATGTGTTCGACTATGCCCAATTGTGCTTCGCGGGGGACTTCATACTGCCTCTGCCAGTCCGGGACCACTCCAGGCTTCAGGTCGATGATGATGGGTGTGTGGTTCCGTGCCATTCCCAGTGGGGTTTTTTCTGCCCAAACCTGGGGGTGAAGTTCCAGCAGTTTTTCCAGATTCTGCCCTGAACTTTCTTCTGCGTGAAGTCTCCATTCTTCACTTCAGGGTACGGTGACGAGGAGAGTGAGACCGGTCTGCGGCTTAAGCTTGCTGGCCCTTCAGGTTTGAAGGTAATCTGGGCTCCCAGTTTGGTTAAGAGTTCCCTACCAAGCAGGGGAGGTACAGAAATTCATGAGTCACTTCGTGGCCACCAAGCTGGCAAGTTCTTGACTGGCAAAAAGACCATTGGGTTGACTGGTCCCCAGTTGCTCCTATGATATTAGCAGTTTTTCCGCTAAAGGGGGTGACAGAGGTTGTGACCACAGAATGTTCAGCGCCAGTGTCCACCATGAAAGTCATTGACTGGCCCCCGACTTGTAGTTTGACCATGGGCTTATGGGGGCCAAATTCCAGTGAGCCCGGTTGCCCCTATTCAGGGTTGAGCCCTGCCAGCCCGATCAGATGGTCTAGGGGTTCAGGTCTGTATTTCCCTTTAGGGATGTTCTCTCTATGTGCCTGAGTCTTTTGGGGGCACTCATTTTTCCAGTGTCCACTTTCTTTGAAGTAGGCACATTGGTCTCTGGCCAGGGGCACCCTTCTGGTGTTTGTCCCCCCTTTTCGAGGTGGCCCTTCTCATCTGGTGGGGTCAGGATTTCCCAAGGCTGCTGCCAGTAGGGAGGCTTGATGTTTTATTCGCTTCTTGGCTTCTCATTCGGCAGCTTCGTCTCAATTGACGAATACTTTGTTGGCAATTTCCAGTAGTTGAGAGATGTTCATGCCTGCGAACCCTTCTAATTTTTGGAGCTTTCTTTCAATGTCCATTGCTGCCTGTGCAACAAAGGCGGCATTCACCATCTTCTGGTTTTCCAGAACTTCTGGGTCAAAAGGAGTGTAGATTCTGAAGTCCTCACAAAGCCATTCACAGAAATCTCCCAGAGACTCGTTGGGCTTTTGAGTGACTAAAATCGTCTTTGTCATGTTTGTGGGTCGTTTTGCCCCCTCTCAGATCTCTCATAGGAGCGCTTCCCGATATTGCTGGAGCGCAGCCCGTCCCTGATCAGTGTTGAAGTCCCAGTTTGCTTGGGCTTCTGGTGCCGCTTTTCATGCCCAATCTTCCGGGTTTAAGATGCCAGTAGGAGCCTGCTCCTGCAGCCACTTTCAGGCTTTTATCAGACTCCATCATCTCTCCTCCATATTAAACAAAGTCAGGAGGAGTTGGCGGCAATCATCCCAAGTAGGATGATGGGTTTGGAAAATGGATTCCATGAGATCAATAAGGGCCTGGGGCTTTTCTGAGTAGGAGGGGGTGTGGCACTTCCAGTTTAAGGTCTGCAGTTGTGAAGGGCTGGTAGTGTAATATAGGCTTCCCAGGTAGGATGGTCCCATCCTCGCCAATCTGGGCCGGACTCTGTGTTTCACGGAGGAGCATCTGCAACACGGGTTGTGCCGGCCGGAGCCTACTTGCTAGAGGGGTTGCAGGGCTTTCCTCAGAGGGGGTCAATGTTCCCGGAGGGACTGAAGGTGGGGGTGTTTCTGGGAGATCTGCCTGCACTCCCGGGCCAGGAGGAGAGAC
>JAKSZT010037307.1:2408751-2478613 GCA_026826555.1 Tolypeutes matacus
GGGCCAGGAGGAGAGACTGAAGGTGGGGGTGTTTCTGGGAGATCTGCCTGCACTCCCAGGCTAGGAGGAGGGGCTAGAGTGGCCCGAACATATGGCGGTGGTAGTGGGGGGGAGGGTGGGTCCTCCTCCAAGGACCCTTGATGAATGACTAGCTTCCAGAGCCCCATTCCCTGTGCAACCAAGACCCTGCTCTGTCCCTTTTTTCCAATGCACAATCAAACCCAAGGGGGCAGAGTCTGGGCTATCTCCAACCAAGAGTCGATGTAGAGAAACTGATCAGGGTGGCCAGGAGTTCCTGTAACCCTGTCTAATCCAGGGTTCCTTCCGAGGACCAGTCAATATTAAAAGTGGGCCACTCTACTTCACATAAGGTTTGGAGGGTGCCAGGGTTCATCTGGATGCCACAATCTCCAGAAAAACCCTTCTTGAAATTCTTTTTTTTTTTTTTTTTGTTAATACATATTTAATTTAATAAACTTATATTGACAATTAGGGTGAGAAAGAAATAACATAACTAATTAAAAGATTAAATCAATATTGAACAAAGTTACAGAATGACAGATAAATAGAGCAGTTATATATATATAATTACCAATATTTAGCTTTTAGCTGGGAACTGTTGAAGTAGCATGTGGTACTAACGTTTCGGTTGACTGTGTTTTGTATTAATGGATTTGATACTATAGAGGTCAACTTGTGAGTATTTTGCTAATTCCCAAGGAAGAGGCCAGCCTCCTCAGGAAGGAGCACAACACTCCCTGAGCAGTACATTTTAAGGTTTATACATCAACCCCTGGGAGAGTGGCCAGCTCCCGGAGGGAGGAATACAACACCTGTTGAAATGCACTTTATTTTTTTTTTATTTTGTTACAAAACGTCCTTGATGTGCTTACTATTTTAATTTCCAACATTTTTCCTGAAATGTGAAAAGTGTTAACTGGCAAGGCATTGGTTTGTTGATTAACAAAGATTTCTGCATTTGAAATTCTTGAGCATGCAGTTTAAGACGGTAGGTTTTGACTGTGATGAGCCCATACCCTGCGTTGGTGGCGCAAGACAGATAAGGGAAGGGGTCGCCTCTTTCAAGTCCACTCAGATGCTCGCCTGTCTGCATCTCTCGCGAGAACTTCGGCTTGTCTTAGCTAAGGTGCCTGGGTAAAGATCAGGGTGGCCGCTATGCCGTATGACATAGCTGCAGAAAACAGGTTAGGGCCCACAACAGGCTCTGTAGCATAAAGCTTTGGAGTCACAGACTGGTATGGCAGACACAAGCCTCTGCCGTCCTCAATCACTCATGCAGTCAATCAGAGGTTATGCAGTCCCTCCCACAGGGATTGCCCTATTCTGGAATCTCGGCACTCAGGATTTCAGGAGGTGATCTGTCTCCTCTTCCATCTGGAGATGGGCCTGACTGAGGACTTGGCATCTGGGGCCTTACCTTTCCGGAGTCTTCTGGCACTGTTCAGTCTGCCTCCCCACTGAGTCAGGCCAGGGTGTATGGACGTGGCCTGTGGGGACCGCCTCAGAAGGAGGTCCCGTCAAGAGGACAGGTGGTGCCCACCTCGTTTGCTCAGAGATTGCCGTTGACCGCTCCTGTCAGCCCCAAGCCAGAGGCACAACGGGCCTGCTTGACTGGGTTTTTCCTGGTCAGGGAAGCAAATGTTGCAGCTGGCAGAAAGAAACCCAAGCGGCACTGTTGGGGGTGTGGATGAACGAAGTTTTATTATGTGCGGGCCCAGAGGAGAATTCAGTCTCCAAATTCTGAGCCCTGTTTTCCGATTTTCATAAGTTTATATAGGTACACTAAGCGGGCAAATTCCTGAGCAAGCGGGCAGGCAGGGTTACAAAAGCAGAGGAGAGGGATTAACTTATCTTCCTAAAAGCAGAGGGCCATTAGGGAGGAAAAGAGTCATTATCTGTTTAGAGTTGTAAATTTCAATTCAAAGGGGCAGGTGGGGAATGCTTATCTTCCTGACTGTGGATTCCATGGAGAAAAGGGGTAGGGGGAGGAGGGGAGAAAGGGACCGAGGGGAGTTTATTTTCCTAAAGCTGTGGGTTTCTGCCGAGGGGATGTTAAGGTCCCAGCACTTCCCTTATCAATAGTCTCAGGGGCAAAAGGAGAAAATTTTGTTGTTCCATTTATAAAACCATTACAAATCAAATATAATGAAGAAACCTACGTAAAACAATTTCTTTTCATCCCTGAGGTGGGCATCAACTTATTGGGTAGAAACATGATCACAAAATTAGGCCTAAATTTAACAGTCGAAGGAACAAATATTGTTCCAACCTTACCCCTCCAACTATATGTTATGAAAGAGGAAAAAGAAAGTAACATTGACCTACAAGTCTGGGCTGGACCCCGGAATAGAGAAAAAGTAGACATACCCTCCTAAGGATCAAGCTAAGTGAAACTTAAACAGAAAATAGAAAATAGTTTCTGGAGGATGGGCGAGAAATAATAAATAAAGCCATTGCTAGGGGAATCCTAAATCATCTTCACCAGGGCAGCCACTAAGATGTCCAAAGTGTATGCGACGCTGTTCTAACTCCTCAGGCATGTATGGGCGGTAAATGGATGTATCTTCTGTAGAAAAGTAAATAAGCAAAGTCTGAGGAGCAAACCCCCAAGAGGGCGACCTCCAGGGCTCAAACCTTTTCAAAGCATCCAGGTGGACTTCACTGAAGTACCACCAATGGGAAAACTAAAGTACCTCCTAGTGGTTATTGACCATCTCACCTCATGAGTGGAAGCGACAGCACAAACTGTGTTTAAAATGCGATTAGAACCCCTTATCCCTAAGTACGCACTCACTGAAAACACTGATTCAGATAATAGGACCCACTTCACAGCTCCAGTTCTACATAGGTTAATGAATTAGTCTTGCTCATCCAAGGTCTGCTAAAGTCAAAGTGAAAAATAAAGTTCTAAACCAAAGGAAAATTATCTTAAAAGCATTGGGGACATTTTGTTTATAAGCCAATAATTTTTAAAAAATTAAAATTATTGTGCAAAACTGCATAGTCACAATACAAATAAAGTAACTAAAAAGAGTCTTTTAAAAAATCTTTTAAATGTTTTCTTACAGTTAAACTTTTTTTGTAAGAGAATGAAAATTATAGCAGTAAGTCCTGTGTTTCTGTGTCAAACTATTCATGTCTGCCTGTTTGTTCAGTGTATGACTCCATACATCAGGATGATATCAGATCAGCAAATGAGGGTTCTTAGATGAGCTACATGTGAATAACTATTCCTAGAGCCCAAATTGGGCTAAGCAGGATGGAAAAGCAATATAGAATTCTAAATATAGAAACTTGAGAAAGAAAAAGTTTTTCCTAAGCTCTTTAACCTGCCTTATCCCCAAGGCCTTCTCTTTACAAGAGCTGTGGGGGAAAGACAAGGTGTAACAGATTGAAACTCTATCTTCTAAACTGGGGAATTAAAAATCAGAGTTTGTTCTATAATTCCTCAATTTAAACCTTTTAACAGCCTTAAAATAAGGGTGGTTAAGAATCCTGTTACCAAATATCAACAAGTGAAGAAAAAGTCCTTGAAAGCTATAGAAAGATCTTTAAAAACAGTTTTCCAGAACCTGGCAGCCAATGCTTTCAATATTATTTACAGTTTATAATTTTAATAAGGGAGTTTTGGCTTCCTGTAAAAGAAAGAGGGAGACATTCCTTGCATAAACTGTAACAGTTTTGATTTTATTTAGTTTGCATGTTATCTCCCTAGGTTTATGAAATACCAAGTATAAATTTATTAAATCCTTAAGGTGATGAAAGTTACATTCATATCTAATGAAATTAAGTTAAAAAAATATAGATCTGCCCTCTTTTAAATAGATAAAGTAAATTCCATTTGTTGCTAATTGTAATCTAAAGTAAATTAACCAGTCTATGTAGTTGTAGTCAATTATGGAGAGTTTATAAAAAACATCTTCTAAACTGAAACATTTGAATGGCTGGTTCCAGAAAGCCATTACTAACTAAAATCCTAAATTGATATTAATGGCAAGTAATTTCATAGCAGTGAAACCTGTCACCTCAATCTACGTATTCAAGTAGTAGTATTAAAAAAATAATCTTGACTCCATTAGGACTCTTCAGTTTTCATTTAAAAAAAAAAAATGGAAAAAAGTTTTTCCTGTTCTGCTAAAGTAAAAATACCTGCTACTTAATGTCTTCATGGTAGAAGTGTAAGAAGTAAAGCACACTGCATTGGGAGGGTTTAAAAAGTGTATAAAAATCAAGAGATAGACTTCAGCATTGTCAAACTCTCTTGTGCATTCAAACCAGACCTTCAGTACACTGCAGGGTGCCTCTCCATTTGTTGTTGGCCAGGTTGGTCACTGACCCCTGAAACAATAAGTGTCTCCTTCATCTCTGGTTGTGCTCCTGAAGTGGATGGAGACTACATTACAGCTTCAAACTCCTGCAGCAGCCAACGATGGATCCATATAGCCAAATGTACAATGGATATCACCTCCAGACTGGCACTGTTTCTAGTGCCAAAGAGTGCTATGCACTAGGCCAGTGGAATACTGGAGCCTATTTTTCTAGCTTCTCTCTAGGGTCAACGGTGCTGCAGCCTGCTGGCTGTGTGAAGGACATACCAAGTGGAGCAGTGACCACCAGGGTACTGGGAGTAGAACTGAAACACAATCGGCATTATGGCCTGCTCTCCTGGAGAGAGAACATGTAAGGTATTGCAGACCTAGAACTTAAATCTACTAATTACAGCTCAAAGAAAAACGTATGCATTGAGCAGTGCATTAATTAATATTAAGTGCTGTACCTATATCCTATTCTAAATATATGCCTGATGATTATAGTTATATCTTTTCTGTTCTAGATCATATACAGAGGGACATTGAACATGTTAAAAGTCCTGGTAAACTTAATTTTCTAAGTAGTTAATGAATATGCTTAACCCAGTTATCCCTCTTAGCCCTTGTTCCAGAAAGTCTTAGAAATCGACTGGGATTCCCATACTCCCTGGCATCCACCCTCCTCAGGGAAAGTAGAAAAGATGGACCAGGAGCTTAAAAGACAACTTACCAAACTGATGCTAGAAACTAGCTTGCCTCAAACTAAATGTCTGCCACTTGTACTGTTAAATACTGTTAAGAGTAAAACCTAGGAAAGACCTAGGTTTGCCCCCATGTGAAATCCTGTCGAGACACCCTTGTCCTGCTAAGATAGGATCTCCTTTTCAATAGGAAAGCAAAGATAAACTTTTAAGAAAAAAATGTGCACTCCCTTGCTTTAACTCTTTCCTCCCTACAGAAAAAAGCCCTGTCACCCAAACTCCTCCTCTTGGGTTCCCAGTCCACAAGTTCCAGCCTGTAGACTGGGTCTTCGTCCACACCTGGAAGGAGGGTAAACTAACTCCTAACTGGGAGGGTCCATTTCAAGTTTTATTAACCACAGACACTGCTGTAAGAACTGCAGAAAAAAAGCTAGACCCAATACACCCGTGTTAAGGGATCTAGCTCTACTCCCACACCTGGACCTGAAACTCCTCCCCCCTAGACTGTGACCACAGATAAGCAAAGCCCTTCACACCTGACCTTCAGATCCCCAAACCTGAACCCATCCCAACATGAGTTCCCCTTCACTTCTACTCTTACTCAGCCTTTTGTGTAGACAGTCTCTCTCTCACACGACTCTAACAGTCACTGAGAGAACCAGCTGCCAAGCCATCCAGCTTGATTTCTGTGCTCTAAAAGGAGTATGAGAGGAGAAAGCTGCTGCACTTATATCCCAAACAATACTGCCCCAGATGAGTCGCACAGCCTTATCTAAAGAATTAGCCAAAAATTCCGGGATAGACACTAACCCACGGACCAGTTAGTTTAAGTCCCTCTTTTCTAGGCCTTAGTCTCAAATTATAACTATGTTAGTTGAAATCTTTGATATACTCATTATACCTTACCCTGTCTAGTCCCTTGTTTTATCTCCCTAATCCAACAAACTGTTCAAAAATGTATGTAATCCCTATGAAGAAAAACGGGCAATCTAGACCCATGATATTGCTTAAACAAGCACCTGCCAAATTCCAAAAACTGCAATGAGAAATTATCTAGACTAGAAGAAATGGCTGAATCCACATATAATGAGTGGTGTGAGAAGAGTGCAATAAACTCTAAAAAGAAGAGTGGGATTGAGAGAAATAGCACAAAGGGTGGCTTCTTCTCAGACTGAATTCCCTGTTCCCGCTTATCTAACCCTCCCACATCCTTGATTGAGTCACTTCCCCAAAAACCCACATCAGTAAATGGGATCAACTCAAATACTGAGAACTTACCCTCACACTTTTCGCCTTAGGATTGGGTTAGTTTTCATGCCTAAGATTGTAAGCCCACAACTCCCAGCCACTGGGAGATGGGGAAGGCTGGGGAGGGAGGGAAATGGGACATTGCATCAGGGGAACTATATAATCTTTGTTCTTACACTGATCACACGCACTTGCCCGCTTCCATTAGCCTGGGCGTGTGCCCTTTCTCATGAGAAAGAAATAAATTACTGCTGCCTCTAGTCCAATCTCTGTCTTCAGAACTTTTATTTTGAGTAAGTGGTCACCGTCCCACTCACCCACCATCTTGCTTGAACAAGTGGCAACTGACTTTGGTGAAAAAGCACCTCTAATGTACCTTGAGTTGGACTTTCCATGGCCTTGGGACTGTAAGCTTTAACTCAAATAAACACCCTTATAAAAGCGAACAGATTCCTGGCTGACTAGTACACCTGGCAAGAATTTTTTGGATGTGTGTCCTGCCATTTTGTTCAAAGTGCTTATCACTCCTAAATCTTTTGTATAAGTTGATTTGTTTTTCATGACTCCCCTAACTAGATTGAAAACTCTGTGAGGGCAGAGACTGTTTTGTTCACTGCTGTATGCCTGTGTGAGAAATGTGCTCAGTAAATATTTGCTAAATAAATAAATTCATAAAACTGAGACCAGATTGTCTATACAATATAGTGACCTTCTGCTGAGTTGCACCCCAGCCTGGCCGCTCATCAGCTTATTGCTGCAGTCAAGTTATTCAGTTTTCCCTCCATGTTCTAACCTGTAAGATGGAGATTATGATTTCTATGTCAAAGGAAAGTGGATTGTGAGAATTAAGTGAAGAACACACACCAAGAGCTCAGAGCAGCACCTGGCACATAGTAAATGCTAAATAAGTGTCAGCGATTTTTATTGTTACTGTTATTATCCGACTCTGTTCATTTAACATTGCTGGGAGTCTCCGCCATCTCAATGCAAGTCCTTGACTGCTGAGGCACCGTATGCCATTGCATATCTTCACTTATGCAATGTGCTTAGTAAATATTTGTTAAATAAATAAATTCATGAAATTGTAGCCAGATTGCATATACAATGTGGTATCCTTCTGCCAGAGTTGAACCTCAGGAGTTCTTAGCATGAGGGCCATGGGCAGCCATCAGGGGTTTTCTGGATCCCCAGACATTATGAGCAGCTTGAAGATTGGCTCTCATTAGATTCTCAAAATGCCCAGACCCGACAGAGGTTAAGAACAGCTGGGCAGGGGAGCGGATGTGGCTCAAGCAGTTGAGCACCTGCTTCTCACATGGGAGGTCCCAGGTTTGGTCCCCAGTGCCTCCTAAAAAAACAAAAACAAACAAACAACAAGCAAAACAAACGAAAAAACCAACTCAGGGTCACCAATGAGGCTCAGTGGTTGAGCGCCGGCTTCCCACATACAACATCCCAAGTTCAATACCAGGTACCTAAAACAAACAAACAACAACAACAGCTGGGCAGAGGGCAGGCTTGCAGGAAACTCTGTCTAGCAGCTATTTCCAGAGTTCAGGTGTGGATCATGTGGAAGGGAGCCTGGCACAATCTCATTGTTTGTTGGTTTGTTTTTTTCATTTAAAAAAAATATATTGAAGTATACTGTTTATACATGAACATACATAATCAGTAAGTGTAGAGTAAAAGTTGTGAACTTATAATACAAAGATGCATATCATACAAGGCTCCCATACATCACCCCACCACTAACACCTACAATGCTGTGAAATATTTATTACAAATTATGAAATAGAATCATCAAAGTATTACTACTAACTATAGCCAATATCTTACATTTGGTGTATTTTCCTCCAGCCCACCAGATTATTAACAGCCTGTATTAGTATTATGTTTTTGTTATTGTTCATGAAAGAACATTCTCATATTTGCCCTATTACCCGCAGTCCGTCTTCCACCACAGGATGCCCTGTGTTACACAGCCCCATGCTTAGCACAGTCCATTCAAAGTGTACACTCAGTGGCTCTCATTTTCATCACAGAGTTGTGCTGTCCTCACCTCAGTCAATTTTAGAACATTTTCATTACTCCAAAAGGAAAAATCCTATACCCCTTTATACCCCCTATTCTTGTCCCTTAGAACTGATATATTATCTTTGCCACTGCTGCAAAAATATTACAATATTACTGTTAACTGTCATCCATAAGCTACATTAGTTGTAATTTTCCCATATATCACCATATTCTTAACACTTTGTAAAAGAAAAGCATTCTTATATTTATACTATTAACCACATTCTTCATCCACCACCAAAATCACTATGTTATACAGTCCCTAGATTATTCTCTAGCTTCCTTTCAACTGACTTTTACATCCACAGACTACCCCTTTCAGCCACAATCACATTTTTAAAAAAAGATTTATTTTATTTATTTCTTCCCACCCACTCGTTGTTTGCACTTGCTGTGTCTGTTGGCCTTCCTTGTTTCCTTAGGAGGAAATGGGAACCAAACCCAGGACCTCCGATGAGGGAGGGAGGCACTTAATTGCTTGAGCCACCTCCGCTCCCTGCTTTATTGTGTCTCTCATTAAGTTTTCCTCGTGTCTCTTGTTGCTTCAGCTTACCATACCTGCCTGTCGCATCAGCTCGCTGTCTTCTCTAGAAGGTACCGAGAACCAAACCAGGGACCTTCTATGTGGTAGACAGGAGCTCAATCACTTGAGCCACATCCACTTCCCCACAATCACATTTATAAATCAGCAGTGTTGGGGAAGCGGCTGTGGCTCAATCAGTAGGGCTCCCGTTTACCATATGGGAGGCCCCGGGTTCGGTTCCCGGGGCCTCCTGGTGAAGGCAAGCCCGCCCGCACGGCGTGGTTAGCTGACCCAGCGAGCACAAGCAGCAAGGGGGGGATAAATGAATAAATAAATAAAATCTTTAAAAAATAATAATAATAAAATAAATAAATAAATCAGCAGTGTTAGTTGTATTCACAATGTGTTACCATCAACTCTATTCATTTCCACACTTTTATAATAAACTTTATCAAAAATTCTACGTGAGGGACTTACAGGAAGACGGTGGAATAGCAAGATATGGATCTCTTCTCCAGAAAAATAGCTAGAGGACAGGCTGAAATGACCTGGAAAAAGATCTTCTAGGGTTTAGGACACCAGGCGAAGGCTGGACACCACACAGAAGAGAGAAGGACAAAGGAGAATCATGATGGCAAAACTGTAAGTTGAAACCAGCGGCTGCTACTGCTGGCACCCTCCCCCACGCTAAAGGCACTTTAGAATTCTCAGGCCTCCAAGCCAGCTAGACAAAGGGGCTCCAGGGATCCACCGCCCCAAGAAAGGGGAGAGAGAGGGACATAGCCTAAGCCTGACTCAGCTTCTGAACCACAAATTTGGTCTGTTGTGTCCCATGAGAGCTTCCAGTCTGGGTGGAACCATGGCATTGTTTGCCTTGGTGAGATCCTACCCTTCCAATCTCCTTCTCTACTAACCAGGACTGATTGTTGAGGACACAAAGGGGACTGGAATTATTTCCTACCCAGGAAAAGGGAGGGGGCTGCCAGAGAAGGCCGGAGAACTGTCACTGAGAAAGTTTGAAGTACAAGGCTCTTAGCCTCCAGTCAGGATCCTCTATCACATTAATCCAGTCTATGTTACAGCAAACACACTCAGACCAGGCATTGAACTGAGAGGGCTGCCAAAAAGCGCCACCTGCTTGCAGACCAAGGAAGTGCATGTGAGAAAATTAAAAAGAGAGGCTTCTTCTAGCCTTTATAGCCTCCTTCCCCAAGGCCCTAGGAAGTGGATCTACAACCAATTACTAGGCCCAGAGCCAAGTTTTGAGCAACTCACAGGGACAATCCTAACAATCCAGGTCGAACCAAGAGTCAAAGAGCAGCAGTAACACACAGCCTCCCACCACTAAATCCCTACAAAAGAGAAACTGAGCATCTGAGTAAACTACTCAGATGCCTTGACATCAGCAAAAATTTACGAGCCATACGAAGAAAATAGAAGACATGGCCCAATAAAAGGAATAATCAAAGCCCCAGAAGAGTTGCAGGATTTGAGAAAACTAATTAATGAGATGCTGTAGTAGTTTGATATTCTTTATGAATTCCAAAAATAGATATTGGATTATGTTTGTAAACTGAGTTGTTCCTCTGGGCATATTAGATTATATTGGATTCAGAGGTTTCACTTTTACTTTATTAAATAATGATTAAGGCTTTGATTGGGCCACATCAGCAGGATATTGAGTCCCCGCCCTCTTGGTGTGTGGGAACTCACAGAGAAACCTCATTGCAAAGAAGGGAGGAGGGAGTTTTGATCCTGGAATCCAGAAATAAACACACAGAGAAGCAGATATGTGAGGAAGGAGAGAAGGCTCCATTAGACATGGTAGAGGCCCTGGGAAGAGAGACAGAGCCGTTCACCTCATAGTCTACAGCTGGCCTTGTGGAGAGAGCAGAGCAGCTGAGTCTGGAGAGAAACAAGCCCCAGGAAGAGAGGAACCCCAAGAAGCCTGAACTCTTGCACATATCGGCAGCCATCTTGCTCCAACATGTGACAACAGACTTTGGTGAAGGAAGTAACTTATGTTTTATGGCCTGGTAACTGTAAGCTTCTACCCCAAATAAATATCCTTTATAAAAGCCAACAGATTTCTGGTATTTTGCATCAGCACCGCTTTGGCTGACTAATGTAGATGCACACAAATTTCCAAAATCAAATTAATGAGTTGAAAGACAATATGGCTAAAGATATAAATGACATCAAGAAGACACTGCTCTCTTTGGCAGCACATACACTAAAACTGGAACCATATAGAGAAGATTAGCATGGCCTCTGTGCAAGGATGACATGCAAATTCGTGAAGCATTCCATATTTTTGTGTTATGAAAATACAAGAAAATTAAAAAAAAATTTTTTTTTAAAGATTTTATTTATTTATTCATGTATCCCCCCCTCGCTGCCTGCGCATGCCAGGCCAGCCAACCACGCCGTGCGGGCGGGCCCGCCCCCACCAGGAGGCCCCGGGAACCGAACCCAGGGCCTCCCACATGGTAAACGGGAGCCCTACTGATTGAGCCACAGCCGCTTCCCCAAGAAAATTAAAATTTAACAAAACATGGAAGGAAAAAAAAAGACATCAAAGGGAGTGGATGTGACTCAAGCAGTTGGGCACCCACTTTCCACATGGGAGGTCCCAGGTTCAGTTCCTGGTGCCTCCCTAAGAAGATGAGTAAGACAGAAAGATGACATGATGGGCTGGTGCAGCAAGATGACTCAACAAGATGATGCAACGAGATGACGCAACAGGATGACACAATGAGGAGACACAATGAGAGGCACAACAAGCAGGGAGCAGATGTGGCTCAAGAGATTGGGTGCCTCCCTCCCACATAAGCAGGCCAAGTTTTGGTTCCCAGTGTCTTCCAAAAGAAGATGAGCAGACACAGAGAGCACACAATGAACAGACACAGTGAGCAGACAGTGAGCGCAAACAATGAGGGGGGGAAAGAAGTAAATAAATCTTAAAAAAAAAAAAGGAGGGGTTCGGATGTGGCTCAACTGGTTGGGCGTCTGTCTCCCATATGGAGGGACCCGGGTTCGATCCCCGGGACCTCCTGGTAAAAAAAAAAAAAAAAAAAAAAAAAAGGAAGAAGAAGAAGACATTGAGTGAACACAAAGAATTTGAAATCCTGAATAGAAAAGTAACAGCACATGGGGATGAAAGATAGAATAGGTGAGATCAAAAACACATTAGGGGGAAATAGATATGGCTCAATCGATTGGGTTCCTGTCTACCATATAGGAGGTCCAGGATTCAATTCCTGGGGCCTCCTGGTGAAAGGCAAGCTGGCCCACGCGGAGTGCTGGCCCGTGCAGCATGCTGGCCTGCGCAGGAGTGCTGACCTATGCAGGAATGCTGGCCCGTGCAGAGAGCTGGCACAGCAAGATGATGCAACAAAAAAGAGACACAGAGGAGAGACAATAAGAGATGCAGCAGACCAAGGAGCTGAAGTGGCGCAAGATACTGTGTGCCTCTCTACCACTCTAAAAGGTCCCAGGATCGGTTCCCAGGGCTGCCTAAAGAGAAGACAAGCAGATGCAGAAGAACACACAGTGAATGGACACAGAGAGCAGACAGTGAGCACAAAACAACGAGGGGGGGGGAATAAATAAATAAATAAATCTTTAAAAAAAAAAAAAAAACACATTAGACTTTTTTTTCTGTCTTTGCTTCCCACCATTGGCTGTGCCCATCCGTGCCCACTTCCCAGAGTGCCTCATCACCATGCCGTGCAAAATTGAGGAAATCAAGAACTTCTGCTCACAGCCAGGCAAAAGGATGCCAAATCTGTCAAGATCAAGAAAAATAAGGATAATGTGAAATTTAAAATTCATTGTAGCAGATATCTTTATACTTTGGTCATTACAGACAAAGGGAGGCAGAAAAACTGAAGCAGTCCCTGTCCCCAGGTTTGGTAGTGAAGGAGCTGAGATAAACCAGATGTGCTGATTTGAACTGTATTAAATTTTTTTTTAATTCTTTAAAAAAAAAATCACACACAGTAGAGGGAAGCAGATGTGGCACAACCACTTGGGCACCCACCTGCCACATAGGAAGTCCTGGGTTCAGGTCCCAGTATTTCTTAAAAGAAGATGAGCAGATGCTGCCTCCTGCCACAACAGAGCTAGACGCTGCCTCCCACAGCAACAGAACTAGACGCTGCTGCAATAGAGCTAGACACTGCCTCCCAATGCAACGAGCTAGACTCTGTCCCTGCTGCAACAAGCAGAGGCCACAAGCCAGCAGACACTGCAGCCCATGGAGAGCAGATGTGGCTCAATCTGTTGGGCATTCCCCTCTCATGTGGGAGGTCCTAGGTTTGGTTCCCAGTACCTCCTGGAGGAGGCGAGCAAACAATGAGCAGATAGATGAGCGAACCACCTGGGGGAAGGGGGGATAAATAAAGAAGAAGTAAATAAAAAATAAATCTTTAAAAAAACCAAGCACATTAGAGGCATACAACAGCAGGCTCGAAATGATAGAAGAAAGAACAAGTGATACCAAAGACAGAACAGTTGAAATTGAAAAGAGAAAAGAATGGAAAAGATTGAGCAGGGGCTCAGGGAGTTGAATGACAACATGAAATGCAACAACATACATGTCATGGAAGTTCCAGAAGGAGAAGAGAAGGGAAAAGGGAAGGGAAAGAATATTTGAGGAAATAATAGCTGAAAATTTCCCAGCTTTCATGAAAGAAATGAACTTACATGCCCAAGAAGTGCACCATACCCCAATCAGAATAAATCCAAATAGACTCACTCCAAGACACAAACTACTCAGAATGTCAAATTTCAAAGATGAAGAGAAAATACTGAGAATAGTAAGGGAGAAACAATTCATCAGAAACCATGGAGATGAGAAGACCATGGTATGATACAAGGAGAAAAACTGCCAGCCGAGAATTCTTCATCCAGAAAAATTGTCCTTCAAATATGAAGGTGAGTATAAAATATTCACAAACAAACAGAAATTAAGAGAGTTAATAAAAAAGAATCTACCTTTGCAGGAAATATTAAAGGAAACCTTACAGCCTTAAAGAAAAAGACAAGAGAGAGAGAGGCTTGGAGGAGAGTATAGAAGAAAGAGGAACAGAAAGGATAACCAAAAGAGTAAAAAGACATGAAAATAAGATATGACATATGAAAACCAAAGAATGAAATGGTGGAAGTAAATAGTGCATTTACAGTAATATCATTATGAATGGATTAAACTCCCCAATCAAAAGATACAGGCTGACAGAATGGATTAAAAAAACATGAGCCATCCATATGCTGCCTACAAGAGACTCACCCTAGACTCAGGGATACAAACCAGCTGAAAGTAAAAGATTGGAAAAAGATACTCCACATGATAGTAACCGAAATAGAGCAGGGGTAGCTATACTAATATTGGACAAAACAGATTTTACATGCAAAAAAGTTATGCTAGAGAAGGCCATTATATATTAATAAAAGAGACAATCCACCAGGAATTTTTAACAGTCATAAATATCTATGCATTAACCAGGGTGCCACAGAATACATGAGACAAACTCTGGCAAATCTACAATAATCGTTGGAGACTTCAACACACCACCCATATCATTAGATAGAACAACTAGACAGAAGATCAACAAGGAAACAGAGAACTTGAACAATATGATAAACAAGTTAGACCTAACAGACATATACAGGACACTGCATCCAAACTCAGCGGGTTATACATTCTTCTCAAGAGCCCATAGATCTTTCTCCAGGATAAACCACATGTTAGGGCACAATGAAGCTCTCAATAAATATAAAATGATTGAAATTATACAAAGCACCTTCTCAGATCATAATGGAATGAAACTGGAAATCAATAATAGACAGGAAAAAGGTAAATTCGCAAATGTGTGGAGGCTAAACAACACACTCCTAAATAATCAGTGGGTCAAAGAAGAAATTGCAAGTGAAATCAGCAAATATATTGAGACAAATGAAAACGAGAACACAACGTATCAAAACTTATGGGATACAGCGAAGGCAGTCTTGAGAGGGAAATTTATAGCCCTAAATGCCTATATTAAAAAAAGAAGAAATAGCTAAACTCAAAGATTTAACTGAACAACTAGAGAAACTAGAAAAAGAACAGCAAACCATCCCAAAGCAAGCAGAAGGAAAGAAACAATAAAGATAAGAGCAGAAATAAATGAAATTGAGAACGAAAAAACAGCAGAGAAAAATCAACAAAACCAAAAGCTGGTTTTTTGAGAAGAGCAATAAAATTGACAAACCCTTAGGTAGACTAAGAAAGAAAAAATGAGAGAAGATGCAGATAAATACAATTAGAAATGAAGGGGGGGGTAGTTACAACTGACCCCACAGAAATAAAAGTATCATAAGAGGATGTTATGAGAAACTGTATGCGAAAAACTAGACAACTTGGATGAAAAGGACAAATTCCTAGAAATGCACAAACAACCTACACTGATGCTATAAGAAATACAAGAACTTAACAAACCAATCACATTTAAAGAGCTTGAACCCATCATCAAAAAACTCCCAAAAAAGAAAAGTCCAGGACCAGATGGCTTCACAGGTGAATTCTACTGTGGCAGTTTGATATTGTTTATGAATTCTAAAAATAGATATTGGATTATGTTTGTAAAATGGTCTGTCCCTCCAGGCCTATTAGATTATATTGGATTCAGAGATTTCAGTTTTACTTGATTAAATAATGATTAAGGCTTTGATTGGGCCACTTCAGTAGGACCTTGCATCCCCACTCCCTTGGTGGGCAGGGACACACAGAGAAACAGCACCACAGAGAAGGGAGTTTTGAGTTTTAAGCTGGAGCCCGGGAAGTAAACACACAGGAGAACACAGAGGAATAGAGACAACTTCACAGACACAGCAGAGGTCCTGTGAAGAGAGACAAGTTGTTCTCCTGATAGTCTACTGCTGACCTTGTGGAGAGAAGCAAGCCTGAGCATGGAGAGAATCAAGCCCTGGGGAGAGAGACAAAGCCTAGAGAGCTTGATGGCCTATAGCTGATATTGGAAGAAGCTGGGACCACGGAGCCTTAAGAAGAAGAGGAAGGCTGAATGTCGGCAGCCATCTTGCTCCAACACGTAGCAACTGACTTTGGTGAGGGAAGTAACTAATATTTTATTGCCTGGTAACTGTAAGCTTCTACACCAAATAAATACCCTTTATAAAAGCCAACAGATTTCTGGTATTTTGCATCAGCAACCCTTCGGCTGACTAATACATCTACCAAGCATTTCGAAAAGAATTAACACCAATCTTGTTTGAACTCTTCCAAAAAATTGAAGAGGAGGGAAAATTACCCAACACATTTTGTGAAGCCAACATCACCCCAATACCAAAGCCAAAAAAAGACACTATAAGAGAAGAAAATTACAGACCAATCTCTCTAATGAACATAGCTGCAAAAATTCTCAACAAAATACTTGCAAATCGAATCCAGCAGCATATCAAAAGACTTATACATCAAGACCAAGTGGGATTTATTCCTGGTATGCAAGGCTGGTTCAACATAAGAAAATCAATGAACGTAATGCACCACATTAACAAATTGAAGGGAAAAAAATCACATGATCATATCAATTGATGCAGAAAAGGCATTTGACAAAATTCAGCATCCTTTCTTGATAAAAAACATTTCAAAAGATAGGAATAAACAAAAAACAATAAAAAAATAATAAAAAGCTAAAAAAAATTTTTTTTCAAAGATAGGAATAGAAGGAAAATTCCTCAATATGATAAATAGCATAGATGATAAATGCACAGCCAGCATTGTACTCAATGGGGAAAGGTTGAAAGCTTTCCCTCTAACATCAGGAACAAGACAAGGATGCCCACTGTCACCACTGTTATCCAGCATTGTACTAAAACTTCTAGGTAGATCAATTAAACAAGAAAACAAAATTAAAGGCATCCAAATAGGAAAAGAGGAAGTAAAACTCTTACTATTCGCGGATGACATAATCCTATAGTCAGAAAATTCTGAAATGTCTACAGCAAAGCTACCTGAGCTATTAAACAAGTTCAGCAAAGTGTCAGGATACAAGACCAACATGCAAAAATCAGTAATGTTTTTGCACACTAGTACTGAAAAATCTGAGGAGGAAATCAGGGGAAAAAATCCCATTTACAATACCAACAAAAAGACTCAAATACCAGGAAGCAGATGTGGCTCAAGCAATTGGGCTCCTGCTTACCACATGGGAGGTCCTGGGTTCGGTTCTTGGTGTCTCCTAAGAAGACAAGCAAGACTGCTAGCTGATGCGATGGGCTGGTGAGGCGAGCTGACATATGAGATGACGCAACAAGAGAAAAAAGGAGAAAAAACATGAGAGACACAACAATGCAGGGAGCAGAGGTGGCTCAAGCGATTAGGAGCCTCCCTCCCACATCGGAGGTCCTGAGTTCAGTTCCTGGTGCCTCCTAAAGAAATAGGGAAGACGAACAGACACAGCAAGTGTAAACAACGAGGGGGTGGGGAGAAATAAATAAATAAAATAAATCTTTAGGAAAAAAACAGAAGCAATGAAGTCGTAAAGCATGTAACAACACGGATGAACCTGGAGGACGTTATGTTGAGTGAAGCAAGCCAGACACAAAAGGACAAATACTGTATGATTGTGTCACTATGAACTAAATATATTGTGTAACAAATTGTATGATTCCATTTAAATAAAATATAAATAAAAATCAATTTATAAAGATGAAAGGAGATTAGTGGTTATGTAGGGCTATAGAAGGCATGCTAAGGGGTGTGGAGTTTTTCTTTTTGAAGTAATGAAATAATTCTAAATTTTTTTGTGATGATGAATGCACAGCATTGTGATTATATTAAAAGCCATTGATTATACTCTTTAGATAGAGCGTATGGTATATGAATATATCTGAATAAAACTGCTTAATAAATAAATAAATGAATGTGCAAGAATAGTCAGTAATAGCAGCTATGTACAGCAGGGAAGAGTAGAGAGATTGAGAGGTGAAGAATTTTCTTGTTTGTCTGATTTTTGGTTATTATTATTATTACTATTATTGAAATAATGAACGTTCTCTAATAATGATTGAAGTGATGAATGCACAGCTATGTGACTGTACCAAATACCATTGATTGTACACTTTGGATGAATTGTATGCTTTATTAATATGTATCAATAAAATTGATTTGTAAAAAAAAAATTCTATATACATTAAGCATCATTTTCTATTCGCAACCCACATTCTATCTCCTAATTACCTATACTCTATATTTACCTCCGTAAGTTTGCTCATTGTATTGAGTTCATATTAGTGAGACTATACAATATTTGTCCCTTTGTGTCTGGCTTCTTTCACTCAACATAATATCATCAAGGTTCTATGTCTAACATATAACTATGTTATACAGTCCCTAGATTAGTCTCTAGCTTCCTTTCAATTGACATTTTATACATATATTTGTATATAATTATTGATACAATAGTTGATTTGGTAACACCAAGAGATAAAGGCTGAAAAGACTTTTGGAAAGTTGGGGTCCCAGGCTCGTGTAAGAAACATCAGTCCAGGTATCCAGAGGCAACCTCCTGCCCTGGCCAGCGAATCCTGCCTTGGAAGAGGCAGAGGGGGGGCTCGTTTCTCAGGGGTGGGTTACTCCCCTCTGACCAGCAGGTGGCGCGGCTGCCTTGCCTATGCCTGCGAGTTGCCACCTAGGGCTGGGTGGAAACCTCCATCCCAAGTCATGGTGCTGAGGAGTGCAAAGCCATTCCATGCACGTGCCAATTCCACAAACACGAATAGGCACCTATTATGCCTATTTTGTGCCGGGCGCTGTTCTAGTGCTGGGGATTCGGCCATGAACAAGGCAGACCAAGTCCTGCTTTTTACAGGGTGTACGTCTTAGAGCTGTGCTATCATATATAGTAGCCATGACACACGTGTGGCTGTTGAGCCCTTGAAATGTGGCTAATCTGAGTTGAGATGAGTTTTTAAGTGTATAATACACATCATGTGTCAAAGATTTAATATGGAAAAAATGAACAATCTAATATTTTTAAATGGATTTTTATGTAGAAATTATCACATTTTCTATACATTGGGTGAAATAAAATTATATGGTATATGGTTAATTTAACCTGTTTCTTTTACATTTTTAACATGGCTACTAGGAATTTAAAAATTGCATGTGGGGCTGGCATTTGTGTCTCATATTATATTTCTATTGGACAGTACTGCTTTAGAGGGTATCAGACAATCAATGCCTAAAGAAACAAATGTGCAATATGATGTCCTGTGGAGGGACATTGGGCTGAGAGGTGACAGAAGTAAGAGTGGATTACCAGATGGGAATAAACCTGTGAGCATGGTCCAGCGTGCCTGGAGCAGGGAAGCGGGGAGAGGAGTTAGGAGTGAGAGGAGAACCAGAGGTAGTTTAAAAAGATCAGTGGCTTCACACCTACTGGTACAGCTGTTATAAAAAACAAACAAACAAACAACAACAACAAAAAAGGAATGAATAATTTAAAAAGAAAAACAAAAAAGAAAAAAAAAAAAAAAGTTCAGATACATGTGACAACATGGATGAATCTTGAAGACATCATGTCAAGTGAAATAAGCCAGACACAAAAGAACAAATATTGTATGACTTCATTTGTATGAAATACCTAGAATAAGCAGACACATAGAGACAGAAAGGAGATTACAGATTATCAGGGGCTGGGAGTGAGGTGGGGATGGAATGGGGAGCTATTGCTTGATGGTTACATTAAGTTTCTCTTTCGGATGATGTAAGAAAGTTTTGGGGGGAGCAGATGTGACTCAAGCAGTTGGAGACCCGCCTCCCACATGGGAGGTCCCGGGTTCAGTTTCCAGTACCTCCTAAAGAAGACAAGCAAGACAGAAAACTGACACTACGGGCTGGCATGGTGAATTGACGCAATGAGCTGATGCAATGAGGAGACACAACAAGCAGGGGGAGCAGCTGTGTCTCAAGCAATTAAGTGCCTCCCTCCCACATGGGAGGTCCTGGGTTTGGTTCCCAGTGCCTCCTAAAAGATAAGCAGACACAGAGAGCACACAACGAACAGACACAGGGGAATGGATGTGGCTCAAGCAATTGGGTGCCCGCCTCCCACATGGGAGGTCCCAGGTTCAGTTCCTGGCACTTCCTAAAAAAGATGAGCAGACAATACAAGGGTGCCATCTTGGGAGGGGGAAATAAAAATTGAAAAAAATAATTTAAAAATTAAAAAATAAAAAAGCATACACTTTAGGAAAAAAAACAGACACAGAGAACAGTCAGCGAGCACAAACAATGAGTGTGGCGGGGAGAAATAAATAAATAAATCTTAAAAAAAAAAGTTTTGGTGTTGGATAGTGGTGATGGTAGCACAATATTGTGAATGCAATTAATATCCCTGAATTTTATGCATGAAAATGGTTAAAATGGAAAATTCTGTGTTGTATAAATGTTACCACAATAAAAATTAAAAAAAAAAAAATCATCAGTGTATGACCATTTTGTTCTGAAAACAAAATGGTTTGGCATTATTAATTAGAGTTAAGACTATGCATTCCCCTGTAGCCATGACTCAGCAATTTCACACCTTAAGCAATGAGTCTCAAAGTTTTAATCTCCAAAACTTATTTTGGATAAATATGTATGCTTTATTAATATGTATCAATAAAATTGATTTGTTAAAAAAAAAAACAATAACCCTATTATACTTTTTTTTTTTTTTAAAGATTTATTTATTTACTTTATCCATTTTAACCCCCCCCTTCCCCATTTGCTGTTTTTGTGTCCATTCGCTGGGCAATTCTCTGTGTCTGTTTTTCTGCCATCTCTTCTCATCCTCCTCCTCCAGTCTTCAATCCTGGAGACTTCCGATGTAGGAGACAGGTATTCTGCCGCCTGCGCCACCTCGGCTCCTGGCTTCCAGAGCTTTCGGAGCATCTCGTCTTGTCTCTCCCCTGCGTCTCTCTCTTGTTGCATCATCATCTTGCTGCATGGCTCCCGGGGCCTGGTGGCTCACCAGCACACAGAGCCTGGCAGCTCATGCGCCTTCTCTCTATTCTTTTATTTTTACCGGGAGGTCCCGGGGATTGAACCCAGGTCCCTCCATATGGCAGACGGATGCCCAACCATTTGAGCCACATCCGCCCCCCCCCATTATACTTTTAAAATTACTGAGGACTCAAGAAAGTTTTTATTTATATTTATTTATTTATATGGCAATATCTATTGTATTAGTCAGCCAAAGGGGTGCCAATGCGAAATACCAGAGATTGGTTGGTCTTTATAAAGGGTATTTATTTGGGGTAGAAGTCCACAGATACCAGGCCATGAAGCATAAGTTTCTTCCCTCACCAAAGTCCATTGCCATGTGTTGGAGCAAGACAGCTGCCGACATTTGCCAGGGTTCAGGCTTCTTGGGTTCCTCTCTTCCTGGGGCTGGGTTTCTCTCCTGGCTTAACTCCTCTGTTTCCTCCACAAGGTCAGCTGTAGACGATCAGGCGAACAGCTCACTTCTCTTCTCCTGGGGCCTTCTCTCCAACATCAAAACTGCTTCTCAAAAACTGCTCCTTCTGTCCTTTGCCTTGCCTTTCATATTCGATTCCCCACAAACCAAGGGGTGGGGCTCACCGCCCTACTGACATGGCCCAGTCAACGCCCTAATCATAACTTAATCATGTCCAGATTAACAGATCCGTTTACAAACATGATCCAATTGTATTTTTGGAATTCATAATTACATCAAATTGCCAAACGGCTACATCTATGTATATTTACCATATTATAAATTAAACCAGAAAACTTTCAACTATTTAATTATTTTAAAACAGCAATAAACCCATTACATATTAGCATAAATAACATTTTGATGAAAAAATTATTTTCCAAAATTAAAAATAATTACTGACAAGAGTGGCATTGTTTTTCATTTTTGCAAATCACTGTAATGCCTGGCTTAATAGAGACAGGTAGATCTTCACATGTATTTCTGCATTTAATCTGTTTTAATATGTTGTTTTGGCTAAAGTATAAATTCATCCTGACAAAGATTGATAGTTGGGGGAAATCTATTTTAATAGCCTTTTCAAATAACTGTGATATTCTTTTTTTTTTTTTTTTTTAAAGATTTTATTTATTTATTCATTTATCCCCCCTTGCTGCTTGTGCTCGCTGGGTCAGCTAACCACGCCGTGTGGGCGGGCTTGCCTTCACCAGGAGGCCCCGGGAACCGAACCTGGGGCCTCCCATATGGTAAACGGGAGCCCTACTGATTGAGCCACAGCCGCTTCCCGATATTATTCTTTGATACACAAAAACTCTGACAACTAGTGGTTTCTTAAAGGTTATTTGCAATGAGGTATCTGAAAACCTATCAATGATCTTTTCGTATTCTGTTACATTCAAATTGATTGGTCAGTCTTGCAATTTGAATGGCTCTAATACCCAGGCATGATCCTGTAACATCATGCATTGGCCATTTAGAAGATACTGTCTCGGGAAGCGGCTGTGGCTCAATCAGTAGGGCTCCCGTTTACCATATGGGAGGCCCCGGGTTCGGTTCCCGGGGCCTCCTGGTGAAGGCAAGCCCGCCCGCACGGCGTGGTTAGCTGACCCAGTGAGCACAAGCAGCAAGGGGGGGATAAATGAATAAATAAATAAAATCTTTAAAAAAAAAAAAAAAAAAAAAGAAGATACTGTCTCAATTGAGTCCTGTAGCTATTCCAAATGTTGAGTCACTTCATTACATAATATTAGCAATTGTTAACATGGCTATACACTTCATGAGAAAAGTCTTCTAAGTATTGGGAAGCTATCAAGGTCATGGTGATGGATACCAAATTTCCACAATTCTAATTCTCACTTAAGCTTTCAAATTTTATCACTGGCAAACCTTATTGTCAGTTGTTCTTACTGAAGTAACAGACTCACTTTGTTCATTTTTTAGAAAATGTTAGCTAAATATTGATGTCTGGATAGCCATAATTTGTCTATCAGTTATTTGTTCAAGTAAAAATGGTGTTCCAGGGAAGTAGATGTGGCTCAAGCAGTTGGGCACCCACCTACTAAATGGGAGATCCCGGGATTGGTTCCTGGTGCCTCCTAAAGAAGACAGCAAGCTGCCGTGATAGGCTGGCATGGAAAGCTGACCAATAAGATGGACAGCACGAGATGACACAATAAGGAAACAGAATGAGAGACACAACAAGCAGGAAGTGGAGCTGGCTCAAGTGAATAGGCACCTCCCTCCCACGTGGGAGGTCCCAAGTTTGGTTCCCAGTGCCTCCTAAAAAAAGAAGACCGAGCACACACAAGGAGACCGCAAGTGCAAACAACAACAGGGGTGGGGGGTGAGAAATAAATAAAAATAGATCTTAAAAAAAAAAATGGTGTTCCATGAAAAAAACGCTAGTTCAGTTTGCAACCACACAAAGTGCTTTTCCCTGAGACAACTATCAGACTTCAGTATGCAGCAAAAATGCTTTGTACCTATTTCCCATTTCTTCACACAGAATATTTAAAAGACATACTCATAGGAGGAGAATCAATAAACTCAATAAATTTTACTGTTTCATCAAGGACATATGCAAGTAAAATTGGCTTAAAATAAGGACAACAAAACTATGAGTATAGGGCAGTGAATACAATGACAGTACCATTTGTTTCCATTGTTTTCCTTTTTTTTTCGTACAGCTGATGGTGACACACTTTATTATTTTTATTTATTTATTTATTTATTTTTTATTTTTATTTTTTAAAGATTTTATTTATTTATTCATTTATCCCCCCCTTGCTGCTTGTGCTCGCTGGGTCAGCCAACCACGCCGTGCAGGCGGGCTTTGCCTTCACCAGGAGGCCCCGGGAACCGAACCCGGGGCCTCCCATATGGTAAACGGGAGCCCTGCTGATTGAGCCACAGCCGCTTCCCACTTTATTATTTTTAAAACATGCTCTTTCCCAAAGTGCATCTGGGATGTGTGCATTTTTTTAAACAAATCAATTTTATTGATACACATCAATAAAGCATACAATTCATCCAAAGTGTACAGTCAGTGGTATTTGCTATAACCACATAAGTTGTGCGTTCATCACTTCAATTATTATTAGAGTATTTTCATTATTTCAATAATAATAAGCAAAAAACAGACAAACAAGAAACTTCCTCACCTCTCAATCTCTCTATGCTTTCCCCACTGTACACAGCTGCTGTTTCTGGCTATTCTATCCAAAGTGTATCGTCAATGGCTTTTAGTATAATCACAAGGTTGTACCTTCAACTCAAAAATTTTAGAACAATTTCTTTACTCCAAAAAGGAAGACTCTTCATCCCTTACATTCCCTCCCCAGATGTACATAACCACTAACCTCCTTTCATCTTTATAAATTGATTTATGTTTACATTTTATATAAACAGGATCGCACACTATATAACACCCTGTGTCTGGTCCCCTTCACTTCGTATACTGTTTTTTTTGTCTGATATTAACATTTTGTACCATTTCCTTACATTTATTCAGCTTCAAAGAAAAACGGTCTTATATATGCAATTCTACCCATATCCATATTTCACATAATATATTTATATTTCATTTAATATATTTAGTTCATAATAGGGCAATCATAGAGTGTTCGTCCTTTTGTGTCTGGTTTGCTTCACTCAACATAATGTCCTCCAGGTTCATCCGTGTTGTCACATGCTCCACGAGCACGGGTGCAATTTTATGTGAAGACATGAACGGGGGGCGGATGTGGCTCAAATGGTTGGGCATCCGTCTCCCATATGGAGGGACCTGGGTTCGATCTCCGGAACCTCCTGGTAAAATAAAATAAAATTAAATTAAATTAAAAAAAAAAAAAGACCTGAATGAATGCCGTTGAGGTCGGGGGAGATGGCATCTGTGGTGTCATTCAATGAGGAACAGAGCTGAGCTTCCAAATAGCATTTTATAAATGGCACATTGGGAGATGGAGCTGGACCTTGCGGTACCTTTCCTTAGGGTGGCCTTGCTAATTCCTGGTTTAAGAGAAACTGTCAGGGCTGCAGGCTTCGGCTCCTCCTCCCTCCCTCCCCCTTTCCAAGACTGGGGAGTGGTGACCCTATGTGCCCATCAGGGCCTACAAAATAGCAAAAAAGAAGCTGAAAATCCCCCGGAGCTCGGGGAGCGCCTGCTGCCTCCACTAACTGCCTCTGGAAAAGGATTCTGTCCTGGGACTCAGATGAAGAATGAAATATCACCTGACCCCGTGTGGACTCTGAGTGTGCTGTTCTCATTCCCAAGTGACCAGGGTTTACGAAGTTTAATTTGAGGCTTATTCTTTTAAAAACAAGATGTAGGTTTTGCCAACTGTTTTTAGTATGATGTTTGGAAAGCAGAAAGTCCCAGGTACCCTAGCACTTAGAGCAAGGCTGGCTCTGGTCATGGAGCCACTTCCTCCCTCCTGAGTCCTAAGCTTCCCAACAACTCTCTCTCTCTTTTTTTTTTTTTTTTTAATATTTATTTATTTACTTTATCCATTTTAACCCCACCCCTTCCCCAATGGCTGTTTTGTGTCCATTCGCTGGGTGGGCAATTCTCTGTGTCTGTTTCCTGCCATCTCTTCTCATCCTCCTCCTCCAGTCTTCACCAGGATTCGATCCTGGAGACCTCCAACGTAGGAGATAGGTGTTCTGCCACCTGCGCCACCTCGATTCCTGGTTTTCAGAGCTTTTGGGGCATCTCGTCTTGTCTCTCCCCTGTTACGTCATCATCTTGCTGCATGGCTCCCAGGGCCTGGCGGCTCACCAGCACACAGAGCCTGGCAGCCCATGTGCCTTCTCTCTCTATATATATATATTTATTTTACCAGGAGGTCCCGGGGATCGAACCCAGGTCCCTCCATATGGCAGACGGGTACCCAACCATCTGCCCCCGCCAACAACTCTTGAAGGGCTCTGAAGCCTGCTTTATACCCTCTGACCCCTCCACTCCCCTGTTTCCCACCCCACAAGAGTATTCCACTCCCCACACACAGCAGCGCAATGGCCATTGGCACATGACGGTTTCGTTCTTTGTCGGACGATGCACAGCTCCAAGGAGAATGAACCCAACTTTGGGGATGTGTTGACCCCAAAGGGACATGACTAAACGTGGCCTGTGAGCATCGCCACGACTGCGGGGCCAAACCAGTAGTGTCTTGGATGACTTGCAGGTCCTTCCTTGCCTTGAGATGGGCGTGAAGACAGTAGCCTATTCCGTACTGGGGAGCCCACTTCCTTCTTCCCTGGCCCCAGCCCCCTGTGCTGGAAGCGGAAGGAAGACCAGCTCTGGACCCCAAAGGCCCAGGCCTCCACCTGGGCACCTGAGAACTTTCCAGGTTGCCAGTTCCAACCTGGTTTCTGACTCAGTTTCCACCAGGCTGCAGGCGGGCCTAGGGGAGGTCCGTTATGCTGTGTGCTGTCCTACATAACAGTGGTGTCTCTCAACCTCCTTCTGGGAGGGTAAAAGACACTGACTGTCTGGGAACTCACCCGACCCCTATTCCTGGTGACTCAAACGTGTACTGGGCGATGGATGTGGCTCAAATGGTTGGGCCTCCGTCTCCCATATGGAGGGGCCTGGGTTCGATCTCCAGGACCTCCTGGTAAAATAAATAAAATAAAATAAAATAAAATAGAATAGAATAGAATAGAATAGAATAGAATAGAATAGAATAGAATAGAATAATAATAAAATAAAATAAAATAAAATAAAATAAAATAAAATAAAAGTGTACCTGCTGGAGGTGGGGCTGGGGGGTTGCATCACGTGCCTGTCAAAGAACCACATGCTTGCTGTTGCCAGAGCCCCAAGACCTGCTGATCCACCTTGAAACTACCACTAGAGCTGCACCCACCTGTCCTGGTCTGAGCTCTGCTTTTGCTTCTTTTTTTTTTTTTTTTTTTTTAAGATTTTATTTATTTATTCATTTATCCCCCCCTTGCTGCTTGTGCTCGCTGGGTCAGCCAACCACGCCGTGCGGGCGGGCTTGCCTTCACCAGGAGGCCCCGGGAACCTAACCCAGGCCGCCCATATGGTAAACGGGAGCCCTACTGATTGAGCCACAGCCGCTTCCCATCTGCTTTTGCTTCTTTAACTGACATTGACGGGTATGGGCCCGTTGAGAAGACAGGTGAGACAGGTGTGCACTTGTGATTGCTTAAAACAAGCCTCTATTGTCATGTAGAAGTCCCAAAGCAGCTAATCAAATCCTCTCCCAAATTCATCCTAAAACCAGCTACCTCCCTCCTACTTCTTTAGCCAGGTAGCCTCTGACCCTCCATCAGGGCCCACCTGGTAAAGAATACTTGGGGCATTTTCTGAAAGCATGAGAAGTTCTGGATGCACCCGGTGTTACTTGGGGGCAAATGAAGGCTTTATGACCAACACAACTACCCCACTGGGGTGAAAATGGGGTGACCTGCCCTGGACCGGACCCGACTGACCAGGCACCCATGTCTGGTTAGCAGCCCGGGCTGAGCTCAGATGGTGGGCGTAAAACGGTGTGTGGTGAGCGCTGGCGCGTCCCCTCCGTCCTGCACGCTCCCCTCGAGTCTCTGGACTAGGTTTCCATAGGTGTCTCTTTCCGAGTGCCAGGCATGGTGTGTGCTCACACACTCCCTTCCGCTGGCCACAATCTGTTTCTCTAAGGCAGGATCACGGAGCAGCCTCTTTGCCAGCTGAACAAACTCCTGAGGATCTGAAAACAATAATCCTGCAGCATCACGTCTTGGCACAGCAGCATTTCCAGGGCTATTCCTTGCCAACACTGGAACTTCTGAATCCATTGCCTCCAGAATTGCAGCTCACGGGTCTTCAGAGATGGAACTCTTCACCACCGCAAAGCAATTGTTACCACCACGGGGAGGTCTTCTGAGACAGCTTTAAATAAGGCGCAGCCCCAGCTCCCAAGCACACCCACATCCCTGTCTCGGGTGTGGACTTTCTTTTGCTTTACTATAAACCCTTCACCGGCTTGTTTAAAATATGACACGTCCTTAAATTCTTCTCTGCGACATGGCCAAGCACCTGGAAACTCACCCTCAGCAACCCCGGTCTGGAGCAGTTTGTGCAGATGTGTGCCAGAAGGCGTGAAAACATCTGTTGCAGCGTCATTCACGACAGCCTCAAATTGGAATGATTCAAATGTCCGTTAACAGAAGAGATAAACAGATTGGAGCATAGTCACTCTTTGGGCCACCACAGGGCAATAAAAATGAACAAGTCACAATCAGATGGATGAATCTTACTGACACACTATTGAGGGAAAGGAGAAAGACAAAGAAGAATCTATATGGTATGATTCCCATTATATCAGAGCTGCACAGGTAGGTGGTAAAGCTATTTAAAAATGCAAGAGAATGTTTATCACCGAGGTCGGGATCATGGTTTTACTCTGATGGGAAAGCAGGGTTGAGACTGAGAAGGGACAAGCCAGGCAGCCTCTGGGGCACTAGATTTGTTCTATTTTTCACTGTTCTATTATACACGTGTTTACCTTATCTGTTTTAGCCACTGTTTTTCATGTATGTCATATTGCAAATAAACTTTTTTTTTTTTAATGGAGAGGGAAACCTCTATGGTTACACTGTGGTGAAAGTATCGTGTAAACAATACATTGGGCTGGATTTTCCAGGGAAAGAGAAACAGTATGGTATATTAAAAGATTTATTAAAAGGAATTGGCTGGGGGCGGATGTGGCTCAAATGGTTGGGTGTCCGCCTGCCATATGGAGGGACCTGGGTTTGATCCCCGGAACCTCCCGGTAAAATTAAAAAAAAAAAAAAATAATAATAATATATATGCCCTGCCAGGCTCTGTGTGC
The DNA here is from genome assembly GCA_026826555.1 of Tolypeutes matacus. Lineage (NCBI taxonomy): Eukaryota > Metazoa > Chordata > Mammalia > Cingulata > Chlamyphoridae > Tolypeutes > Tolypeutes matacus. The sequence continues at coordinate 2,437,465 of JAKSZT010037307.1, forward strand.
CGGTGAGCCGCCAGGCCCCGGGAGCCATGCAGCAAGATGATGATGTAACAGGAGGGAGACACAGGGGAGAGACAAGACGAGATGCTCCGAAAGCTCCGGAAGCCAGAAGCCGAGGTGGCGCAGGTGGCAGAACACCTCTCTCCAACATCGGAGGTCTCCAGGATCAAATTCTGGTGAAGACTGGAGGAGGAGGATGAGAAGAGATGGCAGGAAACAGACACAGAGAATTGCCCAGCAAATGGGAAAGGGGGTCTTTAAAATGGATAAAGTAAATAAATAAATCTTTAAAATAAATAAATAAATTAAATAAATAAATAAAGCATATGGCAACATGGATGAACCTGGAGGACTTTATGTTGAGTGAAGCAAGCCAGACACAAAAGGACAAATACTGTATGAATGTGTTACTATGAACCAAATATATTGTGTAATATATTGTTTGATTAAAAAAAAAATTTATATGTATCCATGACATTTAATTGAGAAATGTATATATTTATTTATCTGTGTTTACTTTTTAGTTTTTAATTGTTTATATTTTCAATTATTAAACGTACAAAATAAAGTTTAAAAAGATGTTTAAAAAAAAGAAAAAGAGGGAAGCGGCTGTGGCTCAATCAGTAGGGCTCCCATTTACCATATGGGAGGCCCCGGGTTCGGTTCCCAGGGCCTCCTGGTGAAGGCAAGCCCGCCTGCACGGCGTGGTTAGCTGACCCAGCGAGCACAAGCAGCAAGGGGGGGATAAATGAATAAATAAATAATATCTTAAAAAAAAAAGAAAAAGAACAGCAAACAGACTTTAAAAAGCCCTGACCTGGGGAGTGGGTGTGGCTCAAGCAGTTGAGCGCCTGCCTCCCACTTGGGAGGTCCCAGGTTCGGTTCCCGGTGCCTCCTAAAGAAGACAAACAAACAACGAGCAGAAAACGAGCAAAGACAAATGAGCAGGAAGCAGATGAAGCAGATGTGACTCAAGCAGTTGAGTGCCCGCCTCCCATGCTAGAGGTCCCGGGTTTGGTTCCCGGGGCCTCTTAAAGAAAAACCAAGAAGACAATGAGCAAAAACAATGAGCAAAAACTGTGAGCAGACAACAAGTGCAAACAACGAGCAAAAAAAACAATGAATAAAAAGATGAGGTTGTGTGGGATGTGGTGGGAGGTGTGGGAGGTGGGCAACATGGGAATCCCAGTGGGTTCCGTGTAATATTTTAGGTAATCTAAGCACCTCTTAAAATATATGTATATATATATATATATAAATAACATTTTTGTAAGCAAATACACATATGCACATATATTTATATATCATTATGCAAATGTTTGTATGTATTGTGAGAATTTTGATTTTTACCCATAATAAAAAAAAAAAGAAAAAAAAAAAAAAAAAAAAAGATGAGGGAGCCATCTGGGAGCGGGGAAAGCCCTGACCTGGGGCCCCAGGCGTGCAACTCACCTTGCAGTACACCGTAGTCCATGCCTTGGCATAGACTGTGTATTTTCTCATTTCCTTTTTTCCTTGCCCACCCTATGGCATGTCCTTAAATTCTTTTATGCGTCACAAGCCAAGAGCCTAGAAGCCCAGAAATCAGAGCCATCTGGTAACAATATTATAGCTACTCCTACTGTCTTCTGATTACTATTGGTTGGAATATCTTTTTCCACCCTTTTACTTTCTTTCTTTCTTTTTTTAGCTTTTCCGTATGTTTCCACCCTTTTACTTTCAACCTCTTTGTGTCTTTGTACCTAAAGTGAGTTTCTTGTAGACAGCATTTAGATGGATCATGATTTTTCATCCAATCTGCCAATCTCTGCCTTTTATAGGGGAGTTTAATCCATTGACACTTAAAACAATAACTGAGGGGAAGTGGATGTGGCTCAAGCAATTGAGCGCCTGCGTCCCACCTGGGAGGTCCTGAGTTCAGTCTCCAGTGCCTCCTAAAAACAATAAAACAGACAGCAAACAAACAAATGAAAAAACCAACTCAGGGAAGCCAATGTGGCTCAACGGTTGAGGGCCAGCTTCCCACATACGAGGTCCTGGGTTTGCTCCCCGGTACCCCAAACAAAACAAAACAAAAAATTGAGAAGGATTTACTTCTTCCATTTAGTTATTAGGTTGGTGGAAAAGTAATTGTGGTTTCGGACCGTGAATTTTTAATCATTATAACTAGGTTCAAACACACCTTTATTAATTAAAATAGGAATCATTACAATCAACACATTTTTGTCAACAAGAAATAAGTTTGTTTATTCCTATAGCGTAAAAATCTGTGCTTTGGGATTCGATGAACTCTTCGAAAGCATTTTCTGCATCCTGCTGGTTGTGGAAGCGTTTTTCCTGCAAAAAGTTGTCAAGATGCTTGAAGAAGTGGCAGTTGGTTGGCGAGAGGGCAGGTGAATATGGCAGATGAGGCAAAACTTCTTAGCCCAATTCGTTCAAGCTTTGAAGCGTTGGTTGTGTAACGTGCAGTCGGGCATTGTCATGGAGAAAAATTGGGCCCTTTCTGTTGACCAGTGCCGGCTGCAGGCGTTGTAATTTTCCGTGCATCTCATCGATTTGCTGAGCATACTCCTCAGATGTAATGGTGTCACCGGGATTCAGAAAGCTGTAGTGGGTCAGACCGACAGCAGACCACCAAACGCTGACCATGACCTTTTTTTGGTGCAAGCTTGGCTTTGGGAAGTGCTTTGGAGCTTCTTCTCAGTCCAACCACTGAGCTGGTCATCGCTGGTATCATATAAAATCCACTTTTCATCACACTTCACAATCCAATTGAGAAATGGTTCATTGTAGTTGCATAGACTAAGAGAAGATGACACTTCAAAATGACGATTTTAAAAACTTTTGTTCCGCTCATGAGGCACTCACTTATCAAGCTTTTTCATCTTTCCAATTTGCTTCAAATGCCGAACGACCATAGAACGGTCGACGTTGAGGTCTTCGGCAGCTACTCGTGTGGTTGAAAGAGGCTCAGCTTCGATGACTGCTCTCAATTGGTCATTGTCACTTCCGATGGCCGGCCACTACACTTCCCATCTTCAAGGCTCTGTCTCCTTTGCAAAACTTCTTGAACCACCACTGCACTGCACGTTGGTTAGCAGTTCCTGGCCAAATGTGTTGTTGATATTGTGAGTTGTCTCCGCTGCTTTACGACCCATCTTGAACTCAAGAAAATCGCTCAGATTTGCTTTTGGTCTAACATCATTTCCATCGCCTAAAATAAATATAAAATAAACAGCAAGTAATAAGCTATTAGCAAAAAAATATAAAGCGAGAAATGCACATCAAATTGATGTATAACACAACCACATTTATTTAAGAATGTATTCCAAAATCAAATAGCAAATTTCAACAATGCAAAAATGCAAATACTTTGGCACCAACCTAATATTTGTTTTCTGTATGTCTTGTATGCGTTTTGTTCTTCAATTACTCCATTGCTGCCCTTTTTTTTTTTGTATTTTTTGCACGGTGTCCAGGCATGGACTGAAAAAGTTGCCTAGCTGGACCATATTCCCGGGCCACCCACTCTTAGAGCCCTACGGGTGTGCAAGATCTCCACCTTTCTCCAAAGTCACTCAGCACACAGTTGGTGCAGGTTACCAGGTGCTGACTTAGAGAGTTGTGATCTGAGTGGTGGGAGCCCAAGAAACACCCTGGTTCCACCTCTACTCCACACTGCTTTCTTTTCTTTTCTTTTTATCAGCCTGAGAAGAGCAGTTTTATTACCAACTGAAAGAAGCCAACTTGAATGCTATCACCTTTCTCCTCATCTTGGACCCTTGATTTTTTTTTTTTTTTTTTTTTTTTTTTTACCAGGAGGTACCGGGGATCGAACCCCGGTCTCTCCATATGGTAGACGGACGCCGAACCTCTTGAGCCACATCCGTTTCCCAATGGACCCTTGATTTTTTATCATTGTTATATAAACCATCTGGCTGGAAACCATGATTCTCCTCTCCAAATTTCTTCGTGCTGCGAGAACGAACAACTGAGTCAGACATAATTGCAAGCTGCAGTCAACTACCTGGGAAGTAGAGACTGATGATTGCAGGCAAGAAGTTTATTGGGAAGCTCTCCCAACGGAGGGGGTCTGAAGAATAGACTTCAGCTCCCCCCCCAGCATGGCAGGGTTCTGAAGAGAGACTTCAGCCCCCACACTGCTTTCTTGCCTTGAGGAATCACTGGACCACTTTTGGCTTCAGCTTTGTCATCTGTAAAATGGGCTCAACTGACAATCTCTGAGGCATTGTTTTCACAAGTACTTTGAAGGATGGTGATAACAAATATAATCTTTTTTTAAAAAAAATTGTTTTACTTTTTAAAAAATCATGTTTATTGAGGTATGATTTAGATACAATAAAATGGCCAAATCTTACTCAGTTTGAGTTTTGACAAATGTCTGGACAAATGTAAACACCACCACAATCAATATATAGATCATTTCCATCACCCCAAATTGTCCCTTGCACATCTTTCCAGTCACTCTGCTCCCCTCACCTCTGGCCCCAGGCAACATTTTTCTGATTCCTACTACTATAGATTATTTTTGCCTTTTCTATAATTTCATATAAGAGGGATCATACAGTTTGTACTTTTTTGGGTCCAACTTTTTTTTTAATTTTTTTTAAAGATTTATTTATTTACTTTATCCATTTTAAACCCCCCATTCCCCATTGGCTGTTTTGTGTCCATTCGCTGGGCAATTCTCTGTGTCTGTTTCCTGCCATCTCTTCTCATCCTCCTCCTCCAGTCTTCACCAGGATTCGATCCTGGAGACCTCCAACGTAGGAGAGAGGTGTTCTGCCACCTGCGCCACCTCGATTCCTGGTTTTCAGATGCTTCAGGGCATCTCGTCTTGTCTCTCCCCTGTTACGTCATCATCTTGCTGCATGGCTCCCAGGGCCTGGCGGCTCACCGGCACACAGAGCCTGGCAGCCCATGCACCTTCTATATATATATATATATATTTTTTTTTTATTTTACCGGGAGGTCCCCGGGATCGAACCCAGGTCCCTCCATATGGCAGACAGACGCCCAAGCATTTGAGCCACAACCGTCCCCTGGGCCTAACTTCTTTTGCTTAACAATGCATTGGAGATCCATCTGTGTTGCTGTGCATACCAGTTGTTTGTTTCTTTTTAAATTCTGAGTAATATTCCATTGTATTATTCTGCTCATCTGTTGAACATTTGGGTTGTTTCCCATTTTTGGCTATTATGAATAAAATCTTTGGGGAGAACATATGCTCTCTTTTTTCTTGGGCAAATATTTAGAAGTGCGATGGCTTGATCAATTATTACAGGTACAAATTTTAGCTTTTTAAGAAATGGCCAGACTGTTTCAAAGTGTTTGGAAACCATCAGTATATGGAGTCCTGGGATTCCACATCCTCGCCAGTCTTTAATTTTAGCCAGTTTAGGGCGTGTAGGTTTCTCATTTGTATTTCCCTGATGAATAAAGATGCATCTTTTCTTGTGCTTATCTTCTTTTGTGAAGTATCTGTTCAAATCTGTTCAAATTTTTGGCTGTTTTTTAAAAAAATAATTACTGATACTTATTTTTTGCATTTAATATCGGTCAGGCACTGGGTTCGTCCGTGCTCATCGCCTTACATGCTCTCACTGACCACCTCCCAGAAATGAGACAGGTCTCTAAGGAGCCCTAACAGACGCAGCAGCCTTGCATTACGGAAGAGCGAAGTCTAAAATCTCGGCAGCGGCAGGGCGCGGTCCGCACTCGGCTGTCGAAGGCTTACGCGGTGATTGGCTGAGGGAGAACTTCCGCAGGCACTTCCGTATCTAGGCCCGCCCTGATCATCGCTGATTGGCTGGGCTGGCTGGCGAATGAAGCCTCTTGGGAGTTGTAGTACCTACGGCTCGGCCACGTACCTTCGCGGTGGATCAGTGGTCGAGGCCGGGGGCGGCGGCTGCGCAGGATCGTGGTCGCTAGCGCCATGTCTCGCGTGTCGGTCGCCTGCCATGTGAAAGGTACTGTGGCCCTGCAGGTGGGTGATATGCGGACCTCCCACGGCCGGCCTGGCGTGGTGGTCATCGATGTCACCTTTCCCAGCGTCGCGCCCTTCGAGGTGAGCAAGCCCTGTCTGGTGGGCGCGACCAGTGCCCCGGGGCGGGGCAGACCTGGGAACTCGGGCGTGTCTTGGCCATTGAATCTTTTACAGAGCGCCTCTGCGCTGTCCCCTTACCCTGCGACTCAGTTAACCATTCATTTATGTATTCCTGCGGTTAATACAAAACTTACTAGACTGCATCTTCCCATCTTGTTCTCCTTAACGTCTCTCCCCCATGTCCAGGACACCTTACTATAAATAAGCTAGGTGCTGAAATATAGGTGTGAACCAAATAGAAGTGAGAGAGCATTTTGTCCTTGGTCCCTGGGGACTGTTAGACAATGAGTTAACCCTTAACCTGCCTCCAGGCCCATTCCTATGATCTCTGCAGAGGTCAGGTTCAGCTCATCACTCACTGCCTCCAGTATCCAATTGGCATTTGCACTTCCACATCAGCCAGCAGAGTGACTGGCCACTGGGTGACCTCAACACAGAGGAGAAAGTCCACCTTCCAATGGCCTGGCACTAAGGGCCAGTCTGTGTCTGCACCCTGCATGCCTCTGGAGCTTTGTACTTTGGGCTGTGTTCTGTGGCTCTCCCCACAGCTGTTTTCACTGTCCGCTGGGAAGCTTTACTAAAGAGCCCAACCCTGGAGATCTTGACTCAGGAAGTCTGGGCTGGAGTCTAGACACCAGTATTTAGAAAAAAACTCCTTGGGTGTTTTTTCTGATGAGTGTCAGGGATAAGAACCACTGCTATAGCCAGGCTGAATCACTTGCTGTTCCAGCGGTGTGCCAGGGTCTCTCACCTTTGGAGCTCCTTTGTATTTGCTACTTTTCTATTTCCTACCTTTCCTGGTCCACTTGGTGAACTATTCTTCCTTCAGGCCTCATTAGGTACATTTTCTGTCTCCTCCAGAGTTAGGGCTCTGAACTTCGGTAGCATCCTGGGCATGGGCAAGATCTATAGTCATGGTTTAGTTTGCATGACCTGCTCATTAGACTGTGAGTTCCTCTAGGAACCAAATTGTCTCGGCTCCAGTAGATAGTGCTTGTTGTAGCTATTTAGTAGATGAATATATAGCTGAGCGAAGGGAGCGGGGACGCCTTTGAGCCTCTTGGGCCCTGGTTCTGAGTCTGATTCGTTGTAGCGGGTTGTTTGTACTCTAGTTGCAGGAGATCATGTTTAAGAATTACTACACAGCCTTTCTGAGCATCCGCGTGCGCCAGCACACCACCATGCACTCACCTGCCAAGTGGGTGACTTGCCTACGGGACTACTGCCTGATGCCTGACCCACACAGTGAGGAGGGGGCCCAGGAGTATGTATCACTGTTCAAGCACCAGGTCAGCTGGGCCTCAGCATGGCCAGGGCAGCCCAAATGAAGGATTCCAGGGGGCCTGGAACTTGGGCCAGTAACCAGGAGGGAAGAGGAGGGGCAAGGCTGGCCTGGGCTATGGCTCCTTGGTGAATGCCTTGGGGGGACTACTGTTATTTCCTTCCCAAAGGCCTGGGAAGGGAGCATCTTGGCTCACTGCAAGTTGGGAGGCTTCTGGGCAGTGAGCTGGGCCTCGCTGGGTCCTTGTGTATGTGTGTCAGATGCTGTGCGACATGGCCAGAGTGCTGGAGCTGCGCCTGATTCTGCGGCAGCCATCGCCACTGTGGCTGTCTTTTACAGTGGAAGAGCTGCAGATCTACCAGCAGGGACCAAAGGTAGGTGACTGGCTCAGAGCTGTTGGGTGGCTTTGTCCCCAAGAGGCTCCCAGTGGCTGGGAGATCTGGCAGAGTTGAATGAGGATGGTGAGACTCAGAAGAATGCCTTCACAGAAATTAGCTGGATGGGGATGATAGCTCATGGTGAAAGGTGAGGCCATGTCCCTGTATTCTCTGACCTTCAGGAAGTGCTGGGAGAGGCTTCAGTTGCTGTGGTCAATCACTGTGTTTGGGGCTTCCTTCTGCATAGCAGGAGAGCTTCTGAAGCCTGACTGCCCTCTTGGGCCTCAGTGGGCTCCCTGAACAGGGTTTTCCCAGTGTCTGCGGAACAGGGGCCCCCTACCTGCTCCCAGGACCTGGGAATCTGGCCCCAGGGCTCTCCTGCTCAGTGTCTCTCAGTGCAGTGTGCCTTTACCTTGCAGAGCCCCTCTCTGGTCTTCCCCAAGTGGCTCTCCAGTTCACTGCCCTGTGAGCAGCCTGCCCCGCTCCTGGAGGTAAGCCCCACCCTGGGAAAGAACCATGTGTGAGTGCCTGGCTCCGGTGTCCAGCCCAGGCGGTTCCCTTTCTGCCAAGAATCCGGGGCTGGGCCCAGGGCCCTCAGCTTCCTCTGTGCCATCTTCCTACCGGGTGTTCCCTCTTGGACCATGGGATTTGAAGCCTTGCTGGTGGGGGGCTGGGCCACCTACTGCACACTGGGCCCCAACTTCATAGCTCACAAATTATCTGGGACTATTACTAGCCTCTGCTGGGGGGCCCATAGCCCATTTTAAACTCATGGGAGAGACCCATGGCCACTGATCCCTCCTTCTGGAGCAGGGTCTCCCAGACCCTGGCAAGGTATCCTCCGAGGTGCAGCAGATGTGGGCGCTGACCGAGATGATCCGGGCCAGTCAAACCACCACGCGGATTGGACGCTTTGACGTGAGTGATGGCTTCCCTCTGCCTGGCTAGCATTGCCCTGAGCAGTTCAGACCTGATGACCTTTTGTGTTACAGGTGGATGGCTGTTATGACCTGAACTTGCTCTCCTACACCTGAGCTGTGGCTCCTGGCCAAGACTTTGGCCTTTCTGTGCCCACCCACGCTTGGTTCAGGCCGAAGTGTGTTCCTTGTGCATTCTGAGTGCCGCCTGCATGCCTGTTCTGTCTGGGCCACGTTCACAGGTTCACAGATTCCAGATTCTCCGGAACTCACTATGTCGCTTCATCATGAGCTCCAGGCAGGGGTGTGCTGTCCTTGCCTGGCTGCAACTCAACTCTTTCTCCTACCCTAAAAACACTCCAGTTCTACTTCCTAAGAAACCCCATGTGTCCTCTGCCCTGCCCACCAACAGGCCTGTCTTTGCCTGCTCCCTCACCCTGAGTGCAGTGAGCTAGGGTGACGGACTAGAACCTGCCCCATCTAGCCCAGGAAGACTAAAGCTCTTATGGCTTGAGGGAGAAACAGGAGCACCATTTCTTCTTCATGAGCCACCTGGGGGCCTTCTTTCCCTTTGTGTTACATCCACACACAAAAAATTTCCTGTCTAGAGCCTTGCGCTGCCGGCCTGGGGAGCAAAGCTGGGAGTGTGGGCAGCCTGAGTTCCTAGCTGGCATCTGGATATGTGTCTAAATGTGCCTATGCATTGGCCTGGGTGCAGCTCTGGCAAGTCTGGGGCCTGAGAATGAGGTCTGGGACCTGCCTGCTACCTGACCTATTCCAAAGCACATCCTTTCCCTTTCTCCCAGCTGCCCCCTTTTTCAAGGGTCCTGCTCAGTGTAACCAGGGACCAACCTTGGCGGGGGTGGGGTGGGATGGAGTAGGGAGGGGTGGGGGCTGTGCCCAAGTAAGGGTTCTCATTGGTGCTTCTTGAGAGACTGAGATCCTTCTGACCCCGGGCCTACCCAGAATGAGACAGGCTGTTATCCTTCATCATGCTGCATGAAAATCCTGTCTCTCTTGGTTCTTCTTGGCTTTGCCCTTGGGTTACTATGAGGCAGAACATATTGTGCCTGGAAACTTGGGCATATGTGGAGACCTACAGCTCTCTGGGGAAAGTTCAGCCACCTTTTGGAGGTCCTGCAGGTGGCACCTACAGGGTCATTAACTTTAGCTCCACTCAGCTTTTGCCAAGTGTGATGAGCACAGGTCTGTGCTCGAGAAGCAGAGGCCCTCAGCGTAGGTATGGGGTGGCAGGGGAAGGGCCCCTGAGGTGGCAGAAATTGTACTTCCTTATGGCTGTGTCCCCAATGCCCACCATGGGACCCGGTGTGCAGCAGGATCAATAAATACTTGTGGAATACCTGACCGTGCGGGCTACCTGTGTCTGACCAGTGGGAGAGCTGCAGACCCTCGCCTGAGGCCAGGCTGCTGCAGAGCTCCCGCCTGCTGCGCCGCTGAACCCTCCGGAGGGCTCTCCACCCCTCCCCCCACGGTGATCTTGCTGTGATTCCGGCCTTTCAGCCCTTGGGAGAACTTTGACCTTTGGGGCCAGGGCGGTCTGCAGGGGGAGGTCTAGCCCCTAGCCCTGCCTCTGGCAGCTCAGCCTACCCAGCCAGCCGACCTGCCCTGTCAGTGGGCTGCCCGAGCCCGGGCCTGTGTTCCTGGAGTTTGGGGTCACTGTGATCTGCTCTAAAGCCTGCCTTACCCTTGAGGCTGCTCATCTCCTTTCCTGGGAGCCCGCGCAGGGGACGGCTGTTCGGGCAGGGGTCGGACTACATCTCCCGGCGTGCCCGGCAGAGTGATGGCCCTAGTGTGCCGGCTGCACCGGTTGCGGGCAACGATGTGGCGGGCGGGAAGCGTGGTGGCCCAAGTGGGCTCGCGCCTCCGGGCGCCCCGCTTCGCCCTGGGCAGGCCATTCAGCTGTGCACAGGTGGGATAGAGGCTGCTGGGGCGCGGCGGCGGTGACCTTGGTGGGTGGGGGAGGGACGCGGCTAGGGGCTGGGGCCCTAGGGGCGCTGAACCCAGCCTCCCGCAGGACGCACTCCGCAGGACGCCACTCTATGACTTTCACCTGGCCCACGGCGGAAAGATGGTGGCGTTTGCTGGCTGGAGCATGCCGGTGCAGTACCGGGACAGCCACGTTGAATCACACCTGTACACGCGCCGGCACTGCTCGCTCTTTGATGTGTCCCACATGCTACAGGTGAGCCAGGGGAGGGCGCCAGCCGCCTGACCAGGCCTTCCTCCCCATCCGTGCTGGTGTGGCTTTGTTTGTTGGGAGCTGGATCCCCGGGGTCAGGCCTCCCGGGAGAGCTGGAGGTCCCAGGGGTGTCATGCCACGGAGTGCTGCCCCAGGGAAATGCGCTGAGAGGGTGTCCTGAGAGCCCCGCCTGCTCCCACTTAGTGGCAGGCCTTAACATCCTGGGCTGGCAGCCACTGTTTTGGGTTTTGGTTTGGAAAAAGGGGGTACTCAGGAAGGTGTTGGGACCTCTCGAGTTCTCTGATGTCTCCTTGCCTTCCCCAGCGGGTCCCATCCTGTGCTGCTGGGTATGTTGGGAAATCAGAAGGTGATGGAGTCTCTACCAACTGCAGAACCGAAAGACTGTCAGGAAAAAAAGAAAAGATGGTCAGGCACTTGAGCTGGGCTGGGCTGTGAATGTCAGGGAGGAGGCCTCCTGGGCCAGTGACTTCTGCTGGGATTTCAGCCCTTGCAGTGACCTGAGGCATTTGATCTCTTTCCCAGACCAAGATATTCGGTTGTGACCGGGTGAAGCTGATGGAGAGTCTAGTAGTTGGAGATATTGCAGAGCTGAAGTCAGACCAGGTAGGTCCTTCTTCTATTTCTGCTCAACGGGTATTCTCAGCCATGAGCCACCAGATATGGGCTGAGTCCCTACCGTTGGCTTAGAGGCACAGAGGTGGATTAGACGCAGCTTCTCAGGGTTCAGGGTCTTGGGGGATACGGTCCCTGAGTCACGTCCAGATAGATACCCAGCCATCTGCCGAGAGGGCCTGTCACCGGCAAGGCCCATCAGGCTGGGCAGCCAGAAACTGGGGTCCGTATGCTGCCCGTGACCATCCACGCTACCTAAGCCCTTGCTTTTCAAAGTGTTGTCCCTAAACCAGCAGCCTTTAACAAGACTTTCAGGTGATTAAAGTGACCGCTGAGCCCCAGGCTTACCATCCATTCAGTGGGGAAGCCAAGGCCAGCTTTTGGGCATTGCTGTAAAGTGCTGTGGGAATGTGTACGACTGTCAGGGTAGACTTTAAAGCTTCTGCTCTAGATGTTGAGCAGTCCCCAGGTCTGGGTGTGATGAAGCAAAAGATCCTAGGTGTCATGCATTAAATGTGGCACTCAGTACTGTGAGGCCACACCAGATGAGGCAGTGCCCCAAGGTGGGGAGAAGGTAAATGCCCTCTTGGTGCATGAAGATCAAAGACCCTCACCTTGGGCAGGGGCCCATGCTGACCCTGCCTTGCACCTTGCACACCCCAGCCCTATGCGTGAGCATTAGTGAATTTGCAGTGGTAGTTGTGTGGGCCCAGAGGTGAGTTTGGCTCACTTTTGGACTTGGCCTGGACCTGGAGGCAAAGATGATTCACTTTGGTGCCAGGGGACACTGTCACTGTTCACCAATGAGGCTGGCGGCATCCTAGATGACTTGATTGTGACCAACACCTCTGAGGGGCACCTGTACGTGGTTTCCAATGCTGGCTGCTGGGGCAAGGATTTGGCCCTCATGCAGGTACAGCCCCTCCGTATCCTTGGCACCCTGTTTTCCTTGTTCATAGATTGGCATCCTTAGTGCCCAGGACAGGCTTGGCATGCACAAAGGACTCTGAAAATGGCTCTGAGTGAATGAACACTTGTGAGACTCAGAGCAGGTCTTCCCCTGTTCTGCAGTGGGGAGGGAAGGGGGTGTGTGAAGCTGACCCCAGCTCCTGAGTGAGCATCCTCTGGAGAGGGTAGGTCTGAAGCCCAGAGTGAGAGCTGGCAGACCTGGGCTTGGTCATTCCCACTACTTAGCTGAGTGACCTTAGGAAAGTCCCCCAACCTCTCTGAGGCTCAGCCGCCTCATCTGTAGTATGGGAGCCAACCCGTAGTCTTGTTGCCCAGTGCTGGAGAGTCCAGTCTGTAGTAGGTCATGGTGGGTGTTCAGGAAGTGGTCCCAGAGGCTGATGTGGTGTTTCTGCCTCTCCTTCCAGGACAAGGTCAGGGAGCTTCAGAGCATGGGCAGCGATGTGGGCCTGGAGGTAGTGGATAATGCCCTGCTGGCCCTGCAAGGTGAGAGCTGGGCTGGGTTGGAGCCGACATTCGCCTTCCTGGCTTCATTCACTGCTTAGCACAGAGGCTGAGCCAGAAGGCAGGCATGGATAATATGCTATGTGTGCCATTAATCTAAGCTTGGTATCCTGCCCCCCCCCAGCCCCCAAGGCTCTGTGGGCTGGGGGCAAGTGTATCTTCTACCTGCAAAGTATGGAAGAGCAGCTTGGTTTGTTCTGGTCCCTGAGTAAGGGTTGTGCCTCTGCCTTGAGGGGCACTGGGACCTAGACACCTGGTCACTGGCTCCCTGGGCCCAGGCCCCACTGCATCCCAGGTGCTGCAGGCTGGAGTGGCGGATGACCTGAGGAAGCTGCCGTTCATGACCAGTGCTGTGATGGAGGTGTTTGGCGTGTCCGGCTGCCGGGTGACCCGCTGTGGCTACACAGGGGAGGATGGTGTGGAGGTATGTCAAGCAGCGGGCACAGGGCAGAAGGCTCCAGGGGGGCGGGGCACCTGTTCACCTGCCCTGTGGTGTCCCATGCAGATCTCGGTGCCAGCAGCAGAGGCAGTCTGCCTGGCAACAGCTCTGCTGGAGAACCCGGAGGTGAAGCTGGCAGGGCTGGCAGCCCGAGACAGCCTGCGTCTGGAGGCAGGCCTTTGCCTCTATGGGACGGACATTGATGAACACACCACACCTGTGGAGGGTGGCCTGAGTTGGACATTGGGTGAGCTGGGCTGCTGCTCAAGGAAGGGGTCCTGAAGTTTGGAGTGGCCCTTGATGAGACCAGTGATCAGGCAGCCCTTCACTGCTCTCGAAGCCATGTAGACTAGGGCAAGTGACTTGGCCACTCCGAGTCTCCATTCCCTGGCCTTGCCCATTAGAAGCTGAGCAGGCCAAGCTGGGCAGCAAGGCCTCCCAGACCAGGGGCAGGAAGCGGGTGGCTGACGAACCACAGTGCTGGGGAGGAATGGGTCCCAGGCGAAGTCCTAGTGAAGGGGGCTCGAGGCTCGATGGCTGTCACTCGGGGTCTTTGTAGCTGGGACTTTCTGTGGCCAGGGCTCCTCTGGGCTGGGCTTAGTTCTGGTGTCATGTTCCAGGGAAGCGCCGCCGAGCTGCCATGGACTTCCCGGGAGCCGCAGTCATTGTTCCTCAGCTGAAGGGCAAGGTGCAGCGGAGGCGTGTGGGGTTGGTGTGTGAGGGAGCCCCAATGCGGGCTCACAGCCCCATCCTGAGCATGGAGGGCACTGTGATCGGTAGGTGGCCTGGGGCAGGGAAGCTGGGGTGGCCTCGTCCCTTCCCTAGGAGGGAGGTTGGTGCTGATGCAGGACTTATGCCTGGCCAGGTACTGTGACCAGCGGCTGCCCCTCTCCCTCGCTGAAGAAGAATGTGGCAATGGGTTATGTGCCTGGCGAGTACAGTCGGCCAGGAACTCTACTTCTGGTAGAGGTGCGGCGGAAGCAGCAGGCAGCTGTGGTCACCAAGATGCCCTTCGTGCCCACAAACTACTACACTCCCAAGTGAGGATGGTTTAGGGCAGGGCCCATGCCCCCAGGAGCCCTCCCCTGGAGGACATACTACTAATGGTTAGGAAGTTGAGGCAGAACACACTGGAGCTAAGGGGGAGGCTGGCTCTGGTTGTCTGATTGAAGGGGGCCATACCACCTTTCCTTCCCCTCGTGTCACTCCAACCTCGGGAACCCTTTTCTGAGCCACAGACCAGTTCACCCAATGTCCTGGCTCAACCCATGTGCCCACTGACCCCACTCTTGCCTGCTGGAGGGCTGTGAGAAGCATCGGTTCTGGCATCTCTCCTTTCTACTCTGCCAGGTCCTGGCTGTGAAGCCAAGACTTACCTTTGTGGGGAGGCTAAAGCCTGCCCAACCTACCTCGCCACGCCGTTTCTCACACTGAAAGGCCTACTGCATTGGGCAGTGTGGGCTCAGGCCACCTCCTCCAGTTTGCTTTCCACAAATGCATTCCTGCCGCCTCTCCGTGGCCCAGCAGGGCTGCTGTCCTCTGTGTAAACGTGGGCAAGTCTGAGGGGGCTTGGCCTTACTCTTCCACATTCCTGAGTTGGCTTTGCCTCCTGCCCAGAAGCAAACTATCCAGGCCAGGCTCGGCTCACCACTGAGAGCCCCAGGGCTGCTGTCAGGCCAGGCCAGCCCTCCTGGACTGATCTTCAGCCCTGGGGCCACTTACTGGACTTCACTGACTCCCGAAAAAATTAAATGGGCTTTTTTGCCTGCTTGCTGTGGTTTCTAGCTTCCTTTGTCCACAGGGCTCCTGGGGTGCCAGCCCAATGCCTACCTTCCCAGGCTTCGTGACAGGCTTGGATTGGGTTTCTCCAAGAACTGGCAGAATGTTACCGATGGGCACCCCACCACTACTCCTCAGGGGAGCTGGCCTCACCTCCCCACCTCTTCAAAGCATTGTGGTCTTGGTCCTCAGGGGCAACAGCTCTCCTGGGTGTTCTCTCCAGTTGCCCCTGTGCAGGAACACCCTCGTCTGAATAACCAACACGAACGATGCACTTCCGTGTTTAATAAGCTCCATCAGTTTAGCCTGGGGGGAGACGTGAGGCTGTGTGTGTGTGTGGGGGGTGGGCCTAAGAAGACCGTGGTCTCTGCAAGCCAGAAGACATCTCTGGAGTGGGTATGTGTATTAGCTCGGTGTAACCTTACTTCCAGAGCACCAAAGACAGCCCAGGCAAAGGGTGCCAGATGGAAATATGACATCTAACAGAAAAGCAGGCAGCAGGACACAGAGGAAGCCAGTGGCCTGGCTGAGGCAGGCAGCAGTGTGGCGGTGTGGCTTAAGTCAGTGAGGGAGGCAGGTCCAGAGCCACACTGCTTTCGGGAACTGGTGTTTCTGTGGGTGTTTGCCACCCATACCTTTGGATGCTCCCCTGGCCCCCTGTGGACGTGGCAGGCCTGCTTGGCTTGTGACTCTTCCCGTTGAGGGCTTCTGGGGACTGTGATGGTGCTGGGGGGGGAGGGGGCTAAGCTTGTGGGTTCTTAGGATGAGGTCCCTGTTCCAGGTCAAGGTGGGAAGCGAGGAGACTGCTCAGTACCTCTCAGTTGCAGGGGCAGGATACAGACCCGGGATCCCTTCGGTGTTCAGTGATGGGGGTGGGAGGCCACCCCAGGGGCTTGGCCAGTGTGCTGTGCCCCTTTCAAGAACCCAGCTTCCCCCAAGATGGGCTGAGAGGAAGGTGACTAGGACACACGGGAAATGATCATTTCCTTTGTCTAGCTCATACCTGGAGAGTTCTGGTTGGGCTAGGAAGGCAGATGTTTGGTGCTTCCATTTCTGGATGGTACTAGCTGCCCCTGCCCTGAGGCCTTATAACTGAATGGCCAGCTAGGCTACTACAGAGGATAAGGCCTGGCTCAGTTCAGGGTTCGCTAATTCCCTGGCAACAAAAAGTCAAAGAAATCCAGGAAACCCAGGTCTTGAGGGAGAAGGGACTTTCCTTATAAATTCCAGGGCTGGTAAATCTCAGCCTTCCTCTCAAGGAGACAAATCTGTATGGGGCTACCCCCAGGGGAATGGGAAGAGGGACAGGAGAAAGCAAGGACAGAAAATGGGCTATCAGCCTCCCCACCCCTCTCAAGCACTGACCCTTGAGAGAGGAGGAGCATGCCTTCTCTCTTTACCTAGAGGCAAGCTCTTCACTGGCCTGGTGCCTGGGGCTGACAGGCGGAGGCCTAGGGCAGCGTGGAGGTCCAGCCCTGTAGGCAATGGGGTCCTCCTGGCCCCCACCCTCGAGACCCTTGCAGTCGTCCCTGGAGCCTGGACAGCAGCAGAACCCAGTGTGGCAGTGTGCCCCTGGAGACCCCTCTGCTGCCTTCCCTTATTCTTTGTGGGTTTTGAGAGGCTCATTTGCTGCTGTTTCCCTGTAAGTGATGGAGAGAGAAAAGAAAGGGGTTATTCCACACGCAGCAGAATACTCTGAGACTAACGCTCCCCGGCCTCCTATTGGCCGAGCTGGGCTTAGTAGGGCTATACTACAATTCAGACCTCTTCCCTGAAATCCAGCTCTTTAATGCCTCACAGGCCCCACAGCCCACAGTGGGCTCACCACCTTTCCCCTGCAGACCTCTTTCTCCCTCCTTACAATGGTGCTGCCATTTCCCCTTATTGCCCAAGACAAAAAGCTGCGCAGTGGCAGGCCTCCTAACTGACTTCTTGCCCTCACTCTCATATCCCCTCAGCTATTTGCCATGAAGCACACAGTTCTAAAGGCAAATTAGATCAGGCCACGGCCTTGCTCAGTACTTCAAGAGTTCCCTGGGCCTTGGGATAAGGGCCCCGCAGGTCCCTCCCCTCCATGTCCTTGCATTCGGGCTCCAGTGTCATCGCCTTGTCTATTTTTTTCCAGTATGCTACCCTTGTTCTTGCCTCTCTGGGCCTTGTTTCACTCCATTACCTCTGCATAGTACAATTTGCTACCCCCCAGCCTTTACCCGCAGCTTAGGTGTCTTTCATGGGAGAAGCATTCCCTGATAGCCTTTGATCCTACACTGTTGCCGTCCTCTTTTAAATTTCAGGTTTCTGTAAGCAGGGCCCAGTCACCCTATTCTCTGGGCCAAGCATGGCCCCTTCCATGTGATAAGAGCACAGAGATTAGCTGAATGAATGCCCTGATTAGTGCGTTCATGTTTCAAAGGCAAGGAGAGGACCCTGATGAAGGCAGTCAATGCTAAGGACAGAGACTCCTGCCTTCCCAGCTGAGAGGTTTGCAGTGAAGTGGAATCCAACAGAACTGCCATTTTCTCTCTGAAATTATCTGCTAAATGGTGACAATAATACCACCCATCTCAGATTGCTGAACAGTATGCAGAGAGGGGCTGTCTAGACCTGCGTGTCACCCCAACTTGAAGTCTGAACTCTGCCTGCAGACTTTGGAGCTTGTTGAAAATGCCCCTGAGCTGGTGAACACTGAGAGATACCTGTCCCCAGCAGGGCACAATCCCTGTCAAGCATGGTGTTAGGGTGGGGACAGATATACTCACCAGGATGGGAAATGCGTGGAGTCATCAGGTGTGGATCCATTCTGGCCGCCCTGACCTGGGGGCAGGAACACAGCCAGAGCTGCAACCGGCTGGGGTTGGGGATCTGAGCAGGTATCAGCTCAGGTCAGGTTAGGGGCCAGAGGTGTTCCATAGAGTACGGGGGTGGGGGTGGGGATGGGGTGTCCCAGGGAATTAGTGGTATTTGGTGGGGCTTCTGGGAAACGGCTACAATGTGATGGGTGGATCGGGGGGATTCTGGTGTGAAATGGTATGATGGCATGGGTCAGGGTACTGCCTTAAGTTCTGATGAGGCTCTTGAGAGACCAGTGGTAGTCGAGGGTTCTGGGGCGCCCAATGGTACAGTCCGGGGGTGGGGGCGGCCGGCCCAGGGAGGTTGGTGGGGAGCCTCACCTGGACGGTGATAGAGCCCGGTCACCGTGCTCCCGTAGAACCCCCACGCCAGCTGGATGCCCAGAAGACTTAACACCAACCACAGCAGCAGGAGCTTGAAGAGGGTCACGCGCATGTCCTGCGCCTCCCATTCCCGCAGGAACTCGTTGCCCAGGGCTCCCAGCGCTCCCATCACCGTGGTGGGCAAACCCTGCAAGGACTGCCCAGACCACGACTCCGCCATGGCCGGCGCCTACCCCCCAACTCAGGAACTGTCACCGTAGCCCCCACCACGCAGGCGCCCAGTCTTCCAGGGCCAGGCCCGTTAGTGCGCACGCGTCAGTCCAGGCAGGCAAGGCCTACCTCGCTTGCGCGAAGAGTTGGCAGTTTGGGGAGGAGTATTAAAACCGCGCACGCGTACCTAACCCCACCCTACTTAAAGGACGAGTGACCCGGCGAGAATAAAATAGCAACCAGGTCTTTTATAGCCCCGGAGCTCCCGTGATGCCTCGCGTGGCGGCAATGATTGGTTAAGCGCCTTGCTCCTAGGGCGTGGACGCGCTCCTGAGCAATCGCGGCTGAGCTGTGAGTGCGCGCGTGTGCACGGGGTCGCGACTGAGGCCAGCTCGAGCCCGCTGGGCGCTCGGGGACGCGCACGTCGCTCCCCGCCCTCCCACCGCCGCCCGCCCTCGCTCTCTCGCGCTCCCCGCCCGCCGCCCGCGGTCCTCGGTCGGTTCTCTCGTTAGTCCACCGCGGTCTCCTCAGTGACCCACCAGTGCCTCCGAACTCGCGACTCGCGGAGCGGCGTCCCCGGCGCGAAGAGACCGGACTTGAAGTCGCCGCCTGAGGTGAGCCAGGAGGGTCCCCCTCCCGGCGCCGTGGCGCCCCGGCGCCCCGGGCCCGCCCGGTACCCTTCCGGCCGTCCGCCCGCCGCCCCGCAGTAGCCGCGTCCCACCTGCTGCTCCCAGCCGCCCGTCCCCGGTCCCGGCTCCGGTCCCCGCACCCCGAGGCGGCGGCCCCGCCCGCGCAGGCCCCGGAAGCGCGCCCCGCCGCCGCCCGCGCCCCTTCCCCCGCCCGGCGGGGCCTGGTGGAGCCCGGGAGCCCAAGCTGCCCGCCCTCCCGCCTCGTCCGCCCTCCCCGGCTCTTCCTCTCTCACTGCGGTGCGGGGTCCCTGCCCGGGACTCGCCGCGGCCGCGCGGGCCAGGGCGGGGGCTTCGGGCCGGGCCCTGCCACAGCGCCGTGGGGGCGACCGCTGCGAAGTGCGCGTGGCTGGCGGAGTTGAAATGGGAAAGTAACTTTACAACTCCATTTTGCCTTTTGCATTTAATGTAAACCATGAATCACCGTTTTATACTGCTTCGAGTATGTTACGTTTTGAATAAGTTTCCTTTTTAATACACTATTCTTGGAGATTGTGTAAGTAACGATTACTAAACGATTGTGTTGAAATGTCAGGGGTTAGGACTATATTGTAAAAAAAAAAAAAAAAAGGATATTTTCCAGTTGAAAAGATTTTTTCATGATTCAAGCAGTGTTGCATCAAAATAGTGTATTTGCGACTTTGCTTAGTCCGAGTTAGTACTACTTTGATTAGAAATCACCTAAGCGTCTGTCATTATTATTATTGTCCTTATTGTTACCTATTGTATCCACAGTTACAGGTCGACTTCATTAAATACAACTGTTTGCACACAAATCGGTTTAGTCATAAACCATGTATAGTAGTTTATAGTAGAAAACTGACATCTTTTTAACGTCTTTGTTGAGGAAGGTAAAAAATTCTGCTATTCAATAATCCTGATTTAAAATTTTTACTTTTAACAGTCACTTGTATGGTTCTTTTTGTCTTTATGACAGTCTTTTGACATAAACGTTTTTTTCCGGTGTGTAATCAGATTATAGTTTTCTCTGCCAAATCTGAATGGGAAAAAAATGCTTTTGTTTTTAAAACTATCCTTTAAAATGTATGCGGTGAGGATTTTTCAAACACTCAGTGCCACACACCCAAATATATAATTTGTACCATGTGCAGTATTGTCACCCTAGACATGGCTGCATTGGTGGAGGTGTCATTTTGAGCATTTGGGCACATGTATTATTGTTTGCACTGAAAATGCAAGACTAGTTCTTAATTGTAAAGGATGATTTATTGAAGGATCTCTTGATAAATTGTTTTTGAGGGCAGTTCCATCTGCTTTTGTAGAGCAGTGGTGGCTCTTGGAGACAAAATATATAAGATGGAAATTACTTTGAGTTAAAGGCTAATCCCTAGATTTATAGCCTCTGTTCTCATAAAAATCTTGACAGGAGGGAAGAAGAGAGTAGGAATATAGCCATTGAGCGACTTCTTCATAGATCCAGAATTTTAGACCTGAAAGAAATCTTCAGGACTTTTAGTCCAACCCCTCCCCACCCCCCACTTGCACATGAGGAAACTGAGTACCAAAGACTTAAGTAAATTTTCCAAGGTCATGTATTGAGTCAGAGGCAGACCAGAACTATTTTCTCTGTAAGATATCTTCATGTACTCCCAAACAACTGTCCTAGAATCTGCTAAAATCAGGACCACCAAATTAGTCCAGTGTTTTCTCCTATTATATACCTTGCTGATTGCCCATAGTTTGTGAGAATCTGAAAAATGTATCTGCCAAACATAATTCTTTAGCTTTCATACCGCTCTCTTATCCCTGTAACTGGATGGTCCATAGCAGTCAAATAAAGCAGATAAGTGAATGTGCAGTGTCCCTGACTGGCCTAGTCTTGGCTTTAGGTGTTTGGGTTTTCTTGAGGGACCAACTTCTTCCAGAGAGAGGCCCAGACCTCCCTCTTCCAAATCCAACATAATTGGCAGGCTAAAATATTATCAGGCAACTGTAGACCCTTTTAACTATTGATTTGGGGTGAGGTGGGGAACAACTGGCTATATCAAGTAAACATCCCCCAAGTGCGGTGTGTGTGGTGTGGTGGTTTTAGTGTTGGAGTACTTTCGTAGTCCTGATTGCCTTTTTTGTCAACGAACTACTTTAAAAAGTTTGTGCTGGTCATGGGGTGTAAGCTCCAGGCACAGTGAAAACAGGTAGATTGTCAGGTGTTTCCTGTCTACGGGGTGGAGTCCAAGCAGTGACAGGAGGAAGAGGTGGGGTGCTGCTTTGGGTCTTAATTGTCCTAGAGCTGAGAGATATATGTTAACTGTCAGAGGACAGGCTTGGTATTTCAACTGCTAAGAGGACTAAATTGGATTTGATGGGCTTCTGTAGACAGCACCACATGTTTACTTGCATAATGGTTACCAGTGATAATGGAAAATGGTACATGATGACCAGAATTTAAAATTGGCCATTTGTAGTTTTTTTAAGGATCCCTAAATATTTCATCCTCTTATCACTTGGTTTATCCCTTTATGCCTGTGACCAGTGAAATTCAAGTTTGCCTGCATCTGCCTGCACCCACCTACACATAAATATAACTAAATTATAAACATGTTAAGTAAACATGTTAAACATTACCATACCCTGCACTTTGGGGATATGCCCGTTATTAAGTATTTATGAAATTAATAAGTTAAAATTTCCATGACAGTTTAAAGTTAGTAATTACTGTAAAATCCCTATTTCACATGACTCATTTTTAATCTGTGGTACTGTAGCATTAAGTGACAACCCTCTGTACTCATGGTAGTCGTGTGACTGAAAATCAGATAGGCACTAACGCTGCTAATTCTGGGTATTGGTACCTGGTGTTGGTGCTTCCTCCAGGTGATTCTGGATATATTTTTATAGCTAATAATCATCGAAGTATGAGATACACTCTGTTAAATTGCAGCCAGTTTAAAGTTTGTACCAAACTGAACTTGATTTTTAAAAAAAAATTTTTTAGAGAAGGTGGGTAAATTAAATACACTAAATTTATGGTAGTGTCTTAATAGTCAAATAAAGGGAAAGATGAGAACATGAGCAGCCAGTGAAATAAGTTTGGAGTGCAGTGAATAAAGGGAAAAGTGGGAGATAAGGTGAGATTGTTTAGGTGGGCAGGGATCAGATACTTTAGGACATCTTTGGGAAGTTACTTTAGGAAGGTCTTTGGGTTTGTTCTGAGATGAGGAGTCATATGTTTTTTAGCAGGAGAATGACAGGGTCTGATATTTAAAAAAACAAAACTTGAGTCACTTGCTGTGAGGTTTGAGCCTGGGACCTCGTACATCTGAAGCAGGCACTCAACCACTGAGCTACACCCACTCCCCTGAGTCCATTCTGACTAAATAGTACTGTAATATTAATTGTTTCTGATAAAAAATATCAGAAGGATTTCTTAATTATGAATATTCTTGGCTTAACGACTTCAGCCTGTTTTTATGAAGCCACTAGTTTTCTGACATATACCTTTCAGCCTGTAATTTCTCTGTAATGCTTGCATTAAAAATGAAATATAATTTGATAAAACAAATATTAAATGTTCATGGTAGAGTAGGTGGTTGGTTTAAAAATGAAACATTAATTTGTAATACTCAGAAAATAAGGTTGATTGTGTATATTTTGTATTAAGTGAAGGAGGCCAAAGATTGAATTGTATAGATGTGATAAATTTTACGGTAGGTCAATTACAAATTAAATTCGGCACTTTTTTCCTTTGCTGGACTCTAGGCAGCCCTTTTACATCCTGTGATTTGTTTTTTCCTTGTAAAATGAATAGACATGATTCCTGACTTTTTTTTTAAATATAATTTTATAGTGCCTTTCGTCTGAGAAGTCCAAGGTACATTGCAGAGCTTCTGCCACACAGGCCGTGAATTTCGCAGCACATTTGTGAGGTATGTAAATAGAAACCTCTATTTACTTTTCCTTATGGAAGAGAGATTATTATTAATGTAAGTTCTAAGGAATTGTGGGTGTATCACTATTCTCATGTCCACCAGTCTCAAGATCTTTATTTTACTTCAGAACTTTTCACTCTGGTCTTATTTTCCTACATTTCCATAGGATACTCTTCTAATTTCCTTTCTTCTATTCTAAGCATTTCTCCTCTATAGGTGAACATATATTTCCTAAACTCTTCTCTCTTTTTTTTGAGGTATGGGGGCTGGGGATTGAACCCTGGACCTTGTATGTGGGATGCTGGCACTTAACCACTGAGCCACATTGGCTCCCCTGAGTTGTTTTTTTTGTTTGTTTGTTTTGCTTGTTGTTTTTGTTGTTCTTTTGGAGGCACTGGAACCGAACCCAGGAACTCCCATGTGGGAAGCACGTGCTCAACTGCTTGCATCACATCCACTCCCTGAACTCTTTTCTTTTTAAGGACACGAACTCACTATGTTACACGTGTACTTCTCTTACTTCTGGACCACTCTATTTTATCCTTTCTGCTTTTTATCTTAAGTTTTTCATTTTTTTGATTGAGTAGTTTGGTCGTCTTACAGATTTACTGCTTGGGCAGTGAATAGCTCTAATTATAAATAGAAAATGAGCCAACTTGAGAATGAGGGTAAGAGGACAGCCTTCCCTATAAAACCCAGAGGGGTCAACAGTGACACTGGCTTGGGAGGGAGCATTAACAGTAGGCATTCAGATATTTTTAAATGTTAACAAATAAGAGAAATGGTTAGAGGTTTCTCAGTTTAATTGATACTGTAATAAACATCCTGGTCTAACCTCATATTGGCCATCTTTTCTTGTTCTCCTTGGGTCTGAGGGCACTCTATATGTGGAGAAGTGTGTTGTTAAGGGGATGAATGGTCTCATTTGGTTAGTTGGGCTGCTGGGCATCTTGCTGGTATTGGTTTTACTTGGCTTTGACCTCCTCCTTGGTATGTTAAGTGGGACGGCCAAGTTAACTTGTGGTTTTATCATGATTCATTCATTCATTCATTCATTCATTCATTCATTCATTGAACAGATGGCTATTGAACAGCTACTGTATACCAGGTAGTGCCCTGGGATACATCTGAAGAAAACAAAGAAGGTCCCTGCCCTCATGTGGGAGAGACTAGTTATTATACTAATAATTATACATGCAGTATAATTTATCAACTGATAATCTACTATTAAGAATAAAGTCTGGGGAAGCGCTGTGGCTCAGTCAGTGGGGCTCCCGTTTACCATATGGGAGGCCCCGGGTTCGGTTCCTGGGGCCTCCTGGTGAAGGCAAGCCCGCCCGCACGGCATGGTTAGCTGACCCAGCGAGCACAAGCGCAAAGGGGTGATAAATGAATAAATAAATAAAATCTTTTTTTAAAAAAAAAAAGAATAAAGTCTGGTAAGAGGATGGGGATAAAGAAGACATGATAAAAGACCTGGACAAAAGGGAGCCAGCAAGCCATAAAAAAGATAAGGTAGAGCTTTCCAAGCAAAGAAATTAGCAAGTGCTGAGGTGGAAATAGTCTTTTTTAGGGAACAACAAAAAGGCTTGAATGGCTGGAACCTAAAGGGCAGGGGGATGGAATGGAAGAAATAAAATTATAGAGGCAGTTAAGGGCCAGATCATGTTTTGCTGTGAGTTGAGCATTTATTCACAGTGACTTGGAAAGCCATTGAAGGGTTTGGTTTTTATAATGGGTATGATGTGATCTGATTTATATTTTTGGCTGCTCTATGGAGAGTAGACTGTAGGGAGGTAAAAATGGAAGCAAGGAGATGAAGGCCAGTTACGGATACTCCTGGCTTGGACAGGAGGTTGTGAGAAGAGGGATTCAGGATGTATTGAAAGGAGTGCTAATGGGCTTTCCTGATAAGTTGGAAGTTATGATTTCTTAAAGCTCTGATTCATGGCCAGAGATTAGCTTCATGCAGCTACTGTGTATATAGGGGGACAGCTGAACTGGTCCAGTAGACCAGTACCACTGGACAGGATATGTGTTGCTGTTGTAGCAGGCTGAAAATGATTCAGAGTGGTTTGATTGGCCTCCTCTATAATAGGGCAGACTTTTCAAACTCATTTTCTCAATTGTTTATTTCTGTATTATTGCATCTTTAGAAATGTAAGGTTACCCTTTTGCTCTGCACGTTTGCTTAAGCCAGATTCTTTTTTATTTTTATTTTTTATTTTTTTAAACAATTTATTGAAGTATATCATTCATACATGAATATACATAAACAATAAGTGTTCAGTAAATTCTGTGAACTTAACAAAACAAACATGCACAACATCATACAGGGCTCCCACATACCACCCCACCACAAACACCCTATATTGTTGTGAAACATCCACTAACAAACCATGAAAGAGCATCGTCAAAGTATTACTACTAACTATAGCCTGTATCTTATTCCCCTATACCTTTTTTAAAAAGGATCTATTTATTTATTTATTTATTTATTTACTTTCCATCCTCCCCCACACCCCCCTTTTTTGCTGTTTTTGTGTCCATTCGCTGGGCAATTCTCTGTGTCCGTTTCCTGCACTCTCTTCTCATTGTTCTCCTGTCTTCACTGGGATTTGATCCTTGGAACCTCCAATGTGGGGGAGAGGTGTCCTTCTGCCTGCGCCTCCTTAGTTCCTGGTTTTTTGGCTTGTCTCATCTTGGCTGTCCCTAGTGTCACTCTCCTGTTACGTCATCATCTTGCTGTGTGGCTTGTGGGGCCTGACGGGACACCTGCGCACAGAACCTGGTGGTCTCACCTGCTCGTGGGGCCTGGTGGCACACCTGTGCACAGGGCCAAGCCATATTCTTTACCAGAAATGCTTCTGGCCCTGTTAATTGCAAAGGTACTTCATAGATACGGGAATATCTCATTAAGCGGGTTCTTTATTTCTCTGAGCCTCAGGGCCTACATTTGTAAAATGGAGACAACACCCACTTTATAGGAGTTTTAGATGAAATAGTATAGGAAGAGCACAGTGTTAAATACATGTTAGTTTTTTCCCTTGGTAGAAATTCCTGTCCTGAATCTGATATAGAAGATTGTTCAGGAATATTTTTCTTTCAGGGTATCTGTGCATTGTATAAGCAAGCTTAAACTAATCATAAATTTTTTTTCTCCCACCTGACCGAACAGGAGAAAAACAGCATTTAGCATTCTTTTTTTTTGTTTGTTTAACCAGAGCAGTTATTATGTTGGAGGGGCTTCTGTTATGTTGTAGAATTTTATCACGATTTTTATAAATGTTATTTGACCAAATACTAGCTTGACCACAAGATCATGTAAATCAGAAATTTTCTAGATTCATTTTCTGCCTTTATTTGACTCTGGTATCATTTATTTCTACTCTAAGCAACCATAAGTAGTAGCAGCAGAGATACTCTCCCAAGGGGATGTGAAAGGCAG
Source organism: Tolypeutes matacus (assembly GCA_026826555.1). NCBI lineage: Eukaryota > Metazoa > Chordata > Mammalia > Cingulata > Chlamyphoridae > Tolypeutes > Tolypeutes matacus. The sequence continues at coordinate 2,464,093 of JAKSZT010037307.1, forward strand.
AAGAGTAGATGGCCGAGTGGAGATTTTTTTTCCCCACCTTTCATAACTAAATGACTTTAGTTATGAAATGACTTTAATTCATGCCAGCTCTGTTGTGCATGTTGGCAGGACTGTGGCTGAGAAGTTTTCATTCATGAAGTCAGAAGCATTTATTTCTGGCTATGTACACTTGATTTTTCTCTTCAGGCTTATAATTCTTTAGAAATTATGCTTTCCATCAATTATTTTTTCTGACTTTACTAAACCTGCACCCTAAACATTATGGGAAAATGTTCTGAGCCACTTTGTCAACTTAATAGTGGGCCCCCAAAAGTGGTCCCCACATAAAAACCGATGAATTTTTGCAGTGGAGAGTAGATAAAGTAGACTTTATCTTCTGAAGCTCCTAGCTGCTCTAAGACACATAGATTCAATTACAGTATTTTTAAAAATTACTTCTCTGTGTTTTGACTTTAAGCATATAGTTGAAAATTTTGCTTTCATTGTGTGTATATTATTTTTACTATATTCTCGAGGCAGTTGTGTTTAAGTCTTCTGGATACAGATGAGTTATGTTTCTCTGGTGTCTTCTCTGTGGGCCCATAGAGCAAATGCTCTGCCACTTTTCTGGGGTACTTTTATTTAATCCTATTGTTTGTGATTTAGGCTTTGACAGGCCAAAAAGTAAATTTAAGTTGATAGACATTTAATGTTGTAACACTTTAATATACAGTTTTTGGGGAGCAGATGTGGCTCAAGTAGTTGAGTGCCCACCTCCCACATGGGAGGTTCTAGGTTTGGTTCCTGGTGCCTCCTAAAAACAAAAAAACAACAAGCAAATAAACAGCTTTTGCCATACAATGAGATAATTTTACTATGAAGTTTGGCAGCTTTGTTGGAAATACCGTTTTCACAGTTTTTTGTGGAAAAGGTATTTTTTGGTTGAAAACTCTTGGCTAACTTTTCCAGTTATTCAGAAAGAAGCTCTCTGTCTTTTGCTTTTTTTTTTTTTTTTTTTTTAACCAGGAGGCCCCAGGGATCGAACCCAGGTCCCTCCATATGGGAGACGGACGCCCAATCATTTCAGCCACATCCGTCCCCGCTCTCTATCTTTTGTAGGTCTTAGGTTCTGAAAAAGAAGGCAATGGAGCATCTTAGTTAAGAGCCTGGATTTAGGAGCGAGGTTGACAGTTAAATACTACTTTCACTTAGGATAACTTGACCCTAGACAGTATTGTGACCCCTTTGTATCTTAGTTTCCTTTTGTATAGAAAAAGAGTGGGGTAAGGGTTTAGTGAGAGAGGAGCATTTAGCCTCAGTGCCTGACGTGCAGCCCTTCAACTTTATTCAGGTTACAGATTGTAGTACCTAATGATCACACTTCTTTATAATTTGGAAGAGATTTTTTTTTTGGCAACATGCTAAGAACCAATTCTTGGGGGACAGAACAGCGTTCCTAGTGTTTTAGAGCAGTGATTCCTAACTTGGCTGCACACTGGAATGGTTTTGGAAGGATTTAAAAAAAAAACAAAACACACCTTTATTGAGGTATATTTGCAAATAGAATGCACCCAGTTTAAGTGACAGTTGGTAAGTTTTTGTTTTATTTTATTTTATTTATTCATTTATTTATTAAGGTGCCAGGGATTGAACCCGGGACCTCGTATGTGGGAAGCTAGCGCTCAATCACTGAGCCACATCTGCTCCCCTGAGTTGGTTTTTTTTTTTTTTTTTTTTTTTTAACTTTATTTTGTACATTTAATAATTGAAAACATAAGCAATAAAAAACTAAAAAGTAAACACAGATGAATAAATATATACATTTCTCAATCAAATGTAATGGATATATGTAAATTTTTTTGTTGTTTTGTTTTTTGTTTGTTTTCTTGTTTTTGTGTGTGTGTGAATCAAACTATATTACACAATATATTTGGTTCATAGTAATGCATTCATACAGTATTTGTCCTTTTGTGTCTGGCTTGCTTCACTCAACATAATGTCCTCCAGATTCATCCATGTTGCCATATGCTTTATGACTTCATTTCTTCTTACAGCTGCATAGTATCCCATCGTGTGAAAAGACCACAGTTTGTTTATCCATTCATCTGTTGATGGACACCTGGGTTGTTTCCAACTTTTGGCAATGGTGAATAATGTGGCTATGGACATCGGTGTGCAGGTGTCTGTTCGTGTCACTGCTCTCAGTTCTTCTGGGTATATACCCAGTAGTGGTATTGCAGGGTCATGTGGCAAGTCTATATTCAACTTCTTTAGGAACTGCCAAACAGTCCTCCATAGTGGTTGTACCATCCTGCATTCCCACCAACAGTGAAGAAGTGTTCCTATCTCTCCACATCCTCTCCAACACTTGTAGTTCTCTGTCTTTTTAATAGTGGCCATTCTGATAGGTGTGAAATGATATCTCATTGTAGTTTTGATTTGCATTTCCCTAATCATGAGTGATGTTGAGCATTTCTTCATGTGTTTTTTTGCCATTTGTATTTCTTCTTCGGAGAAATGTCTATTCAAGTCTTTGGCCCATTTTTTAATTGGGTCATTTGTCTTTTTTTTTTAAAGATTTTATTTATTTATTCATTTATCCCCCCTTGCTGCTTGTGCTCGCTGGGTCAGCTAACCACGCCGTGCGGGCGGGCTTGCCTTCACCAGGAGGCCCCGGGAACCGAACCCGGGGCCTCCCATATGGTAAACGGGAGCCCTACTGATTGAGCCACAGCCACTTCCTCATTTGTCTTTTTATTGTTGAGCTGTAACATCTCTTTATATATCCTGGATATTAAACCCTTATCAGATATGTGATTTCCAAATATTTTTTCCCATTGAGTCGGCTGCCTTTTCACCCTTCTGACAAAGTCCTGTGAGGTGCAAAAGTGTTGAATTTTGAGGAGGTCCCATTTATCTACTTTTTCTTTTGTTGCACATGCTTTGGGTGTGAAGTCCAAGAAACCACCACCTACTACAAGGTCTTGAAGATGTTTCCCTACATTTTCTTCTAGTAATTTTATGGTCCTGGCTTTTATATTTAGATCTTTGATCCATTTTGAGTTGATTCTTGTATAGGGGGTGAGATAGGAGTCCTCTTTCTTTTGGTTATAGATATCCAGTTCTCCCAACACCATTTGTTGAAGAGACTGTTTTTTCCCATCAGCGTGGGCTTGGTAGGTTTGTCAAAAACCAGTTGACTGTATAGGTGAGGGTTTATTTCTGGATTCTCAATTCTATTCCACTGATCGATATGTCTATCTTTATGCCAGTACCATGCTGTTTTGACCACTGTAGCTTTGTAGTATGTTTCAAGGTCAGGCAGTGAAATTCCTTCCACATAGCTCTTCTTTTTTAGAATACTTTTGACTATTCGGGTGCACTTACCCTTCCAGATGAATTTGGTAATTGCCTTCTCTAATTCTGTAAAGTAAGCTGTTGGGATTTTGATTGGTATTGCATTGAATCTATAAATCAGTTTGGGCAAGATTGACATCTTCACGATATTTATTCTTCCAATCCATGAACACGGAAGGTCTTTCCATTTGTTTAGGTCTTTTTAAATTTCTTTTAGCATTGTTTTGTAGTTTTCTGCATATAGGTCCTGTACTTCCTTGGTTAAATTAACTCCTAGGTATTTGAGTCTTTTTGTTGCTATTGAAAATGGCATTTTCTTCCTGATTTCCTCCTCAGATTGTTCAGTACTAGTGTACAAAAACATTACGGATTTTTGCATGTTGATCTTATATCCTGCCACTTTGCTGAACTCATTTATTAGTTCAAGTAGCTTTGTTGTGGATACTTCAGGATTTTCTAAATACAGGATCATGTCATCCGCAAACAGTGAGAGTTTTACTTCCTCTTTTCCTATTTGGACACCTTTAATTTTTTTGTCTCGTCTAATTGCCCTAGCTAGAACTTCTAGTACAATGTTGAATAACAATGGTGACAGTGGGCATCCTTGTCTTGTTCCTGATCTTAGGGGGAAAGCTTTCAACCTTTCCCCATTGAGTATGATGTTGGCTGTGGGTTTTTCATCTATGCCTTTTATCATATTGAGGAATTTTCCTTTTATTCCTATCTTTTGAAGTATTTTTATCAAAAAAGGATGTTGGATTTTGTCGAATGCCTTTTCTGCATCTATTGAGATGATCATGTGGTTTTTTTCCTTCAACTTGTTAATGTGGTGTATTACATTGATTGATTTTCTTATGTTGAACCAGCCTTGCATACCAGGAATAAATCCCACTTGGTCGTGATGTATAAGTCTTTTGATATGCTGCTGGATTCGATTTGCAAGTATTTTGTTGAGAATTTTTGCATCTATGTTCATGAGAGAGATTGGTCTGTAATTTTCTTTTCTTGTGGAATCTTTTTTTTTTTTTAAGATTTTATTTATTTATTCATTTATGCCCCCCTTGCTGCTTGTGCTCGCTGAGTCAGCTAACCACGCCGCGCGGGTGGGCTTGCCTTCACCAGGAGGCCCAGGGAACCGAACCCGGGGCCTCCCATATGGTAAACGGGAGCCCTACTGATTGAGCCACAGCCGCTTCCCTCTTGTGGAATCTTTATCTGGCTTTGGTATTAGGGTGATGTTGGCTTCATAAAATGTGTTGGGTAATTTTCCCTCCTCTTCAATTTTTTGGAAGAGTTTAAACAAGATTGGTGTTAATTCTTTTAGAGGGAAGCGGCTGTGGCTCAATCAGTGAAGCTCCCGTTTACCATATGGGAGGCCCGGGGTTCGGTTCCCGGGGCCTCCTGGTGGGGGCGGGCCAGCCCGCACAGCGTGGTTGGCTGACCCAACAAGCACAAGCAGCAAGGGGGGGATAAATGAATAAATAAATAAAATCTTAAAAAAAAAAAAAAATTTCTTTTAGAAATGCTTGGTAGAACTCACCTGTGAAGCCATCTGGTCCTGGACTTTTCTTTGCTGGGATATTTTTGATGATGAATTCAATCTCCTTAATTGTGATTGGTTTGTTAAGTTCTTGTATTTCTTGTTGTGTCAGTGTAGGTTGGTTATGAGTTTCTAGAAATTTGTCCATTTCATCCAGGTTGTCTAGTTTGTTGGCATATAGTTTCTCATAATATCCTCTTATGATTCTTTTTATTTCTGTGAGGTCATTTGTAATTTCCCCCCTTTCATTTCTTCCCCTGAGTTGGTTTTTTTGTTTGTTTGCTTGTTGTTTCTTTTTCTTGTTTATTAGGAGGCACTGGGAACCAAACCCGGACCTCCCATGTGGGAAGCTGGTGCTTTAACTGCTTGAGCCACATCTGCTCCCAGCAAGTTTTGATAAATATATATGCCTGTGTAATCGTCACCCAGTCAAGACACAGAACATTTCCTTGAGAAGCTTTTAAGTTTTTTTTTGTTTTGTTTTGTTTTGTTTTGTTTTTTGAAAATAAAGGAGGTACTGGGGATTGAACCCAGAACCTCATACATGGGAAGCAGGAGCTCAACCACTGAGCTACATCCACTCCCCAATGAGAATTGGTTTGTTTTTGTTTGTTTGTTTTGTTTTTAGGAAGTACTGGGGATTGAACCCGGGACTTTGTACATGGGAAGCAGGTGCCCAACCACTGAGCTACATTTGCTTCCCTAAGATTTCTTTTTAAACTAGTTTTTTATTTAAAAAATCTGACCAAACAACCACGTGTATTTGGTAAAAATCATATCATACAGAAAGGTTTATAATAAAAAAAAGTATGTGTGTGTGTATATATATATTCTTCGTATCCCAGAGCTGCAGTCTTCCTTTCATGGTAGTATTATCTTTGGGGTTTTAAACTATTGCGGGGGAAACAGATGTGGCTCAAGTGATTGGGCTCCTGTCTACCATATAGTAAGTCCAGGTTTTGATTCCTGGGGCCTCCTGGTGAAAGGCAGGCTGGCCCACGCGGAGTGCAGGCCCGCGCAGGAGTGCTGGCCCACTCGGAGAGCTGGCGCAGCAAGATGATGTGACAAAAAGAGACACAGAGAAGAGACAATAAGAGACTCAGTAGATCAGGGAGCTGAGGTGGCACAAGAGATTGAGCAGCCTCTCTCCACTCCAGAAGGTCCCAGGATTGGTTTCTGCTGCCACCTAAAGAGAAGACAAGCAGACACAGAAGAACACACAGAGAGCAGACAACAAGTGCAAAAACAACTGGTGGCGGGTGGAGTGGGGAATAAGGAAATCTTTAAAACAAACAAACTATTGTGTGAGGAGTTGTAGGTAAAGCATGTATATGGAACACAATGCAAAAGGGGTAGAGAATGAAAAGTAAGACTTTCTTTCATCTCAGTCTCCCAGCCAGCCAGGTCCTTATTTCAGAGAAAACTACTGTCACTGTGAGTATCCTTCCAGAGACACTGTGCCTATATATATATGTTATGATTTTGTTTTCTTTTTTTATGTACAGATCATAACATATCATACCTATTCTGCATCTTACTCTTTCCCCTTAACACTGGATCTCAGAGATTTTTTTTGGCAAGATATTTAACAGTATAGGTGCTCACTGTGATTATACCAAGAGCCATTGATTACTGTACACTTTGATGGATTGTATGGTGTGTGAATAAAACTTTTTTTTTTTTTTTTTTTTTTTAAGACCCCACCATGAAGAGTTTTCTTTCTGTGAGTGGGTTCAGGTGATACCCTTAATTATTTGTTTTTTGTTTTGTTTTTCTTTTTTTCTTTTTTTCTTGTTTTGTTTTTTTATTTTATCTTATTGAGGTGTATCATTCATACATGAACATACATAAACAAGAAGTGTGTAGCAAAAGTTGTGAACTTACAAAACAAACACAACAAAGCTAGTTGTGGAGCTTTGAGAGGAAGAGCAGCTGGACCCTGTCTGAGATGTTTGTGCCAGAATGCAAGATGCCTGGCTGCTCGTTTTCATTACTGAAACATCTAATGGCATTTGGCAGCTCCTAGGGCCGTCCTGTTGGTTCATTCATCTCTGTCATTCCTAAAGATAAGCATTATCTGCAGTAAGTAAAAATATTGTCTTAAGTGGGAATTTGGCTGCACAGAGTCAAATCCTGATACTGTGCATCCATTTAAGGTTGACCTTGTAATATTTACAATTAGAGGTGGGTGATTTGATGCTCTTATTTAGGTGACCTGAAAGTATGTGCCCTCAGGTGTGTTTTTTGCCCCTCTACCACAAAGGAAGAACCTAAGTTTGGGGTGATTCTCACCTGGCAGTAAATTGGAGTCTGCCTTCTTTCTCCTTTGCTTTCCTTCTATGCCTTAGAAATGCTGATTTCCAAGGCTCCTTACTGCTGCAGAAAAGAGGGCCTTTAAACTGACATTGACTCTTCCTGTGTAAAGATTGAGGGTTTTCTTCCTAAGGGGTTTTTGAGTTCTGCCCTTGGGGTCTGATGCCCTGCTTTAGGACTCTCTGTCCTGGCCTGAATGCCACCTCCCTTCCCATTTTACATGTTTGAGCCTGAATTTTTTCCTCCAATTTATATTAAATTTTATATATGAATATTTGATTAAATATAGTTCTTTGACGTTTACACAGAGGGCATATCATATGTTACTGGTACCAATATTTCAGTGTTATTCTTCTGAGCAGCTTCCTCAGGATCTGTCATGAATATCCTTTTTTTTTTTTTTAAACTTATCTCTCCCTACCCCCTTGTTGTTTGCACTTGCTGTGTCTGTTTGTCTTCTTTGTTTCTTTAGGAGGCACTGGAAACCGAACCTGGGACCTCTGATGTGGGAGGGAGGCGCCTAATTGCTTAAGCCACCTCTATTCCCTGCTTTGCTGTGTCTTTTCTTATGGTTTTCCTCTTGTGCCTCTTGTTACATCATCTTGTCACGTCATCTTGCCACACCTGCCCATCGTACCAGCTCACCTTCCTGCTTGTCCTCTTTTAGAAGGCACTGAAAATCTCTGCTCCCTGCTTTGTTGTGTCTCATTATGTTTTTACTTCTTGTGTCCCTTGTTGGATCATCATGTTGTGTCAGCTTGCTGCACCTGCCCATTGCGCCAGCTTGCTGTCTTCTTTAGGAGGCACCAGGAACTGAACCACAGATCCCCACCCTACCCCTGTGTTGTAGGTGGGAGCCCAATCACTTGAGCCACATCTGCTTCCCTGAATATACTCTTTTTAAAAACTTTTATTGTAACATATGTGCAACATAAAATTTCCCATTTTAACTACTTTCACGTGTACAATTCAGTGTTATTAATTATATTCACAATTTTGTACCCTTGTCATTACCATCTATTATTACCAGAACTTTCCATCACCCAAACAGAAACTCTGTACCCATTAAGCAATAAGTCCCCAATCCCCACTCTCCACCCCCAGCCTCTGGTAACATGTAATCTATTTTCTGTCTCTGAGCCTGGCTTTTACTGGGTTTTCTGTCTTGTACGACGTCCTTGCCATAGGCTGTACTTCTTTTTTTTCCCCCAAGCGTGCATTTTTCTAAACTGCTGTGAACTGAGCTCCTGGCCTCTTAGACTTACATAGTTGTCTAAAGTGAGAACAGAGGGAAGCGGCTGTGGCTCAATCAGTGGGGCTCCCGTTTACCATATGGGAGGCCCCGGGTTCGGTTCCCGAGGCCTCCTGGTGAAGGCAAAGCCCGCCTGCACGGCGTGGTTGGCTGACCCGGCGAGCATAGGCAGCGAGGGGGGGATAAATGAATAAATAAATAAAATCTTTAAAAAAAATAAAATAAAATAAAAAAAAAATAAAAAAATAAAGTGAGAACAGATAAGTTCAGAGGGAGGATCTGAGTTTGAGTTTTAACGCTCTCTGTATTACAGGTAATGAAGTTTCTGGTTATATGAGGGATTTTAAAGTTCCATGGGGGTGATCTTGAACTACTAAAACAAAGGGGGGATAGCCTTAGCACTGTTGTACATACCTGATCTTGTGACCATTTTCCTTTTAAAGACTTTTCTTTTAAAAGTCTGTGTGCAACAACGGGTTATATAAAATTTCTTTGCTCCTGGAAGTTTGTTTTTTTCAACAGATTATTTGAGCACCTAACTATTATGTGCTTGTCTTGTGCAACAAGTATGATTCCTGTACTAACGAAGTTAGACAGGAAGAAACTTTGGATAGTGTGATGAGTGAGACAGAAAAATGTGAGTTGATGGGGGAGGACTTAAGAGGCCTGATCTAAGTTAGGAGCTCAGGGAAGTCTTTCAGAGGAGCAGTGACTTAGCCTTAGGTATGAGGTTTATCTAAGTAGGGGAAGGAGTAGGTGGGGGGATATTTTCAGGGCAGGTGAAAAAAGAAGGATGAAACCTTTTTTTTTTTAAAGACCCTACCCATTCACTCATTTATTCCCCCCCCCCCCCCCGCGCTGCCCGCGCTCACTGGGTCAGCCAACCACGCTGTGCGGGCGGGCCCGCCCCCACCAGGAGGCCCCGGGAACTGAACCCGGGGCCTCCCATACGGCAAACGGGAGCCCCACTGATTGAGCCACAGCCGCCTCCCGAAACCTTTTTTTTAATAGCCTGAGTTTTAGGATACTTTATTGTTTTGGCCCAGGGTGGTTATATGCTGAATTTTATAATTTTATAAGTTAATATCTTGGGATATATAGTATTTTCCTTATATACAATATGACATTTCATACTCATATTTCATCCAAAATATTTTTTGTACCCCTTGAATTGGCACTACTCTCTCCAACAGAATTTAACATTGGCAAAACCCAAGCTGGGGAGGAAATATTTATGTACAATAGGATCATCATTTCTCTTAAATGGAATTCAGAGTATTTTTATACGCCTTAAAGTTTCCTTCAAAATTTTCAAGTTTATTTTCCAAAAGACTAGACAACTTTTGCTTTTGTAATCATCTGTACAATACTGATTTGTAACAGCTTGTAGAAAAAAATTTAAAAACTACTTTATAGAAATATCAACTTAATTGTATAACTGAGGCATACTGATGTCAACAAGATGGTTAAGTATTATCAATTTAAATTTTTTTTTTTTTTTAAGCTTTCTATTGTTTTGTTCTGATTTATTGTTGAGCCCTTGAGAAGTCTGATTGTCCCTTGCATTTTCTATTGGTGCCCAAATATCTGGTGTTTTATATCTTTAAAGAAATGAATGCAGTAAGAAAGTGAAAATTAAGTCATGTCCAAAACCATACTGTATGAAATGCTTTTATTTGTCAGGTGGTTGAGAAATGGTAGAATGCTTGCTCTGATCTTCTATATTTCTTTTGCATAATTAGCCCTTTGAAGAATTATGAGGTAAAATTATAATTATCTCAAGGATGTTGAATTAGTTATTTTTAAAGCCGTAATTATTTTATCTGCTTGGAAATTTATTCATTATCCCAAAATATTGTAAAGATCCTGATCTGGCAGAAGAAGCATAGTTATTCCGTTGAATTATTTCTAGAGAACTGTTTTGTCCCTGCTTATAATGAATGTTTGGCTAATAAATGTCTGTATAGCGCATTCATTATAACTCTAGTAACAAGGATGTCAGGGAATAGCATAGCTGTCCCTCATCACCTCAGTCGTTTTTAGTGGCTCCTTGTCTACTAAAAATAAGCTAAACATTGTACGCAAAGGCAGATTTATTAAGTCTGAGAAAATAAGTATTGTGAAATGTGGAGTCCCTAAACAAGTTACCAGAATTATTTAGCTAATTTAGATTGTAGAGTTCAGATTGTATAAGTTAGCTTAAACATAACAACACACCCACTCTACTCCAAATACATCTCTCTAAGGCCTGTTTTGTTTTGATTTCCTGTGAGAAAATAATCAAGAGAAATAATCAAGGGGGGGTTCAGTCTATTTCTGAGAAAACAGCATGGTTATCAGTCATGGAAAACTCTGAGAGCACTGGAAAAGGTGTTTAAAAAGTATTGAGGGGGAAGCGGCTGTGGCTCAATCAGTAGGGCTCCCGTTTACCATATGGGAGGCCCCAGGTTCGGTTCCCGGGGGGAGAAATAAATAAATGGATCTTAAAAATATATATATATATTGAGGGGGGTGTGTGTATAAAGCAAATTGACATCGAGTTAAGGATTTTCATAACTGCAATTCAGTTTTGAAAACCAATTTTTTTTTTTTTTTTGAGGTACCAGGGATTGAACCCGGGACCTTGTACATGGGAAGTAGGCACTCAAACCACTGAGCTACACCTGCTCCTCAAAAAAATTTTTTTTTAGTTTTAAAAAATTCCTTTCAGGGGTGCGGATGTGGCTCAAATGGTTGGGCGTCCGTCTCCCAAATGGAGGGACCTGGGTTTGATCCTCAGTACCTCCCAGTAAAATAAAGAAAAATATAGAAGGTGTGCAGTCTGTCAGGCCCCGCCAGTGGGCACGCCGCCAGGCCCCACCCCCAGGCCGCATGTGCGGGTGCACCACATGAAGCAAGATAATGATGTAGCAGGAGAGTGCCCTAGCAGGAGAGCAACGCAGGGAAGAGCCAAGATGAGACGCGCCAAAAAACCAGGAACTGAGGTGGTACAGGTGGCAGAAGGCCTCTCTCCTGCATCGGAGGTTCCCACGATTGAATCCTGATAAAGACAGGAGGAGAAGGATGAGAAGAGAGGGCAGGAAATGGACACAGAGAATTGCCCAGCAAATGGACACACAAACAGCAGAAGTGGGGGAGGGGAGGAGGGGGGTTAAAAATGGATAAAAAATAAAGAAATTAAAAAAAAAAAATTCCTTTCAAGGAAAAACCTGGCCTGAATTGAAGTTTAGTCTTTATGTTATTTAGTGTGACCATTTATTTTATTGAAGATCTATTAACCTGCTGCGTATATTACAAAATTTTTGGCATTTGTACCATATTACCTTTCTAAAATCTGAAACATTATGAATTTAGAAACATCTGACACCAAGGCTTTGGAATAGAAGTTTGGGCCTATAGTTTTCGGCAATGGGAGGTAAGCGTGTTTTTTATAGGAAAGAAGGGGATGAGATGAAGTGTGGATGGGGTGTGCACTTTGAAAATAATAAATTTGCTAGACTGGTAAAAGTTTCTTTTTGGAAAAAAACACCACTCTCTTCATATGAAGGCCATATTATAAATTGGTCTTCAAGTTCTGGATAGTTCAAAGTAAGGGATTTCTATTTGACCAAAATAAGACCCAACTAATAATAACAGACATTTATTGCTTACCACTCTAAGCTCTTTTCATGTAATATCTTAACTAATCTTCATACCAACCTATTGAGAAGGTTCCATTATTCCCTCTTTTTTTTTACCGCGAGGTCCCAGGGATCAAACCCAGGTCCCTCCATATGGGAGATGGATGCCCAACCATTTGAGCCACATCTGTCCCCCCATTATTCCCTCTTGACAGATAAGGAAACTGATAATAAAAAGGCACAAAGCTGGTAAGTGATACAGCCAGGATTAACTCACAGGCTGTGTGGCTGCAGAGTCTGTGCTTTTAACCAGTATTTAAACTGCCTTTTTTGCACTCTATTGCCGCCTATAACTAAATTTCTGGTGGGGGAAGCGGCTGTGGCTCAATCAGTAGGGCTCCCGTTTACCATATGGGAGGCCCCGGGTTCGGTTCCCGGGGCCTCCTGGTGAAGGCAAGTTCGCCCGCATGGCGTGGTTAGCTGACCCAGCGAGCACAAGCAGCAAGGGGGGGATAAATGAATAAATAAATAAAATCTTTAAAAAAAAAAAAAAAAATTTCTGGTGGAACTTTTATTTTGTCAGGCTTATATGGGACCTTTCTGTGTAGTGAATATTTCTGAATTTACGGAGTAGTTCATGTGATAGATGCTGTATGCTCATGAGACACATATCCAGGGTGGGACTCAGAATTTGAGGAAACACAAGCATAGTATGTGGTCAAATAAAGTTAGCTATAGTGTTTTGGGTGGGAAGAGGAGGTAGATCAGAACACCAGTCAGCTGGCCCCTTCCAGAATCTGTGTAGGGGTTGGAGTGTGTCATGTGATTTTTCCTCCAACTGCAGTCAGTGATTCATTCACAAGGTAAGATACAGTGAAGGTCATGCACAATTTCCAAGCCCTTCTCGTCTGCTTAGGAACACTTACTAGAATGCAAGAAAGGAATGCTATAGAAAAAATTATTTGCTAGACTGGTAAAGTTTCATTTTAGGAAAAACACCACTATATTCAGGAAACCTTGAATCTGCTTAAACGTTTGGAACAATAAATTGTTTGTGATATTCAGTACTTCAACTGTTGATAACTTATTTTTTTAAATTAGTTTTATTGATACATATTCATAAAGCATACAGTCCATCCAAAGTATATAATCAGTGATATTTGGTATAATCACATAGTTATGCATTCATCACTTTAATCATTATTAGAGCATTTTCATTTTTCCAGTAATAACAAAAAACAGACAAACAAAAACTCTGCCCCTTATTTTTGATCGCTTGCAGTGGATCTCTTCTTCATGGTTGACAACTGCTACTCTAATATATTCCAAGTTTACTCTTCTTCTCAAGGCTTTTTGCCATATCTAAAGTGATAAGATAGACATTTGGTACTTCCCCTGCCATGTTTTTGTTCCATACATGAATGTAGGGACCAGGGAGTTTTATATACAAACGGCTGTTACTTGGAAGTCTTGTTTGGAAAGAAGAGACTTCCTACTTGAAGATTAAGACTTAAGGCCAATTCATAAAAGAAGGGAAGTAATTTAGAGGAAGTCAGTCTGAAGGCTAGTGTCTAATCTTAGTAATTTGAGCTTTTGAAAGTTTCCTTTCAAAAAGTTAGAAAATTAACTCTTTCATATACCAACACTTTTTTATCCATTAACTGAGCGAGTTCTTAACTTTAATCCAATAGGGAATATGGAAATGACGATATGGTCCTTTGTACTGGAACTTAAAGATAATGGCGTCTAGCAGTTAAGTATTAGCTCTTATGTACTAGGTGTTATTTATTCTCAGTACTTTCCTATATTAACTCATTTAAAAACTACAATTCTCACTTGGAGTTGGAGTGGACATCACCATCCCAGTCGCCTCTGGATTGGGGGAAGAACTATGGACTAGAGTGGACTTGATGGTATTCTCTCGCTCACATATGGTGATTCTTGCAATGCAAGAAATTATAACAATGAGGTGGAGCCAGTGGCCACTTGACAGTTTTTGGGTAGGGAGGGGATGAGAAGTTGAAATACAGGGGCTTCTTTGGGAGTTGGAGGTTGTCCTGAGTACTGTTGTGGCAACGGATGTAGGCCATTTTAAATCAGCACACACCACTCAGAACTGAGTGGGAGAGAGTGTGGTCTACAGTGTGAACTGTGGTCTATGGTTGGTGGCAAGGCTCCAGGATGTGTAAGTTCATTGAGGTTGGTGGGCCACACTGTGGGAGATGTTTGTGTGGGATGTGGTGGGAGGTGTGGGAGGTGGGCAACATGGGAATCCCAGTGGGTTCCGTGTAATATTTTAGGTAATCTAAGCACCTCTTAAAATATATGTGTGTGTATATATATATATAAATAACATTTTTGTAAGCAAATACACATATATGCATATATATTTATATATCATTTTGCAAATGTTAGTATGTATTGTGAGAATTTTGATTTTTACCCATAATAAAAAAAAAA